>VWZO01002743.1:1901772-2414559 GCA_013396975.1 Bucco capensis | reverse complement strand
GTGAGAACGCGGGCTAGAGAGGGTCAGGCGGCGGGGGAGGGGCGGCGGCGGGAGCGCAGCCTCATCCCCACACAAACGCTCCTCACACCCGCGCTCCATCACCCCGCTCACACCTACATACGTAGAAATGTATATACTCACACATAGACACCCACACTCCTTCATCTCCTTACCCCACGCACGCCCTTACACACACATCCTCACACTCCCCCATCTCCTTAACCCACTTACGCCCCTCCCTACACACCTGCAGCCTCTCACACCTGCCTCACACCACACACTTGCACTCCTTCATCCCTGACAGATACACCCTATACTCCACTGCACATCACCTCACACAGACGCTTGATACCTCACTCACCACACACCCTGCTCTCACATCCCCCATTCCCACTCATTTGCATCCTCCTCACCACACACACACACACACGCCTCCCCATACACACATACGAGGCTCACACACACTTCACACTACAACACAGTTCAGAGAGATAAACAAGATAAACACTGGGACAACTACTTGCACATACAGAGATTTGCACCCAAATCTATGTCCCTCCTTCTGCACAGTGTGAGGGGTGGGGATGCAGACACAGCTAGTGCACAGAAGTACAGACAGGAATACACACGCCAGAATGTACAGAAATATGCAGAAATAAGCTGTCATAGACTGCTACACCAACTGAGAATGCATACAACAAACATGTTTCATTGCTGTGAAGCAAAAATATGGGTTCTTTTTTAAGTTGGTTTTAAGTGCTTGTGTAAAATGAGTGGAAGGTATAAGGTCAGGAGTGAACAGGGCAAACTGCACACAGAAGTAGACCCAGTCCTGAAGTTCAGTGCTGCACCCACTGACTTCCAGAAAGCTAACCTGATTTGTACCAGTGGAGATTCTCCCAAATGTCTTCATTATACCGCAAGAAAGCTGCCAGCTTTTGTCAAACTACAAATACATATTTATTTAATTTAAGGGGAAAAAGTTTCAAGAGGAAATGTTTAAAATGTTAACGATGTGAAATTTTAAGTGGCATGAGGATAGAGACACTTACCAAATCTATTATCTTAAACACTAACATAAATCATGTAATAAGTCATCATCTTCCTCAGACTGAAACAAAATATCTTTTGGGGGTGTTTTACCTTAACAGTGACTTTTTTCTGGTCTGACTGATGTTCTTTATTCTAGTCATTATGTTTTCTATTCAGGAGGAAATGATGACAATCTAACATGCACAGTTGTCATCTTGAAGGCCTCTTTTTTACATGAAATCACAGCTCTTGGGTCAAGAGGTAGTTGCAGCAGGCTGCAGGTCTGCAGCATAAAGAAAATATCTGAGATGCTTTCAGTCCTAGGTATGGAAATTGCCTTTATTTAAGTAACAATAATATATTACTTTGTCATGTCTTCATCTGATGTAGCCTTGGGTCGACATGTGGAACCTGCACCTTCACAAATGACTCTCATATCATGTGTTGTAATACCACTTTCTGCAGCCTCTCAATTATAAGCATTTCCTTCACTCTTGAGTCAGTCTGAAACACCATTGCTCAAAACGGGAAGAAAAATGTGCAAAAGCTCTTGTCTCCCCAAATGTAGAGAGTCTGAGGGAAAAACACTGAGGGGAAGGTAATAGCAAAGGGTAATTCTGGGTTTTATGCAGATTTCGGCTGTACTGAGGAGTGCTATGAGAGATGGAAGAGCACCGCACCACAGGCCTGAGACAGGGAAGCAAAGTCTTCAGAAGGTCAGATTACACTCTCAATTCACTAGTTTCCTTTCAAGTTGTTTATGTTTAGCCTTTTGTTTTATTCTGAAAGTCCCTACAGTATTTTCATTTATTTACTCGGTGTGTCTCCTGTTGATGTCTTTTTAAAATCATCATCAAAGGTTTTTTCTGTTTGGGGCAAGTGGCAGGACCCTCCTCTAAAAGATCCTAACTGTTTAAATAACAATACAGTGTGTGTTAGGAAAAATCTGCATCCTCAAAGCTACGCCCCCACCCTGTGGCTGAATGAGAAAGTTGTTAGTTTTAAAGTTGCTAATTTGTTAACTCTGTCTCTTATGTTTGCCTCAGAATTCTTACACTAATTTCATTTCTGTAGCAAAAGCTGAGACAGTAGACCACCGCTTTCAGTAGGATGTTATCTGATCATCGTGTGAGCTATTGTGGTTTGTGAGCCTTTTTGTTGACCTTGTGTCTGATCTATATTGCTTCAAAATACATTTCTAGCTTTATTTTCAGCTTTAGAAGCATTATTAGGTAAGGATTTTTAAAAGACTGTTACTTGTGACTGGGAAGATTAAAATGTTAAGAAAAAAGTTTGCATTAAAATTAAAGGGAGATTTTTCATTTTTTGTAGAAATTGTTTTGGTTTAGGTATAGGCAAATTCATTTTGATGAGGTCCAAATTATCTCAGACATATACATAATCCTTCCTTTGGAATGGATATTTTATTAGCTGCTAGCATGGCTTTTCACTTTAAAGACAAAAATCTGTAATTAGCGAGCAAGTGCTTTTATTTTTAAAGGCATATTGTCAACTGAATGAAGCTTCAACTGAATATATGTTCCCTCTAGCTTGCTTTCTTTTTGCTTCTTTCTCATTTTTTAATATTTTTAAAAAGGAAGTAATTTACAACTACTGTTCCGTTTTGAAGAGAATTTTTACTGCTAGTATTTATTTCAAGTGAGCACTTCAAAAGCAAACAAAAAGTGCTGCTACTTTGTAAAACAGTCAGGGAGTCAATTATAAGGAGGCTGACATATCAATTACCACAAAATTCACCATCTTTCGTGAAGATGTAATTAATTTACATGTGCTTGCAAGTTGTTTGGAGCTGTTATATTTGCACATTGTCTACCACAGTAGCACCAAGATGGTAAGGTCTCTACATGGTATCACAATACCAAAGGAAATAGTCATCAATTAGGTGTTTGTCTGCATACTGGCTGTATTCACTCTGGTAGGAGAAAACATAATTCACAGAGCCTGCTGAAGGCTGTAGGAAAGCTCCCAGAAAGTTGTGTGGGATGTGATTAGGAACCTATTTGATGTAGAATAGGATCTGGAAATCCAGAGTGATTGTAGAATTTGTTAGTTTATACTGATATGTCCTTTAGCTTCAGCAAGGAAGATCTGATGAACTACTCCCCTGCCTCTTCCCCACTGCTTTGTTTTATTCTCCTTTAACTGTCATTACTCCTTTCTGAAAGATATATTTGTTCATCAGGCTTCCCAAAAGCATACCAATCTGAAGTTTGCTGAAGGTAACATGTTCTTTCTGCTAACTTTAGGAAATTTTTAATCAAATCCCTATTTCTAGCTTATCACAAAATGCCACTTATGCTTAGTTTCAAAGTGACTGATGACAAAGGCAGATGTGCAAGTGCATCACACATTCTGCATGACCCTTTGTCTGTGCACACGTTGTATGTATATGAACCAAGCCCATACATGTGTTTATTTTTTTGTGGTGCTAAATAAACTCCAACCTTACACGCTTTGATTTATGAAAATGTTTATACAGCTTTTTGGTGGAATTTAGTACACCACATTTTCACAGTTTATTGAACCTCTCTGGTGAAAAGCATGTGGACAATAAAGAGTGTTGGCTAAAATGTGCTTCTGAGAGTCAGTCTGGACATTACTTTCCTGCATTGATCTCCACTGGATCTTTGTGTATATGTTCTTATCATTGTGTAAAAGAGCCACTGAATTATAAATTCCTCTATGTTAATGTACAAGGTGGTTTGTCTGCATCTCTTGGTGAATATCGGTCTTGAACAGTCCATGTATAGCAAGCTAACTTCAAGAGAAAGCTGAGAGTGAGCTTTGCATGGAACTGCATATGATGTAGGAAGTGCTGGAGAAAGGCAGAGCTCTTCCTCACATGATCACAGTTAACACTATTTCCAGATCTGGTACATGATGCACATGAGGCACCCTAAATTTGCCATCTCAGTTCAGCATTTAGTAATCCACAACCCATTCACTGAGCAGTATAGAAATGCCCAAGGACTCATGGGAAATCAATAGGTAGTTCTCCAAAACAATTTTGGCATTCAAGCCGTTTGTATGATGTACCTGCCTCAAGGTTGTTTAAGGATTTCCCGAGCTAGAGGTTGTGTCTGGACCATTGTTTTTAATAGTCATGAAAGGAACTATTTCCAGATGAATAGTCCTAAAGCCTTTTGCACACATTTAAACTTCTGGCTTTTCCAGGATCCTTTAGCAATTGTTTCCACATTTAATGACGAAAAATATTTCCTTTTGCTTGAGACCTGATAATTTCCTTTGTTGCACCTTAACTTTAATATTGCAAGAAACAGAGCTTAATCACTCACCATTTAAGATTTTGCAGACCTTTTTTAGTGTATTTCCCCTCAGTGTTCTCCATATCAAGTTACAATGCCTTAATCCATTAGACTTTTCTCATATTGAAGCCTTTTTACATGGTTGACCATCTTTATTGCCCTTCTCTGTACCTATAGCAGTTCTACTATAGCCTTTTAGAGGTGGCAGTAATGGATTTCTGCAATGTATTAAGATGTATGTGTGTCAGGGATTGGTTTAGTGGTACCATGGTGTTCTGTGTGCTGTTTGCATATAGGTTCTAAAATGCTGCTGGCTTTCATGGCTGTTGCTGAGCACAGAATAAACCCTGACTCCAGGAACTGTTTACTAAATGGCAGTAGCTAATTTTAAAGCCATCATTGAATCTGTAGATACGCAGAGTAATTCTAGAAACTTCAGTCACAATAATGTAGTTAATAGAGATTTCCATCACTATAATTGAAATCAGATTCTGGCCTGTGTGTAGTGGATGTGAATCACCTTTCACCTACCCCTATATAATTCACTGCAGCTTACTGATTTCACTAAAGCCACTGCTGATTTATTCTAGCTAAGAATTAATCCCTTTCATTTCTTCAAATGATTTATCTTCAAGCAAGATATACAGAGGTAGTTCACACTGAGCTTTGCAGATATAATTTCTCAGCTCCTCACTCTCCAGGAACCTAGACTGCCAGTGGAGCATTTGCATTTCCTTTTTTTAACATCAGCATAAGAATAGTTTTAGAATAAAAATACTCAGGTAACTTGACTGCAGAGTGACTTGGAACAAATAGGGAGAGGCTTTGAGTGAGCATGGAGAACAAAGAAACAGAATTGCTAGGCAGGGTTGGGTGGAATTCTCTTTGATTAGAGGGTAGTATTGTACACATACTCAGTTAAACTGAAAGCACTTAATTAGACTCATGGTGTGTGGCAGAAGGAGGTAAGTATTATTATGTCTACATGAAAATGGAGAAGCTGAGATACAGACAGCTGAAGTGGCTGCCCAAGAACACAGTGTCAATATGTGCAAACCTGGAATTCAGGAATTCATCGTTCCCACCTTTGACTTAGAGAGCTCATTCAAAGGGGCCCCCACAATTTCACACAAGCTTCCAGTCAGCAATTTAGATTTTTGACCATGGTGGTGTTGAGTCCATCTGGGAGTGTGCTGAGACAGCAGTGCCTGAAGCTTGTGCTTCTCCCTGGTGCCCTGATGTACCTAATTATTTGCTAACTCTAATATTCAAGAGAAAACTGGAGAAAAACAACTTCGTGATGAAAAGGATTCAGGTCTTGAGAAGAAAGAGGGAGATACTATAAACTGTAACATGGGACCTGCACACAACATCTTATAAAATGTTGTATCACAGTTTCATTTAGCAAAGGGACAGCACAGTGATAATGGACAGTTGTTTCCATCATAAGGTCAGGTGAGAGAGACAAAACTTTTTGAACATATTCTTGGTATTGAACTCACTAATTAATCAGAAATGCAGCCTATTTCCTTTTCATAGGCTTCAGTGGGCTTTCTGTCAAGTCCTAAAGGCATATAATTGAGGAAAAAGCATGTCTTCATTCATTCTGTAATCAAGCCAAGACATCCAAATTTGAAGACACTTTGGGAGGAGGTTGATTCTCTAATACATCTTTTATTTTTACTGCCTGATTCACCTCTTTTATCATATTTACTCTCTTTTGCTCTTCCTCAACCATACCCACCTACTTAAAACTAATCATATACTAAAAAATGCATAATTAGATTTTCATGATGCTCTTTCCTGACATATTTTTTTATTATGTAATTAAGGGTTCTCATTGGGCTCTTGAATGGAGAGAGGAATTTTTTTATTTAATTAATCAAAAGGTCTTGCTGAATTCAGGGTGTTTTTAAGCAGTTTTGGTTTTGAGTAACGTGCAGAAAGCTTTTCTGTTATTTCTGGCAATGTTATGTGATATGCTCTTTATCCTCTACAGTCAACAATGGAGAAATATTGTCTTGATAGCAAGACTTTCCTCTAAAGCACTGGAACTAGGGGTGGGGAAAAGAAGATGCATCAAACTCCAGTATACTTGAAATAGGATGATTTTTTTATTTTATTTTGCAAATATATTTTTTTGTTTTGCAAATTTGAAGTTCGTCAGATTTTGATGAAATAGTTAATTCAACTGTGGTTATTGTGATTTTTTTCGCATATGAGACCATTTACAAGTTTACAATTCCTTACATTTTTTGCTGACAAATTAACATTCTTATGAAATTTATTGTTTTGGGGGAGTACTAAGAAAGGCTGCTAGAAATTTTGTCGATTGTCTTGCAAATAAGTATTTGCCCTGAGCTAACACAACCAAACAAAAGTCACTTTTTGTGTTTTTTTTCTTTACAAGTACATGATAAAAAACAACACAAATGATGGTGCTTGATTTTGTTTATGAATTGTTTCATCCTAAGGGCATGTGTGTTATTTTCAACTATCAGTAGGTCTTACAGGAAAAGCCACCTACCTTTGTGTCAGCACAAACAGGGTATACCAAAAAAGTAATGAAGAGGTGGAGACTAGAGATATGCAGCCACTTCTAAACTCGTGGTTTTCATAGATTGAGACAGAAAAAGAATCTCCCTCATGGAACAGAGATTTGAAGATCAGAGAAAAAATGTTTTATGAAATACATGACATCAGTCCATCCATCCATCCCTCCATCCCCCCATCCATCCCTTCTTCTCCAGTTCTGTTCTCTGCTTTCTCTTATGCACCTCAGTGGTTTTGAAGGTGTAGATCTTGATTCTAGGGGCTAGGGATTGGCAATAGCTCTGCAATCTGTTGTCTGCTGGCTTTCAACTGCAACATGTGCTTAAGAGGTTTGATGGATCATTCACATGCTTAAGTACAGATCATGCTGAAATGATTGACTCATTTCAGAGTAAGCTGCGGCTTACTCCCTGTGCTGGTGTATGGGAAAGGAGCAAGATGTCATACAATGTGGTGCTGCATTAGCTTCTTTGACACTCAGTGCTCCAAATGTATTTGAACAGAGGTGTAATTTCTACTTTTTATTGTCTACACCTGCAGTTTTGGTCAGATAGAATTTTATTTTTTTTTAATACTGGGGGATATGAGTAACCTAATATGCGTTTGTGAGATGACATGTGAACTCTTCTCTATTAAATACTACGAGTAAGGGAGGTCAGCATCTGGTAAAGATCCTTTACTATGAATGGGCTGAATCAGTTAGATAGTACATTAGCACAAAATAGATAGCTTTGTCATAATACCTAACATTGTCATTTACAGTCTCCCTGGGCATCTTGGGTTCAGGGTAAAAGTCTCTCCATGGTTATTGTAGTGCACATATTTTTATCTATAGGGCTGAATTCATGTAATTGGGGAAAATTTAGTCCTGTATGTAGCTTAGACTGTGGTTTTATGGTTAGGCTTCAGTCCATCTAAGTGTGAGCTACCCTTTTTCCCCTTTCTACATTGCTGTGTGTTTTCACCACCTCCTTTGTGACACTGTGGTGAATGCGATCAGGAACTGATCAGCTGATCCAGCTGAAAATTAACTGGGAGGCAAACAAACAAAAGGTCCTTTTTCAGTCAGATTTGCTCCCTAACTGACTCAGTGTGCAACCCCCAAGAGCTACTGCTGGCATGAGAGAAGTTGTAAGGTCTTGTGGTAAGGGCAAGACTGAGAGAACGATGGGATAGCCTCCTTTGGCAGTAACTCACATGCAGATTAGTTTAAAGCCATTTGTGAAACTATAGTTTTACACTGTTGCATGCATCGAAGCTGAATGCAGCCCGTGGAACTGTAACCACTTACATGGGCTATGAGCTCACCGTGTAGGAGTAGAAAGACATTCTAGGAAATCATCACTCACCTCTAACATTATACCAATTGACTACAGCAGTTCCGCTAGTAATCAGACTGTTTTTTTACCTTACTGATATTTGCAAAAGCAGCTTTTTTTTCTCTTTTCTTTCTTGCTGTTTGGAAATAGGTGTAGCAGTAAAAATGCTGTTAAACTGACAATAACCTTCATGAAATCACAGGGCACTTTCTTTTGAATTACAGTGTAAATGCTGTATGAGTCATAACAGGAAGACAGTGACAGCAGATTAAAGTTAGGAGGATGCCTATATGCTTTGCCACAGAAGATGCAACTTGATTTAAACGCTAATGGCCCAGAACACAGCATGCAGAAGGTCTCAGACTGTAGATAGAAGGAAATGGGGCAGATCTGCTTTTCTTGCAGCTTTTCTTAACAACCAAATTGCATTAATGATAGCAAACACATCAGTTATGGCCCCTTTGCTTTCAGAAGCTCAGTACTTTTCAGAAATCTTTATTTTGGCTTAAACTTTCTAGTCTAAGTTCAGAGGTAAAAAACGTGAATAATTGTTCAGAATGCTTGACAGGAGTAGAAATGAAAAAGACACTATTTCCTTTTTTGAAAACTGAAGAAAAATATCACCATGTAGACTCAATGCTGTGCTGGAATTGCCTTTCAGGGAAAGAACTGAATATAGCTAACATGCTACAGAGTTCTTTGTTTAAATAAAAAGTACTTACCAAAGTCTAAGGTGTTTTCCTTCAGTATGTATGAGGTCTAGATTTTATGGCTCATAGGTGCACCCTAGTGTTAAGTGACTATAAATTATAAAAGACTAAGCAGCATTTTCTTTGCCTTTCTGTGGATGTTGACTTGAACTAGACTGTATAGATGATTTTACACTTTCACACCCATTGCTGATCTTCATGATGACTTATTACGTAAATAGTCCCAAGCCCTGAACTGGACTTCCACAAGTCAGACTTTTCTGGAAGTTCTTGCAGTCTTCAGACAGCAGCCCCGAGCTCTGTCAGTTCCTGGGGAAGAAGGCAAAATGCCTTTGTGTTTGCTTTCTCCCAAGCATAAGGAGAGGAAACCCCTCTTTGTAAGTGTGAAGACAAAGCTTTCTCTTTGAATGGCTGATGCTTTGGGCATGGCTTGTGCTAGAGCTGTATTTTCATTGTTCAAGCACCAAAATCCTGCAATACCCCATCTTTTCTGTGCTCCTCTAGAGGGGCAGAAGTCAGTGTTTTGCATCTGAAGTTCAGGCTTTGGCTAGATTTCTATTTGGTATGCACCAGGCCACAGCAACAAACAAAGCTTGTGCAAGCTAATCATACAAATACTCCAACTGAAATAATTGATCATACCCATGTGCATAAGGGTGGAGGGGGGTGGATTCAGTAAATCTGAGTCCCTACATTTCATTTAAATTACTCTGATATGGAAATTACTTTGCCACTCCACTGACTGAGCAAATTACAGAACCATTTCAGTTTCAGTTTGAGCATGCTTCGTAATGACACCAGACCAGGACAGTTAACAGCTTCTTTCTTCTATGTCAGTGCAACATATTGCAACTAAATTTTATGTAGGATGTTTCCTTAAAATGGTAGCTGTGATTTAAGTAATGAAGTATAGGGGCAAATAAGAGCACTAAAATACCAGTTTTAGAAGGAATGCCAAAAGAGCCAATGTAAGGATGAAACAGAGACATTCAACAAGATTGTGGCAAAGTTTCCAGCAACAACAACATAGAGCAATCATTTTGCACATTATAAACTGAACCAGTCCAGAAACACACTTCAATTTTGTCAATATGTTTCTTTTGTTCCAGTAATATTTAGTCTTATAAAGTATTTGGGAAACACTGAAAGCATAAAGAAAATGAAGCTTAAATAAAATAATTAGACCTGTTGGGTTACACGTTAACTCTGGCCTAGTAGGCAAAAGATACAAGAGGCAAAACTAGAACAAAGCTCCTTTTGTTTAAAAGACGATTCCTCTAAAGAATACCTAACAGCAAATTGAGAATAAATGAATACAGTAATGAGCAGAGAGAGGAAGCCTTTCCTGCTGAGAGGAAAGGAAACGAGTCTTCTTAAATCTGAACCAAGAAGCCAAGGAACTGTCTTGAACTGGCTTTGTGAAAAACATGAAGAATTCTGCACGTGCATGAATAGAATCTGTACTCTATGGTAAAAGCCAGGGACATTTTCTGATGGCTCTTTTAGTTTCTTACAAGAAATAATGAGATATAAAGATCAGATAAAAGGTCACAGAGAAGGTCATTTATCAATTTAATTCTTGGTGCTACTAATAGCTCTCCTTGTGATTACTTCAAATCTCACTAGTGAGCAAAATCAGGACTGATGCACAAGCATGTGTCAGAGGTGGAGCGCAACTGTCAAAACCCTATAAATCTACAAACATTGTTCAGCTCCTTTCCTTTTGAGAAATACTGACACGATTTTGCTATATTGTAAACCAGGATCTTCAGTTGTTTAGTATTGTTTCCTTCATTTTTACTGAATACAAGGATTCTGTCAACAAAATCTGAATAGTTACACTATCCCCTATGCGAAAAGCACAATACAAAGCAAAACATGCTTTTCTGTACACAGGATAGAGTGTGTAACAAGTCAATCCTGTGGCATTCAGACACATGCAAATCTAAATAGCACTTGCTTGCGCGGCAAATAGAGTCTCATTATCACCTCTCAGACAGGAAAAATTGCAAGTGAGTGATTATCCAGCCCTGGGTCTTCCACCTTTCAGGCACTTCAGGGTATGGGAGCTACTCAATTTCATTTGTGTCTTTCCACTCAATTAGACTTTTCACTCTGCAGTCAAAAGCAGTGATTGGCAAAAGTACTTTTCCCATCTGCTCGCTCACTCTGGCTGTAATTTTAAAAAATAAATACACTTCTTTTATAGACAAGTTGTTTCTAATGTTTTTATGTATTTAGGTAATTTATGGGCTTTTCCATCCTAGGCATGGTTCTAAAGACTATAAAAGGGAAATAGCCTCAAATTTTCAAGCCTGAATATGTTAAGCTTCTTACAATGGCAGGGTTTAGGGCTGCTCCCAACCAGAAGCACACATTGATGTCAGTCAGAGGCAGCAGTGGGTGTTCAGTAAAACAGGCTATGAGAGTAATCAGATTTGGACATGTGAACACTTAGATTTAAAATCTGGTCTTCATATTCTATTGTCTAAACATTGTTATATTCCTAACAAATGCTATTATTGGTACACATTACTTGTTTTTATCACAGTGAACAGACATAGCAGTTCAGGATCAAAGTGTCTTTATCTGCTCCTGTATAGCACATCTGAAGATGTGGTTTACAATACTCGGTCATGTGAGTCTTGTATTCTACCCAACAGGTACTTCACTACTGATTTCAGTAAGAAGCTCCTTCTGCCAGGACTACTAAAAATACCTCTCTAATTTGTTTTTGATTGAAATGTGGGATTTTAAACAAACTATTCTGTGGGAGCAGTGCCTGCTTTCTTTGGACATGTTGCTGATCCTTTGAAATGCAAAAAATATGAAAACTGCAGATTTTGGGTTTAGCCAACGTGTTCGTTTTTCAGATTTTTTTATAAGAAAGGCCAAGTTCTCCTGTGAGAGGCAGCTGAAAATCTGATAAGTCCTCTTGGCTTTATAAGGAAAGAAGAATTTAGTCTTTATTGACTTAGAATTATATAAATCTCACATATTCCATATATAGCTATTGTCCTTTGTAAATGCATTCAAGGTAAACTATTAAGAAAATGTACCAGCATTGTGCAGAAATACAGATGTTTCAGGGGCCTGATTGCGGAGGTAGAGGGGTATCACTGCATTAGTGGATTGCTGTATGTGGCCTAATTACAGGAACAGCTGGTCTAATTTCTCTGCCACAGCACTGTGTAAATACAGCTATGCTGGCTCTCCTGGCAAGGGATTTTTTTTTTCTTATCATGACATTGCCTAGTGCTGTTTAGATATTTTGTCAGCATCCTTTTCCCTGGGTAGGAATGCAAGCTCAGCATGAGGCTACTGGAAGTAAGTTGCTCAGAAAGATACAGAAGGTCTGAGATAGGGTTTTGAGAAACAGTGAGAATTAGTGGGAGAGAATTGTATATAAAGCTTATGATGAAATGTCCTGCAAATACCACCTGAATACTCATATAAATATGCACTTAATAATTTGTTTTAGTAATCCTTCAGTTACCTCAATTACGCTATTACCAATGGGAGAATTCTTTACCATCTGGATTTATTGATTTTAGGGCATGCAATGTTGAACTGGAAAAAATTTAGAGAGCTGAGACAGTGAATCAAATGTGGAGTCCCCTGGGAAATCCACTAGTAAGTACATTACTGGACAGGAGAGAAAACAGCTAGAAGGCAAGCAGAATAAATAGAATCAGTCCCTATGGAAATGATCAAAAATGGGCAGCAGAAGGGAAAAGAAAATCTACAAGGAATTTCTGCTAATGCTGGACTGGGAACTGAGCTACTGTACAGACCAGCACTGTTTACCCAAGAATTTTCCTGTCTATTCTGCATCTTTTTTTAGGGTGAAGTTTCCTTCCTAATGCAGAATACATAGCAATATGCTAGTGGGGGAAGTGCTGTGAGGTTAGTCTTGTCAATCAGTGAGGACCACCTGGCCCCTGGGCAGAGATCCAGGGAAGCTTCTTGCCAAGGAAGTAGCTTACACAAACTGTGAACTGTGTCCACCTGTTAGGCATTGTGTGCTCTTGATTTATGTCTTGCCCTACAGACATATTTGCTACGACTAGCTCTTTACATCAGTTTGATACTAGTTGTTGTAATTGGCACTGAATTCACTTCCAAACACATACATGAAGATAAATGTATTATTTCCCTGTTCATCTGCCTTCTGCTTTGTTTGAAAGGAATTCTTTCCGTGTCTGCCTCCAACCATGAATACACACTGTGCAGTTAAACTCTGTATGCAGCACAGTGCTATATTCAGTAGTAATGTTGAGCTATGGAATTAGCCAAATAACTCACATTCTTCCCTCAGAAAAATCAGTTAATGTGATCTTAAAATATTTTGAGCAAAAGAATTAAAAAAATTGAAAATAGTTCTAAGAAGGATCCCAAACCCATTCTTCTTTCACTGCAGCTGGTTCCAAATCTCATATCAGTGTGATGAGAGCACTGCTGAGTGTGCTTAATTTGACATTAGAACTGTGTATCTTGGGAGATTAAGATGTTATGTGGGCTAGAAGATATTAAGGCATTATGCCATGTGCTGAAAAGCCCAGGTGGATTTGGTGCGCAGGTGGAAGAAGCCTTCAGTGAGACACTGTTCAGATGTAATGTAGACTAAAACTTTTTGTTACGATATATTGAGCAAGTAGAGACTTCTCAGGAGGTCAAATGGACTCCACTAATACCAAATCAAACCACCAACCAAAGGCAGCCCTAAACATGTAAAGGCAGAACTCTTAGTCTCCTCCACCATTATCAGGTTGATGGATATTCTTTCTTTGACAGGCCAACTTTATGGCCCCATTTTGACATTTTTGCTTTTACTATAGAAGACTGTAGAATAGATATACTACACTCATGCAGATACAAGTGTATCTGTCGCAGTCACAGCACTGTTGTAGGAGTTGGATTACCTGGTTGGTAGCTACAAAGTTTGAAGGCTGTGTATCATTTCTTCCCCTTTTGGGGGATCATAAATAGTTATTTGTGAAGATTGATGTGTGTCCTGCTGGTTCTGAAGTTTCATAAGAGTTTAGTCATGGGAATCATAACATTGTCCTATCTGTCCTGGTCATTTAGAAAATAAATATTTCCTGTTTTCTCATTGAAGTACAGAGTTGTTAGAAGAGTGGAAGAAAAAGACTATGTGATCACTTTTTTGTGAGGTCTCTCAAAATAATTCTAATACAATCTCCTTAGTCTGAACTATTTTGAGTGACCTTTTGGTTAGAAACAAGCAATTTCTAGGTTTGGCATCACGTATTCTGTCATTGAAGATATGCCACTACTGCTTTACAAAATTAGCTATGATTTGTGTGAGCATTTCTTTCATTTTCAAGTGCATGCATAGCTATTGAGATTGGAGAGAAAATCCTCAAAATATGAATCCTTACAATCAGAAGTCTGATAGAGAACATTCAAGTTTTAAATTCTGTAAAATCTCATGCTTTTAAAGGCAATCTGATAGTTTGGGAAACTATTCCTGCTTCACAAATGCCTGGATTTAGCACTGTAGAAAAAGCTAACTGGCAAACAAGGCTGCCAGGTTCTTATAATAAAAAAAGAATCTTCTTCAGCTACCACAGCAATCTTACCAGGACATGTTGATGCAATCTTTCACTGGCACAGAAAGCAAAAGTCTGGGACATATTTAATATTTGTCTTTGCTTATTGTGTTAAACTATGTTAGAATAGGAGAGAGATTCTGATTTTATTTTCTGCTTTCTGTATCTTTACATGAAGCAACTTGCCATCAGCTGAACAAAGCTGTAGGTTGTTCTCCATATCAATTGCAGGTATGTGTTAGAGGAGGGGTCACATAAGAGACCTCTATTTATTCTCTGTTTCCTTCCTTAATCTGGAGTAAAATACTTGAACTGACATGAGTGTGAGGTTGTGGCATAAGGAAAACACACCCAAGCCAGCAGAGGCTGAAACAGATAATCTTATAGGCTGGGCACTGACATACATGGATAGGCCATAATCAAAGTCATCCAAGCCATGTAATTGACAAATTTTGAGGTTTCAAACAAAATATGAGCCAGATGTAAATAAAAAAGTTCTTTGGCATAAACGATTCTCCCATTCTGCCCCACACAGCTCTCTCCATTGGTAAACAGCTATGTTCCAGCAGAACCTAGAACTAGTTATATTGGGCTGAGGCAAACTCACGTTACAGGGCAGTGGGTCCTTATTAACTCACAGCCAGCTGTACTGTTCGTTGTAGTTCTCTTTGGCTGGATGGATTGCTAGCAAAATGTTAGGTCTTGCAGTTGGTGTAGGAGAAAAAGCAGATTTGTGGGAATGCTAGTGAGATCCCTAGACTTCCTCTTTCTCAGCTTCTGAATGCATGCACCAAAATAACACGGGATTTCACTGCTTATGAAACCAGTGTGCACATTGTTTTCTTGTAAATGTGGATCTCTTTCTGCTCAGACCTCACAGCTGACTGTGACCTGGCTTGTGGCCTTTTCACAGAGCAATGGCAACGCACCTATGTGTTCTGAGCACGTGAAAAACAGGTTACTCAAGATCTTTCTCATCTGGCTGACCATAGTGAAAGGTACAATGCAATGAAATTTTTTTTCACCAAATGTCATAGTTGTGTTTTAGCTTTGTTTGAATTAGCTGGTGCAGAAAGGAAGTAATGCTTCTTCTTTTCTTTTTAAATCTCTTACTCCTTCTGCTTTTTTATTATTTATAGTAAAATATTTCTTAACCATATGCCTGTACTAAACGGATTTCTAAATTCCCAGTGCTGCATTTTAGTATGACAAACACATGAAGCCATTGCAAGGATTTCTGTAAAAATAACAAAAAAAAAATCATAGATGTATAGTGGTCTGAAAGAGACAGGGACAAGACACCACCAAAAGTTAAGTGTGTCTCTGTTATTATGAGAACAAGTATCTCTTTATCTGGGAACTGTTAGCAGTTTTAGAAACAGAAAGATATAACATATTGTACACTAAGAACAAGGCAGTGTTTTATCATCCAGGAGTTTGTGCAATTTGGTGTAAGAAAGCAGCCATATTACATGAATAAGGGATCACAATTTTTGTTACCCATCTGTAACTGGAGGCAGAATCTGTTTCTTTGTTGGTATTTCTATCATGCCTGGCATTGAGCACAGTGTAATTTGGGTACAGAATTGCAACATTTTTATTTTTCCCAAGTCTTTCTTCCCTCCCCCAGGCAAGGTATCTAATAGGCATGTGGTTCAGGTTTGGCATTCTCATGCCATTTGGTGTAGCAAATGTGTCAAAAGCAGCCACTGATGGCAAATTTTGATGATTTTATAACAATGTTTGCAAATCAGATACACACTTTTTTGTGAAAATCTTGTCTTTTTTCACACATGCTGACATGAGTGTCAATGAGAGCAGATCAGCTGGTTTAAAATTACTGGGTGGATACAAGTCACTGATCAACACTAGAGATAAAAGGAATGTTGATTATATGAACCCACTGTAGACAGGGCCCAGTATATTACAGGTTTAAGGGACTGTAGCTGTATCTCTGGCCTCACGTATTGCAGTCTGGTTTCCATGTCATGTAATAGGGACAAGGTTGTGCTTCAGCTTACATTCCCCACTGTGATCAGTATCATAGACACAGCCACTGCTGGCAGTGCTGTCCTAATTTTCCTGTGTGCAGTATAAGAAGACATGTTCATTGAGTATCTCACTTTTCCCAAGAGACCTAAGACAGTCCAGGATCTTCAGATGATTTAGCTCATTCCCCTTCTTCCCAGTTTCCTTACATTTTTTTCCATTGTCCTTAATAACAGACGTTCTGGAATTGTTTTTAGTAAAGAATGCAGGCAACTGTCCCACTGTTCAAGGGCATATAAGCACATTTAGAAGGGCCCCTCATGCTTCTCAGTTTTGGTAATTTTTGCGCTCATGATCTCCTCCCAACTTTCCATGTCCACTTCACTGAAACCTGGACATTCAGGTGACCACACAGAGCTCATTGTTTCATAGTTAGTGAGTAGGAAGCTAGCTTCTCTAAGACAAATTGCTTTCCTACAGACAGTCAGTAGGACAGGCAGATGAGTAAGTCCCACAGTGAAAAAGGGTGACTTGCTCTTCTGTGTGCTCAGCTCAGTGTTGGTGCTTCACTCCATGGGGACTTGAGCCATCTCTTTTTTAATAGCATAAATTAGTATAAGGAGGGTCATCCATAACATACGCCTGCCTTTAGCCCAGGAAGGGTGGCTAAAGTGCTATGACCCATAACAAAAAGTTAGCAATGAAATCAGTATTGAAAGGGCCCATGGTTTACAGCTGCCCTTCCTTCAGGCCCTGGTATTACATGTGTAATAATTAACATATCCCATCTTATTGCATTCTCATGTATGTAGTACCACAAGCAAAATCAAGCCTCAGCTGAAAAATTCCAGGAGGACAGAGGGTTTTAAAATATCTGAACCCATGGTGGGAATTAGTTTCCTAGTTCAAACAGACTATAAATGTTTCAAATGAGCTACCAGATTATTCGTAAGCACTAGTCATAGAAATAGTTACAGGACGTCATTAGAAACATTTAAACTACAGCTTGGCACATCAGCACAGCCAATATATTAGTCATCTGTGATTCAGTGATGGAAAGGAGCTCTGCTTATGACATCAATGGAACATTGCTTTTGTTACCTCGTGAGTTTAGCTAGTACTTTAGAGCTTGAATGACAATTCAATTGTGAAGAAGTGACAGAAAGTAAATGCTCTGCTTATTAATCCTTTTTTTAAAAAATAAAAATAAAAAGACTACTGTGTAGATTAATGCCATAAAAAGAATTTGAAAAGGAGAAGCCAGAGGGAAGAGAAAGATAATTTGAATGAACAACTTAAGTCTGTGAGAGGACCAGATCTGCTGCTCAATTAAATACTAACTTTTGGAACTAAAATGAGCTGAACGGTACCTGTGAATTTGGACATATATAAATTGGGAGGAACAAGGATCACATCTGAAGGAGGCAAATACAAAGTCTTAAGGTCTCTGTTTAGCTTGATGGACTAACTCTGGCCTCTATCTGTGTGCTTACGTGTGTGGAAGACGTAATGATCACAGAGAAGCAGATGACACTCTACCGCTGGATGAGCTCCTGGTCCTATTCTGATCCAAGGCAGACAGCAGCACATAACCATCTGTTATGATCTGTATAACAGTAGTCTTTTTCCACCTCTAGAACCCAGGATTTCATCATGTTAATATGTGTAACTAAAAACAATTATTCACACTGTATTGATCCTTTCTTTTTTGTGTGTGTCTTGTGATCCCTGTGAGCCGTGCAGCTCAGGAACTCAAGCAGTGCAGTCCTTTCCTGGAGCTAGGCCCTTAGCGCCCTCAAGTGAAGAAAAATGGTTTAAACAAGTGCTAAGTGTGGAAAAAGCAGAAACCAAGCTAACAACAATTCAGAAGGAAAACAATGGTATAATCGGAAGCAGTGCATGGGCATCTAGCTCTCCTGGCTTTTTCAAATTAGTAAGCCCAATGTAATGTGCTCCCAGCTACTGACAACACTTCAAATGCAACAATAAATACTTCAAATGCTGTGGCATCTAATTATTTTGATAAATGCTATTAGCATTTATTCTAAACAACAGGCTTAATTTTCAAAGAGCCAGTTCATTGTAACCTTATACTGACATCAGTAGGAACTATGAGCAAAGTTTGCAAGTCAGTCAGTGGGAATGCTTTGCTCATGGGTGTTGCCCGTTTTTTCTTTCTAAAGAATGCTCCCAAGTAGATGTGATTTTAGTCAGTCTTTCAAATTCTTCTCTTCTTTTTGTGGGCTTGTTTTTCACTCCATGTATTAATTCCATAATGTGTTTTTTTCTCTATGGTGCCTGAAGAATTGGCATTTATAACTGAATCATGGTTTTCCTGATAATACGCTTGTGAGGGGAAAAAAGTGTATCTCATAGCTCCTACTGATGTCAGTATAAGGTTATAATGAACTGGCTCTTTGAAAATCAAGCCTGTTGTTCTGTCTATAGATCATTTTCTATCTATCACTTTCTGTTATTGCCTCCATCTGACAATTGAGGTTTGAAATTCAAGCTGATCATGTTAGTTGGTTATGTAAATCACATGAAATTTTTCTATTCCCTCGCTGGATGAATAGATTGCACTCAGCAGAAGTGGTTTGAAAACCCATAAGGGCAGTTCAGGCGTAAGTAGAGAATAAAAAGGACTTGAAGTGTTTTAGAAAATATGCAAGCTTTTCCTTTCTGCTCTGTGTAATCCCTGGGGACCCAAGAGAATCATGCCATGCTGTGGATTGTTGGCTTGACACAGTGTTGAATGGAATTTATTCTCATTTCATATCCTTTGGTTCTTTGCATTTTTGCAGCATTACTTGTAAAGGTGCAGGCAGATTCCTCCCTGTACCACTGAATTGCCTCTGTTGAAGCATTCTAGTCAAGAAGCTGTAGGGAAACTTACTTTTAGCTCTCTCAAATAAAATGCATACTACTCCCAGTGTGAATATTGAAAAGGAGTTCTGAGTTTTCTGTGCAAATAACGCCTAAATGGTTTAATTTGTGTGGCCTCTGAATAGCAGCCACAAGACTGGCAGTGGCCTTCCATTCACATGGCTGCCTCACAACACCTGATCATTATAGGCTGGACTTGATGATCCTGGGGGTCTTTTCCAGCCTTGGTGATTCTGTGATTCTGTGATAGATTAACAGATCATATTAAGCCACTCAGCCTTCTTGGGCAGACTGTGTAATCTGCCATATACCCTCCAGTTGACTTTTGGACCAGTCCTGCTGACTTGCTGCAGTGTGAACTGTTTTAAAAGTCATGAAGTGGCCCATAGAATACAAACTAGAGGCACCCGTGGATTCCAGTTGGGCAAAGTAAAGCTATTTAGATTATGTGAGCAAGAACTAGTTTCTTTAGCAATAAGTGATGCTTTGAATATTCAGGGATGAGAAGAGAGATCTGAGCCTTTTGAAAGGCCAGTGTTGGTTGCAGACACCATTTTTTTTCAGTTGCAGTCTGGCTGTGTGAACTCATAGTCTTAAATTTCTGACACCCCAACAAGGTCCCACCAGAACTGACACATCTTTCTGCAGCTGTTGTCCTTGTATTAAATGAGTGTGGGAAATGTTTTGTGGGAATTAATTGTCTTCAGTTATGTGTGCCCAGAATATTACCCAGCGAGCGAAGAGGCCACCTCAAGGAACACCTCAGAATACTACTCAGCCTAACCTTTTTTGCATGTGAGTAATGGAAAGGGATCATAATCTCTTATAAAGGCTGCACCCATGGATTGCACTTTCTTTTGAATTACAGGTTTTTAGAAGAACTAACCTTCACCTTTTCCACACTTTATTCATATATCCTCAAGCAGTCTTTGATCTAGTGAATACATTAATTTGGTACAAATGATTCAACTATCCTTGGCCTCTATATCCAATTGCTTGCTAACTCCACCTCAGCTGACTTATCAAGGAATATGCTTGTATTTTAAAAGTACTCACATTTGTAGGAAAGAGAACAAAAGAGACATGAAGAGGAAGAAGGCTCTATTTCAAGAAAACAGAAATGAGAATTGTTCTGGGTTGTGGGTGGGAGTGATGTGATCCCTGTCATATGTGTGGACAGTGGCAGACCTGCAATAGCCCAGACAAGTGAGAAACAGGCCAATAATAAAATAGGAGAGAATATAGGTAACAAACCTGCTACTCTTTGTCATGGACTCCATCCTAGGTAGAATATCATTATGGGAGTAAGTTCCTTGTTATGGCATAAATACTAGTATTTCAGAGTTAGTTTTATTGTGGCTGAGGAAAGCCCTCTACTGGAAAGCTACTTTGTCCCCTAGATTTTGTAAACTCTGGTATTGCTGAAAGGGTTTAATCTGCCTCTCAAGTATTCATGAAGATCACATTTCTGTTCCTCAGATTTCCTGTTTTGTTACATTTGTGAGAATAGGCTATAGAGTCTTATCAAGTATGCTGTTTTGACCAGTAAAGGGAGTACAGTATGTTTTCTTAGGCCATTACAAGTAATACAAAAGCAAACTGGTGAGAAAATGGAACAGACTGAAGAGAAGTCAAGCAGAAAGAACAGGTCCCATAAACAAACTGCATGCAACATACAGCTGCATTGTACTCTCCTGGGGCAAGTCCAAAGAGTTTGCTGGGGACAGAAAGCCACCTAATATTTTTTATGCTGACTTGCAGAAAATAATTTGCCAATCAGTTTCAGATGCCTGTATTTTCAGTATAGTGATATTTCTGGCCATGACAATCACTGAGGAGTAGCTTTTTTTTTTTTTTTCTTTCAGATTATACTGCATATGTGAACCTGTTTTCTGCAAGATGCTCCATTTGGTATGGATGACTGACTGTTTCTTTTGGTTTAAAATAATGATGATGTTGGTGCCATGCATAATAGGAATTGCTAAAATGATATGAGTCACCAAACTACTTATGTTTTACTGACTTGTAACATTTAACAACCTAAACTTAGGACTTACCTCAGCTGTCCCTTGTAAGCTCAGGACTAATTTTAGCTTTGACTTTAACTATATGGAAAACTTTAACTCCCTCTTCATCTTCCAGCTCCTGCACTAAATGTGGTTTCCTGGACATTTAAGAGATCACTCTTATTTAAGAGAGTATTTAAACTAAGCACCATCCTCCCTGTTGATAACTCTAAGCAAGCAGTCCTCCTCCACAAAATTAATGTAACTTCTCCAAACTTCTCTTATTTTATCCCAGCAAATGAAGGCCTGGTCTTAGTTCATCTTTTCTAGTAGATTTACTACCTAACCCTAATCCTAGCTCTAAGTCTAACCTGACTGACAATCTATCATCTGATGATATCAACAGTAAATTTGTCTCATCTGCTTTTTGAATACTTTTCTGAACAGTTCCTTGTATACTCAAGAGAATCAGAACTTTGCCCCAAACATTAACACCAGTCCTAGCTTTGACTGTTACGATAAACCTAAGGAGGAAAGCTATCTCCAGCCCCTCTAAAATGGAACACAGCCAGCATCATTCCAATAGATCCTACTGTAAATTTTGTGTAACCACTCCTTTCAGACTCAGGCCTAACCTTAGTTCACCTCCCCTGGTAAGTCCAAACTCCACCCTAATTCTTCCTTGACTGTAATTGTAATGATAAGAAAAGAACTTTATCACCTCCAAAGATGAATGCAATTGGCAAGCCTTGGTAGTATGAGTGCTACTCATGAGTGTCTTCTCAGTCTCAAACTCGAGCCTACCTATAACCAAACTGTAAACAGGAGAGCCTGCCATTCACTGACTTCTCTTTCTTCATGTGCCGCTAATAGTCAATGAGCTCATTGTAAATGAAGCCTAGAACTGACTCTTGTCTCTTTCAAGTCCAAACCATAACCTCAGTGGTAACACTACCCCTAGGAATTCAGATACTACTATATGATCTGAAGACAAGTTTTTTGCTTGATATGCTACTTTAAAAAAAAACCCTCTGTAAAACTCTGTTCAATCCATTTCCTAAAATCTAGGCTGCATGCATTTTACTCCTCCCATGAAAATTAATTTTGTCCCACAATAAAAACCCTAAAATTGGAACTAATAATTTGGCTGACAACACATGAAGAGCTTCTGCCACTTAATTAGTTCTGCAATGCTGCTGACAGTAATTACAGCTCTTTTTGTGTCAATAACTAAGCATCCCTCAAAAAAGATTCAGGGCCTTATTTGCCTGTTAGTTATGTCACTTCTGCATCGCTGTAATTTCACTGGTAACAGTAGAATTAACCTTGATTTACACTAATGTAAATTAATGTAAGTGCAAGAAGAGTCAGCTATACAGACAGCAATAGCAAATGTGGGCAGTTCTTGGGGGACAGTTTTTGCAGTCACGTTTCTGATTGTGAGCATATTTGAAAAGTATGTATCTAAAAATACTAGCATGTGGAGCTGTAATGTATCAGTACAATAAAACAAACACAAGATCCCCATGTAGCATTAAGGAGAATCCTGTGTACACTACACAACTGGCTGCAGAACTTGTCTTTCTAACAGTCAGCAAGTAAATTCCAGAGGAATACACTTGCTTTTTACTGCAGATATTGGAGATGAACAAACAAACAAATTTACACGAGGGACACCAGACTGTGTATATGTATGTTTGCCTCAGATGATGATCTGTATCAGTTCCTTTAAAATAAATAAAAAAAAAAACCACACAAACAAGCAGATTAATGAATTCTACAAAACAGCTAGAAAGCTGAAGGGGAATCAACTACATGAATCTGCTTCCTTTTCCCCGAAATCCTACAATATTTAGAGGCAGGCAAGACAAGGCCATCCTAGATGTTAACAAAGGTCCACAGAGACTTACCTGAACATTATCAGTAACAATAAATGATTAGTATAAAAAAGACTCATCCATAAGAAGGTAAATAATCATGATAGTCCTTAGTGTAAATGAGAATGAAATCCCTCATTTTTTAGTAATCATCACTTAATTCTTGGTCTCTCTGCTCCTTTTCTTATTCTAATAACCACACATTTTCGTCTTGTTGAACTCAGAGCTTTTCAAGAGAGAGGTCTCATTTCCTTAACATTACTACTTAGAATAAAAACTTAGTGGAATCTATAACATTCTGTCAGCTTCCTAACATGGTTATTTTTCACTCAAATCTGCCCACTAACCCAATCTTCCCTTCTAACTTGGCCATCATGCTCTCCAAGGCATATTCTTACCTATACCCAGACTGTAGATTTCAGCACTGAAATGAAATGACTCTTGAGTCATTTGAATCAATCTGTCTTTCAGCTTCTGAGCTCTCAGTGTTAGTACTTGACTCTGTGACAGGTGATCCTGTTCTTTCTTTATTGTGTACTCTTTCTCCATCACTTCCTTTCTAACAGACAGTATTAGGGAGACATACTAAACTTTTCTCTTGTTTTGGTCATGATAAATTAAACCATCCAGGAGAAATTTGATATTGTTCCTTTTTTTCATTTTTTTGGTCAGTAATGAGGCTCTTAACGTGTATATTGAATTTCTTGCCCTCCAGAACAGACCAAATTAAATTAGATGTTGCCTGATATGTAAGACAGTCAGTGAGAGAC
This sequence comes from Bucco capensis, assembly GCA_013396975.1. Lineage (NCBI taxonomy): Eukaryota > Metazoa > Chordata > Aves > Piciformes > Bucconidae > Bucco > Bucco capensis. The sequence continues at coordinate 2,390,557 of VWZO01002743.1, read as the reverse complement.
TGTGGAGAGGATTTCAGAGCCTGCAGTATAGCACAGCTATAGTGGAGCAGGGAGTAGGAATTAAAGGAGGCAGCTGAGTCATGAAATGCACAGCAAGCTGCCTTCATAATTCTCTCCCAGAGACACACTGAATCAGCATTATCCTGAAAAGCCTGTTTTTCAGACTTTGTCTTTTCAGAAAAAGGTTTAGAAAACTGCACCTAAACCCTATAATACTATCTGTATTTTATTCTTTAATGCAAATGAATTCAAACATCTGGCAACCATCTCTCAACCCCTTAATACCTGAAGTTGTTTACTCAGAAATGGCACAATTAAGTGATCACAGGCATACAAAGATATACAAACAGGGTTTAAGACCTGAAGATGTTCACAGACCCAAATGGGATTATGAAACTGCTCATGGAACTGGATAACCCATACAAAATACTAGACCGTATAGTGACTTAATATCCAACACTTTTAGATGGGTAGCATACTTCAAAACCAAATAGCAAATATATAAAATGATTACACAGCAGATACTATTTTAAAATAGCAACTTACTGAATCCAGCCAGGAAAACACCGGGGGAAAATATGGTCTGCTTCAGCATTTTGAAAGCAGCTGCATTTCTCTAAATATTTAAGGGAGTAAGTAGCTACTAAAGAAACATTCATTACATAGTTTCACTATATTGTGCAATTAAATGAATACACAAGGTATCAGCACAAAGTTGAGGATGAAATCTACTCTGTAATAACAATTATATTACTGTGGCTGCAAGAAGATTGAAATCAGATATCTATACATTAACAAGAATGAATGGTTTTGTGTAGGAGGCTAAAAATTCAAACAAAATACAAGAAGAACCAGACTGTTCTTCTGCTTCTAGTAGAAACAAAAACAAAATGATAGTCATGATCTGGAATTCTCTCTATTTTTTAAAACATTTAATACCCTGATTTCTCCATTATTTGTCTCCTTTTTTTCTGGTATTTCCATCACTATGATAATAGAGACCTTCCATCCACTAATGGATAGCAGTTAACATCCAGACCAGATACTAGGAAGAATTTCCTAATTGGATAGCTAGCAAAACACTGGAGGCAACTAAGTGAAAAGCTGTTGAATGTCCTCTGTTAGAGCTTTACATGAAGAGACAACATTCTGCCTTTGTGCTTGAAGATGGACTAAATGATCTATTGAAGAGCTCCCCAGTCTTGTATTTCTGTGATTCTGATTGGAATAGTGATTCATTCGAACATACATCATTCACTTAATGCAGAGGGAAGTTCAGGTCATTTGCCTTATGACAGCTTCAGCTGACAAATTCTCAGAGAACTTTAACCTTCCGACAGTGTCTCACCTATGTCTCATACTATGCAATAAGCATAGTATGTTTTCTAGTAGCAGAAAAGGCAGAATGTATTATTACTGTCAAGAGAACAGATAGAACTACCAGATTTTTGAGGCAGTTGCTCCCAGATAAATTGTGACTTAATGGTTAGCCATGAATTAATACTCATATCACACCCATACTTGAACTGCTGATCTCCAAGGAAAACCCAAGTCTTCAGATTCTAACAAACATTAAAAATCATTTCCAGACAAAGGCCCTTCCCTGCTTCTTATCTAGCCTTCTTATAATTTCTGATTTCTCATCCTCTAACTCACATTTTTCCATACTCTGTGTGAACCGGTCGATATAAACCTCTGGACAGCAGTAGTGATCACAAAGCACCTTTCTATTTTCCCTGTGAAATAGTGCTAAACTAATGCTTTGCACAGGTGTTTGGGTTTGGAGCCTTTTGTAGTGGTTTCTAGGACAAAAATTACAGCTCTTGACAGCTTGACACTAAGTATCCATTAATGACATTTAAAAGAATTAGAGTCCTGCTGCTTGGGAAATAAGGAAATACAATTACAATCTAGGCAATCTAATGCACCCCTGTATTCTCAGTTTGATGTGGTTATCTTAATTTGATGAAGTCCATTGTGGAATGACATAGAAAAGATGACTGTGTCCCACTGATGATTGCCAGATTATAGTGGAGAGTGCAAATGCACTGAATTACCTCTGCAGATTATTTCCAAAGATTATACTGGCTTTCAGAGCATGATTTGGGGTGCAAGGTACCCTACCACATAGGTCAAAGTGTAGAGGGAGAAGGTGCAACTGGGCATAAGGCTGTAAGAGAAGGCTTAGTTTCTGGGGCTTGAAATGTACTTCTAATGATTCTTTAACATATGACTTCAGGTCTTTCAGGCGTGTATTTTCTCAGTGTCTCTTTGTACGACTTGTTCCATGAAGGACAACAGTGATAACACAAATGTTGAGATGCTTCAGTTAGAAGCTTTATAACACTGGGGGTTATATTAAAGTGACTTACTACAATAATTGCAGCGGTGACTGCACTTGCAGTTCATAGTGGTACTGAAATTCATGCCCAGGACTTCACAGACCAATTTCCACTGAAGCATTTTGCATCACAGAAAGGAAGCTGCTAGCCGGGTATTGCCCCCAGAAGACAGATGTAGGGAGCAAGAGAAGGGACCAGTTTCTTACAGGGCTGGCAGGAGCCCACGCGGTGTGCGGGACCCATGGGATCTCCCGGGGAAGCCTGTGGTGGACACCGACCGCTGTCAAGCTGGCCCGAAAGCCGAAGCTGCGGGGGGATGTAGTTATGTTTAAGTAATGCCAAGGGCCCGCTTTCCAGCTGTCAGCAGAGGGGACACTGCCGGTACAAGCTCTGCGGTCTCGTCACAGGCTCTTCTGTCCCAGCCCGGCCCCGGGACAGCGACAGACCCTGTCCCCAAGCCCCGCCCTCTCCCACCGCCGCCACTACCGGCTCGGAGGAAGGGGTCGGAGGTCGCCGCAGGAGGGCGGGCGTAGCCCGAGTCACGTGACGGTGCCAATATGGCGGCGCCGTGGTGGTGGCGCGGTGGCGGCTGCTGAGGGAGGCGCGTCTCTTCCGGATGATGGGGTTGTGGCGCGGTCGGGGGTTCTGAGCGCCAGGTCTCGGCGATCCCCTCCCTTCCCCGCGGCAGGGCCGCCCCGCTCCGCCATGCAGCCCCCGGCCCGCGAGCAGGACGCCCGCACCAAGAGCATGTTTGTGTCGCGGGCCCTGGAGAAGATCCTGGCGGAGAAGGAGGCGAAGCGGCCCCCGCATGGCCAGCTGCGGAGAGCCTGTCAGGTGGCGCTGGGTGAGTCCACACCATCCGGCACGGACCCAATGCGGGAGTGCCCGCCGCCGGGCGCCAGGCTGGGGGCCGCGGCCCCTCTCCGGCCTGGGAGGCTGACAGAGGGCACCACTGGCGGAGGGGGAACGGAATCCTCGCCCAGTGCGGTGGGACGGGAGGTGGTGTCACCGGCTCCCAGTGGTGGCCTCCGACTGTGTCCCACAGATGATGGTCGGACGGGGTGCGAACAGTTCTAGGTCCCAGCTGCGAGGCTCCGGCCGGGCCCTGGCAGAGCTGGGGACTTTGGAGTGGGAGGAGAAGTTCTGTCTAGTGCGAGACGCGCAAATGCGAGAGGGAAACCCTCTGACAGCTGTTTTATTAACTTTTGGGTTCGATGTGAAACAAAAGGCGTTTGCATTTGTCACTTTAGAACCAATTTTGAGAAAACTAATTATAAGCTTTCGAACTAGGAAGCAGTCTGCTTAAGGCGTTCGACCTGCAGTCTTAAATCTTTCAGGGTTAAGTAATCTTCTCACATCTTATCTGCAGCTCATGGTTGGATTGGCTAGAAACTCTTAGCAGCGTAGCCAGGTAAAAACAATGCCTGTGGTGTCTTGCAGAACTGAAAACACTTGTGAAGTTGGTGGACTTCCTGCAAGTCCAAATTGATGATATAGGTCTCTGTGTTTTGAAAAACATATGGTATGTCACAAAGGGGGGAAAATTACCTGGGTAAAGTAGTATAGCTCTTAGAGTTGGAATTATCTGTGGCCATTCTTACTCTGCAGAGGTTACATATCTATTACAGTTTTGGCTGCCTTTAATCAATATTTTTCCTTTAATTTGGGAACATTTACTCTATCCAGAACAGAAAAAGAGACAGGCTGAGTATATGAGGAAACTGGGCAGATACAAGTTCTGTCAAATGTACTGTGAAAGTGAGCTTGAAAACCAGCTGTCATTTTTGTCTTCCTTTCTGCACCTTCAGGAAACTGGTGGGAGCTAATTGTAGTGATTGTATATCCAGAGAAGGGTAACCTGGTAGAAAGGTATTTGGTATTATTGTTTAAAGTCACCATTGTGAGCCACAGTATAACACGTGTCCTCCAGCATGCTTTTCTGACTTACTTCCTTTTCCTGATTTTGTCTCTAACTGTCCCCCAAGGTGTTCCCAACCTGTTTACAGGACTGGGAACCTGTTTTTCTGCTATGTAAAACAGAAAAACAGAAAAATATTTAGAGGATGAGAAAGGGAACTTTTGTGAAAGATAACTAGTGAAGATGGGCATTTTTTCTTTGCTAATCTAGGTTGGGGGGGAAGCCCATGTACTTTCCAGAGATAAAGTGGAGGTCAGCATGAGAAGATAACCCGTTACCCAACCATCCTGCCCTAGCAGGGCCTCAGTTACTGTGCTGAAGGAGCTCATTATATTTGGTGAATGTTGCTGCATCATTTTAAGTTGCCAATGTGAATGTGATTTCTTTTTATTTACATGTGATTTCTTTTTTTCCCCCAAACTTTTTTCTGCTTGGGTTAACCTCTTTTTCACACAAATGAAAAAAACAGTTTTATTAACATTTAATAAAATTTAATTATGCTTATACTTTACATTAAGTAAGCCCTGTGCAGTAGTAAGTATGATAGAAAATGTGGGAAGAGCATTACTTGGAGTCTGAGGAATTCAGGCCAAACTTCATAATCTGCATGAAATGTTAAGGATTAAAGAAGCTTAACTGTTCTTTTATTATTAAAAACAGTATAAGTAAAAATAATTCAGAGAAATAGAAAGTTTACTTCATGGAACTGGTAATTGTCAGCTGTTGGCTTTTTATTTTTGCCTCCATGTAGTATAATCTTACTAGTAAATTCCATTTGCTCCATTAGCTGTCATATTTATACAATGGTCTCTGTAATGGTGCCTTGAGGTATTGTACCATTTATAAACCAGTCAACACAGACATGGGTCATGTGTAAACAATACCTACTTTTGGTAGTAGGTTATGCATCTTTTTTCTAAAGAGAGAGGAGCTGATGTATTCTGGAACTACCCAATATAAATTATCCTGCAGCTATTTCTACAATTACTGCTGTAGTGTTACTGCAGTAGTGCTTCTGTTAATTACATGCTCTACATTTTTGCTTGGCTAGATGGGGGAATATATTTTTGACTTTGGGAATGATGCTCTTGTTTTCTTTTACATGGGTTCTTTATTATTTGAATGTATTCAACTCATGAGAGCTTAAGTAAATTACTACTGAGAATTGCTATCATTCTTATGTAGGAAATGTTTTTAACTGTTCTTACACTTTTTTTCTCTTCCTTCCCCAGTTAAATGGGACTAATACTTTACAGTTCTAGACTTCAGAATATCTTCATGACTTTGTAGAAATGCAGGTGTCATAGGCTCAAACAGAACATAAGCACAAGAAGGGTGCATCAAAAGGGATAAAACCCAGTTCCCAGTGGTGTTCTATTGGTTGGTTGCTTTTTTTCTCTCTATCCACCCCTCTGAAACATAGTGTTAGTGTTGAGTAAGCAGAGTTTGAATAGATTCCTTCATTCAGTCTCTTGCTTCATCCGTAGGTGTAACGGTTGTATCCTGTACTCTCAGTGCCAGTAATCCCCAGGAGAGTTTGGGAGAAATGGAGGTTTTTAAACAGAGGAGCTGTTCTGCTCTGCTTTAGCCAACTCTGTTTTTAAGAAAACTTGATTTCAACATACAGCCAGTGTATTGTATAAAAATAGTTGCTTAATAAGCATTTACATGGAGCTCTAGGTACACATCGTTCTTAGTAAACCTACTGAAATAATCTCTAGTCTGAAAAATTTACAGTGGTACACAGACAGTATGTATCACAGCAGCTCATTCTGCTAATAGTGCACTTGGGTCTCATATAAACTATTACTCTTGCTCTATTAGGGCTGTTCTTAATGACATGCTGTGCAGCCAACCTGGTTATGTGACCTTCTTTGATTGCCTAGGCACCTCCACATACATATCTTTGAGCTTTGTAAACAACAGAATTTGTTTAGTTAGCTTGTTAATAAGTTTTTAAATAATCTCTTGAATCATGCCTTCACTTATGAGTCTAGTTATTTTTTTTTTAAGAATTCTCTCGGTCTAAATGACGGATATCTAAAATGAGTTTGTGCTTTGTGGTTAGGTAGCCTCTTGGCTAGTGTGTTTTGAGAATGTTGGTGCAGAGGAGATAGTCTTGCTTTGTTGTGGCAACCTTTTCTAAAAGATTTTCTATAGATCGATAGAATCAATAAATGCAGAGTGCTGGGTTTTTGATTTAAGGGAACCTGGAATTAGGCAATGCAGTAAACTTTACCAGGCTGGGGGGAGGGAAGCTTTTGCTGCTGCTCCATGTGTTTGTGTTGACACTGCTGTCAGGTGTTCTGACAGGCCATGGAAAGACATTGCTTGTGTCCTTGTGCTAACACAAGCTATGCCATTTTCTGCACAGGAACTAGTTTGCTTCTACTGAGACAAACTTGACTGTACCTTGACATAAGGATGCATCTAATTGCAAGCAGGCAAGTATTTCCTTCACCTTTATATATAGTTTTCAATACAAGCAAACTTAAACCATCCATCTAATATAGAACAGCAGTTACTCTCGGCATGAGCTTCATCCTGCTTTTTGTATGGCCAGAAGTTCTGGAAGAAATGCTGCAAGGCATTGCTTGTTATTCTGGTTGTGTTGCCTGGTAGGAATGCTGAAAGGCTTGAGCTGAGTGGGCAGAACATGGAGTGCCTGGAGTTGAAGGTGTTTCTGGTTGAAGAAGATGGAATGTATGCTGATACATTCTGGCCCTGAAAGTATCAGGTAATGAGTCTAGTTAAAGCATCAACTGAGAGGTCAGCATCCTCCTGATGACCAGACATTGACCAAAATTCAGACCATGTTCTGCAGCAGTGGAAGGGAATTGAGGTGTACCCCTCAATGTGATGACTGGAAGAGGAGAGTGACAGTGGCAGTAGGTTTCTGGAAGTTGGCTGTGCCTGGTCAGGGCTTGACAAGCTGTTCATGGCAGCAGACTTCAATTAAGCAACAATTTCTGTTTCAGTTTTGGTGGTCAGACCACCAAATGAGCGCTTCAAATTTGGAGATTTCCAAACTGTTATGATGCAATTGGTAGCAGAGGCATGCCTCTAACTTGCTTTTGTCCTTTCATTTATTCTTTTCTGCCACCATTATCTGTTAAAATGCTGTTGTGGTGTAGATGTTTTATATGGTTTTAGAAAAGCCTTTATATAATAAAATTGTGGGAACTTGGTCAGGCCTTGCTTAGATTTATTTTTTTTAAAAGATTTATGGAGTATTTCTGAGGGTGAAATTGTCGTTGCTCTAATATGGGATGCTATTCTTACCTATTTTTCCAATGCAAGATCAAACGTAACTATCAGTAAAGATGGGCATGATCATGTCTCCTTAAGGCTAAAATCTACTTGAATTTTTGATGTAAAACTTTTTTTGGTATACTGTTTTGCTAACAGTTTGGGGCAATCTGGGGGGCAGTGATCTGTTTGGAAGAAAGAAATTATTTTAGTAGGATATAAGAGATTTGAGAAAAAAAAATAGCATTGCTTGATTGCATCCCAAATGTGGATGTGAGCACTTCTTTAGCTGGGAGTAATGTATCCTAACAACAAAACTTTTTTTGTACAGTAGTAAATTTTACAAAATAACTTTTTTCTTTCCTTTGGGAAGACTCATTACTATAATATTCATACTGTAGGTTTTGGGGGTTTTTGTTGTTCTTTTCAAACAAACAATTTTTAGGTGATGAATTTTCACTTTGGACCTGTTCCCCTCCCCCAAACAAGCCATCCTTGTCCACCTCTCACAAAGCGGTATGACAGAATGAAGATAGTGTGTATGACCTTCAGCTTTCCTTATGCCAGCATAAGGGTAATGGGAAGAAGGATGCCAAAATGAAACTGGATAAACTGAGACAAGGTTTGAGTAATAGGCTGGACAGACCTAGTGGGCACTAAACTGGTTTCAGCTTCAGCAAAAAGATAACAAAAGTTAGTCTTGTCCACAGTTCTGAAGTGGCAGCTGCTGTGGAGGAATGGAAGTGGATAAGTGTGTAGCAAGGAAAAAGGAAACTCTCATTCACTGGGATAGATGTATCAAATATGGATTTTTTTTTTTATTGATGATACTCTACTGATTTGCTAATGGAAAAAATTCTGTAGCAACTCCTTTATATGTAAAACAGCTTTCTATTTCATGTGCTGTAGAAATACCTGTGAGTATTCAAAAGGTATCTAGTCTGACTTGACCAAAACATTAACAAATCAAGGAAGTCCTTTATTTCCAGATTAGACAGATAATCATTTTTACTGCAAGGAAGACCACTTGGCTAACTTGAGCAGTCTTTCTGTCTTGGAAAAATAAACTTGGTTCAGAGGCTGTTCAGTTTTTACAATTGTGGTAAAAAAAAACACCTGTAAACCCTAGTTCTACAGGATGTCTGAAATACAGTATTAACTATGTTATAACTGACCACCCTGACATCCTACTGTATTTGGGATTCTGGCTATAGCTAAAGTAAGCCTTTCTCTACCAAGACCTGGAGGCAGGACTAAGCATTCTGAACGTGTAAAGCTACCCACAAAGCTTTGCCTTTTGAGCAGCCAGTTGCTGTAGTCAACAGGAATACCCTGCTATAATAATAAGACAGATCTAAATAGGGACACAATAAATTGGTGGGCCCTTTAGGTGGTGTTAAAGATGGGGAAATTAATAAAATCAAGAAGTCTGAATTCAAATTATGCTGAACTGAACTTCTGATTAATGATTTTTTTTGATAAACCAGATGGATTCTAGAATGAAGAGTGATCCAAGAAGTGGAAGATTGTATGTTTGGTATGGGAAACCTTGGTTATTTCTTATCAAGAGTCTCTATTCTATTGACTCTCCTTACCAGTGGAGCCCGGACATATTAGGGGATGGCAGCGCTGGATTTGCATGGTCACAGAGCTGCAGAGTTGTACTTCTGAAACTCCAAGAACAGGGACTATGCACTTGGTTCAAATCATTGTCTTGCAACTGTCCTGTGCATTGCTGGCAAGTGAAAATTGTCTCTTGAAAGCTTCTTTAAAACATTTTAAACTGGGCATGATTGTTTGCATGATAGACTTTATTAGAAATATGGTGGGCTTCCAAACAGAGCCCACACATTGAGGGCCTCTGACTCCTCTTTCTGTTTTCTATTCTTTTGTTGGCTATAGGGTGGATAATGTGCCTTCAGTTCTTGTTACATCATTTATTACTAATGGATGTCAGACTGCTGCTTTCTTGACTGCTGACTCTGTTGCCTTTCATTAATGAGTGAGTGTGGCAGACAGAACAGCAAGTCCCAGTCTTGGATGTAGCTTATCACTCACACCTTGTAGTTATACAGGTTTCCTTTGTGTTTTGTTTCCATTTTCTCTATAAAATAGGGGTGATAAGGTTACAAAATAGACATACTCTGCAAGAGTTAATTCTTGTAGCATTCATTGAACAACAGGACAGTGCAAAAACTTGTAGTATGTATTTGTTGCAGTCCTTGTTGTTTATGTGCTTTGTGTGTCAATGTTTCTGAGAGAAGAAATGATGGGGTTCACAAATAGCACTGAAATGGTCTGAGCATCTCATACCAAACAATGGTACCTCTCCAGGGCTGTGGAGAACATTGAGTGAATGGTCTGTTTGTGATCATTTTGCAACGGAAACAAGTTTTGTAGGCATGGTACTTTGCAAGGAGGTGAGCTAGGTTGGGAGGGACAGGATTCCACATGGTGTTACAAATGATTGTAGCTATGTAGCCTACTGTGTGCGTTTAGTCAGTGTTCACAGTATGTGCTTATGCTGTGTCTAGCGTAATGCAGTTCTGATCTGTATTGTACATCATGGTCATAAGCTGCAAACCCTCATAGAGCCATACTGGGACCTCTGGGAATTGCTGCTGTATACAATAGAAACAAGAAATAAACTTTTTTCTCCCTTCTGCATTTAATTTTTATGAGAAGCTCCCTAAAAGGGCAATTTAAAAGGAAAAACCTCTGCTGACAAAATGATAGCCTGCATTTAAAACTTCTTGTCTCTTGGGAGTTTGTTTGTTTAGCTGATGTCATATTCTGAAGTTTAACAAAAGCAGGTTAACTAGCACTGTGGTTAACAGGAAGGTCTGATCCATTGAACTAATGGTTTATGCAGTGGCTTAAAGACTTCTGCAGACCTGAGTTCTCTGTGATGTAGACTGACTCTTGAATAAAAACTCTTGCTTTGTTTTCTAAAGATATCTTTTATTAGGAATCTTTGGACAAATAAGCTTTTTCATGTAGAAATTAAGAGATGCCTTCCAATAAATGCTGTAACTGTCTAGAATCTCTGAAGATGCTACAGGAAAGGAATAGCAAATACTGGCGTGTAAGACTTGTGGTTTGAAACAGCTTTGTTTTATTACATGTTCTTTCTTTATTACATGTTCTGTATTCGTGTTACTGGTAATGATAAATTATGCTGGCTGTTAAATGCTTTGAATTATTTTTTTATTCCAGATGAAATAAAAACGGAGCTGGAAAAGCAAAGGTAAATTATTAATTGTTATAAACTATGCCAGAAAACAGCAAGTGGAATAATTTGGTAGTGGAAAAGTAAGAGTGTGTATACATTATGTCAATAAATTTGGGAATACCCAGTTACATGTCTTTCTGCCAAAACCATGGTATGATCCTTGTGTGCCAATTACACAATATTTGTGGGTATGGATACTCAAGGCATAACTGCCTCTGAATTTCACTATGAAGAAATTGCAAAACTTTTAAAAGGTGCTAGTTTTCCACTTCCTTTTACTAGGCTTAATGTGACCTGATATGAAATCACAAAGAGCTGCAGATATGCTCTGTTTGATGGTATATGCTCTTAACTACCTAGATCAGGAATAGCAATTTAATACTACTTAAATCCAAATTTTAAACCATTTTTCCAGCACAATGTTATGGTTTAAAATAAGCCCCCAATGTGTTTCTCTTTGCTTAGCATTACTCATATGGGCCCCGTTGAATTCAGAATAACTTTGATTTTAAGTAGTATAGGAGTTCCCCTGTATTTGAGGTAGCAGAACAGCATGGAGTGTAGTGAGGGAAGAGTTAAATTGAAGAATATATGAAAAATATCAGATGCAACATTGATTTTTAAAGAAAATTGTTCTTTAAGAAAGTATGTGTGAAAGAAACTTCCATTACATTTGCATGCTGCTATGTACCATTCAGCTTTAAATTTAGAAAAAGAGGAAGTGTAGTTTGCTGTGATATACATGTTTATAAAATTTAATAACTCTTCTTCTGTGTCCTAGAGAAGGCACTGCTGCTCCACCAAAAGCAAACTTCATTGAAGCAGATAAATACTTCCTTCCCTTTGAACTGGCCTGCCAGTCAAAGTCTCCACGCATCGTCAGTACTTCGCTGGACTGCTTACAGGTGTCTGTTCTGTTTAAACTTGGATAGAATGAAACGGAGAAACAAGCAATTACAAAAAATCTTGTGTACTGTTGGCATTCTTAGAGTGAAGTAATACTGTCCTGAGTACATACAGCTGTGGAGATACCTACTGTGGCTACCTAGATGCATAAACCATACAAACCAGGTTATCATCAGACTTGGCTGAATGTGCATCTTGTCAGAGTCAGAAATGCGTGTGTGTTGTTTTCTAGTAAGCAAGCCTTTATTGAAGCTTGTGAATACTTAGACTATTCTCTAAAGATGTTTCATCTGTGGTACTCTTAAAGGAATATTTACCGTGGTGTTTCTTGTACTGCTGATGTGCTGGAAAGTCAGACTCTGGAATCTTTCTACTCTGTTCCTCCCTACATTCTTACAGAAAAAATTAATGTAACTTAAGGGCAGAAGCTTTCCTTTGTGAGTAGGTACAAAGAGTGATGTTAAAAATTTTTTTCTAGTTTTGGTAGGAAGAAATGGTCTGGGTGAGAGAAGTTTATGTATCAGTTACTAAATCTGTTTTATGTAGGTGTGTGAACAGTCCAAGTATTTGGTAGACAGACTATTGATGGTGTTAAATTTTTGTGTTAAAATTGGTTAAATGAGGTATGCTGTCTAAAACTCACTTTTTATGGTGTTCTTAACTGTCTTTTGCTATCACAGTATGTGGTTGTCTAACCTGTGTTCTTCTGTCTAGAAACTCATTGCCTATGGACATATTACTGGCAATGCTCCAGACAGTGGAGCTCCTGGAAAACGACTGATTGACCGGATAGTTGAAACCATTTGCAATTGCTTTCAGGGTCCTCAAACAGATGAAGGAGTACAACTGCAGATAATTAAGGTATTTTATTTGGTTCATTTTGGTGCAATATTAATTTGCTTTCTGTGATTTTGTGCCTGAAAAAAATCTAATGCAAAGCACTACTCAGGGCCATGTTTCCCCATTTCTTACACTGTTAGATATGTCACTGAATTTAAGGAGGCTGTCACCAAATCAGACTTGATATCTGAAGTGTACTTCCTCTTGGTGAAGCAGAATGTAAGGAAATACTTTATAAATGCTTGTCCTTTCTGGGATGAGCCATGGCCTGGATACTTTATCATGCAGACAGCTTGCTGTTCATCTAGGCTAGTAGCACCCACATTCATTAGGCCAATGAATTGCTATCAGCCTTCAACTGAAGCTACTGTCTGTAACTGTGGTGCAAAACCTGCTGTTCTAGCCCGTCTGCTTTCATGTCCATTTTTCCAGAGAAATCAGCAGTATATGCTCTCAGCAAGGCATGGCAGAACCAGTGGTGTGTGTTCTGCTTCTGAAATCTACTTGGGCTGATGTAGCTGAGGTTAGAATTTGGTGAACCTTCTAGGAATCTGGTTTGATGGCATTATAGACCAATTCACATGGCCCTTTCACAGAAATTAAGCCATAGAATATAATGATTACTGTTTCTTTTGGAGCTGGAATATCTCCCTTAGTGGAAAACTAGTTGTGATTAAACACTTGAGCAGCTCAGGAGAGAACAGAGGTGTAGAAGTTCTGTTAAACTGAAATGTTTTTTCAGATAACTAGAAAGTCTTTATGAAGTCTTACAAACAGATAAGTGTTTTATAACAAACCCACTGATAGTTATGGAATGTGTACATGAAGCGTATTGCTGCCTACTCTCTTAGATTTTATTTTTATGGACTCTTCCAGGCGCTCCTCACTGCAGTTACATCTCCATATATAGAAATTCATGAAGGAACAATTCTTCAGACTGTTAGAACCTGCTACAATATATATCTGGCCAGTAAAAATCTTATTAATCAGACAACTGCCAAAGCTACCCTTACGCAGATGTTAAATGTCATTTTTACACGGATGGAAAATCAAGCTGTATGTAACTGTTACTTTTGCTCATTTTAAATGTTTAGGCTTGACAAATGAACAGAATCTTTTTTTAAATGCATCTGTTGTAGTTGAGATCCGTTGATTTGTAATTGAAAAGAATTCAAATCCTGCAATGAAGCACACTGACTGAAAGTATGAAGCTTATTGCTGGTAACAAGGTTTCACACTGTAGTTTCTGCCAAATGACTTTGTATAAACAAATGATGGGATGCTTTTAAAATGAACTTTAAGAGCGTCTTTTTAATTTGACTGATCAAATGATTTTATTTTCACTATGTTGTTAACATGTTAATTCATAAAAGAACATCAGTCAATGTAGAGATCTGTTTTCCGTTATCATGTTCCATGCCTTAGATTAATTTCTTCTTGTTGGTTTTTCAAGGTACAAGAATCCAGAGAAGCAGAAAAAACAAATCAGCAAAAATCCCAGTCTCCTGCAATTCAGGTAGTGTCCAAGTCTCCAAAGATTGGTCAGTTAAAGCATAGCTATGAGGAAGGCAAACCCACTCCTGTAAGTGTGGAATTAACAAACGGGGAGCCTGAGAGAGCAGAAAACGGTGACGTGAAGTTGGAGCAGGATCTGACTCTTTCAGCACCAGGTAAACATGAATATGTTGTGTCTGTTGCTCTCAGTTACAACATTTCTGTTGGAAAATGCTCTTTAAGGCTATTTTGGGGCTTACTTGCTCAACTCATGCTTGCATTTTTCTCAGTACTTCTTTGGCATATCTAGGCCATCCTTAGCTTGTCTACAACATTATAACTGTTGAAGAAAGGCTCAAGTTTTCCTCAGAATTCTAGTTAAACTACATATAGCTTAGGTATATAGAATTATAATGGATTTTGACTTGCTTAGGTTGATTAAGGGGAAGTAAAGGAAGAGAATAATCACAGTGCATGGGAAGTGGCAAAATCACTTTGAGGTAATTGAAGTCCTGTGGTAAAAATAATGTCTATTATGAAGACCTTACCATAAGCATATACTCCATCCAAATTAGGAACACGGAATATTTCAAAACTACAAGGTCATAAAAGATAAATACAGATGACAAAATCACTGCATTAAAAATATTAGTGCTTTATTTTAAACAATGGAAATAGTAACAGTGTTTATTTTTGTATGCCTTCTTGGAAATGACTTTAGAGGAGGACTACTAAAGAAAATCTGAGTTTTAAACCTTCTGTCTCAGCCATGTTTCTCCTTTTCATCGTCTCCCTAAAACAAAGTGCTAAATGGAAATCTATCTCTCTATGTATTTCATTAGAGGAAGCAACTGATGGAGGAAATGAAATGGTTAAAGACATCTTGGAAGATGTGGTCAAGTCAGCTGTGAAAGGTAGCAAAATCTTCTAAAGTAAAACAGATGTGTGTGTATTACCAAACTAGTTATTTTTTGTTGCTAAGTATCTTGTCAAGAATACCTAGTAAGGCAGTAAGAACATGTTTTTATTGTCTCACAAAATTCTTCTGCTGGTAGCTAAGAAACTTTCTAGTTTACCAGTACAGCTTCTGTCCCATTTGATTGTACAGCTTCACAAAGTCATGGAATTAAAAACAGCTACGTGGGTCATTTTTTAATCAGTTTTCCTTTTTCCCATTTAGTGGCTGAAGAAAAGCAAGTAATAGAAACAGTTAAGGATCAACCTGCATTAGAGACTGCAGATACTGCTCTTTCTGGCTCTAGTAATGAAAACGTACAAACAAATGGAATTCCAGATGATGGGCAGTCTGTTTCCTCCACTGATAATCTGGTAAATAAATTCACTGGATGTTAATGTATATTTAGGAAAGGAGAAATGTTTTGATTTGCGTTTCTTTGGTTTTTTCCGTGCCAACTGATATAGTGGGGTTTTGGGGAGAGGAGGGACAGAAGCTTTAGTGTGTGTGTCCTGCTCAGGTTCAAAAAGGAAACAGCAACTGCAATTTAAGTAGATACTGAAAACAGATGTTCTAAAATTTGTTACTTTCATTGTATATAGGGTGGAGGTGGAGGGGAAGAGTCAGTCAACATGTATGAAAGGATCCAGATCGCTTGTAGTCCTACTTAGGTTTAGTATAAACTTTGCCAAATGTACTTTTTTTAAAATCTGTAGTTAATTTGTATTGGAGCTGTGGACCATTCCTAATTGCTCTGTTCCTTTGTTTCACTGAGGATATAATACTGTGTTTCTTGCTCTTAAGGAATCGGATGTATCTGGACACCAAGCTGCTGCCAAATTTTCCCATATACTCCAAAAGGATGCCTTCCTTGTGTTCAGGTCATTGTGCAAGCTTTCAATGAAACCACTTGGTGATGGACCACCAGATCCCAAGTAATGAGACTGTTTGTTTATTTACTATGCTTTTCAGGTAGCTTTTGGAGACAGTTAAATAGCTGCTGTATAGTAAAACAGTTATTCAAGCTTCACCTGTCAGGCCCTTATTTCAGTTAGCTTGATGAATCTAGATTTAAACTTGCTAAAAATTATTAAAAAGCTAATACTTGAGGGTTTTTTTTTTTGTGTGTAATGGGCTTATCAGTTGGAGTGGCCTTAATTTATAGTATTTAAGTTTTTAATGGAGGAATGGGGGAGTGCTTCTTAGTAGCACTGAGCTGCATCTGCTATCCTAGTCTAAGATGTTAATACTCCTGGAAAATCTTCGAATTCAAATGATACATGTGTCCAAAATCACTTGCAGGCTGATTTCTACACTTATTGCCCCTCTGTCTGAAAATTTATTAAAACAGCAGTCATTTTTTTCTTGACATGGAATAGATGGTAGTTGTGGTCATGTTGAATACAAGTATGTATTCAAAAATACAAAAAAAAAATACTTAATGTTGAATTTTTTCTAGATCCCATGAATTGCGTTCTAAGATAGTGTCTCTCCAGCTTCTTCTCTCAGTGCTGCAGAATGCTGGTCCAGTCTTTAGGACACATGAAATGTTCATCAATGCAATCAAGCAATATCTTTGTGTAGCACTATCTAAAAATGGAGTCTCTTCAGTTCCTGATGTATTTGAGCTCTCTCTTGCCATCTTTCTCACACTGCTTTCGAATTTTAAGACCCATTTGAAAATGCAGATTGAGGTAAGAGACTTTTATCTATCATTTGTATGATGTTCTAGTTCTCAAATAAAAATATTGCAGTGTGTAAAATAACACCTGGAACTTAAAGTTAATGTCTTAGTTTTGTTTACTTACTAAACTAATATACTACTACTGTATTCAAATTCTAATATGCACAAGAAGATACTCTTCAAGAGAAATTACTGAATAGAAATGGATTTGTACATTTTATGTGCTTCTAGTAAGTTCCAGATTTACCTATTCTATCTTGCAGGTCTTCTTCAAAGAGATCTTCCTGAATATTCTAGAGACTTCTTCAAGCTCATTTGAACACAAATGGATGGTGATTCAGACTTTAACTAGAATTTGTGCAGGTACTTCTATTGTTGTGAGAAGCAGTCACTTCCTCTAGTAGCAGATAAAAATTACTTTGACGAGAAATGCCACATACAATATTTAAATGTGAAAAACTTGATTTGATCCCATAGTGCTTGGCTTAAATGTCTGGACTTATCTCTGCAGCCTGCTCCAGCTGCCTGTTTCCTTTTTAAAATTGCCATTACACTGAATCTTAATGCTTCCACTTTCTTTTCTTTTCAAGATGCCCAGTGTGTAGTGGATATTTATGTTAACTATGACTGTGATTTAAACGCTGCTAATATCTTTGAACGCCTTGTAAATGATTTGTCCAAAATTGCACAGGGGCGAAGTGGGCATGAGTTGGGAATGACACCTTTACAGGTAAGGAAAAACAGCTTTCAACATAAGGTACAGTTTTGGTTTGGTTTTTCTAGCCTGGCTTTTAGGGCTGAAGTGAACTTGGTGCCAGTACTAAGTGTATCTCACATCTTCAATTAGAGTTGTGTAATTCCCCCCCGCCACTATGGTCCTTTGACCAGAAAATGGAAGTGAAAACCAAGAGACCTTTGTTTCAGATTTTGAATAGAAATGTTTACTCTACAGCTAAAGTGGTGAGACACTTGTCAGGGAGAGAGCTGATACCATAGAGGCTTACTGAATGGTCATAATCATTCATACAATAAAGGTGCTACACTTAGAATTTGGTGTGTATTGCCCCTTGGTTGTACTCATCAGTTGTCACTAGACCATTTGCTTAAAGCAGCTGGAATATGTTCTGGTGTTAGTCTGGTTATGGTTGCTATTGGCCTGCATGTATCCAGCCTAAACTATTAAGGGGTAGAAATTTTGTATAACCAACAGATTTCCCCCGACTGACAAACTTACTAAGATTTGAATGGTGTAATGTAATGCATTCTAAAAACTTGTGGATATACATACATTGGTTTGGATTTTTTGTTTTGTGCTTTTTAGGAACTAAGCCTAAGGAAAAAAGGACTTGAATGTTTGGTTTCTATTTTAAAATGTATGGTAGAATGGAGCAAAGACCTTTATGTGAACCCAAATCATCAGGCCAGCTTGGGTAAGGTTGTTTCCTTGTGGAGAGACTAATATGTTTAATTTTGTCCCTGTGTTTATTCAGTGTTTAGAAGCTATACAGAAGTGTAGATGCTAGGCTTTTACATAACTGTTTATGCAAATGAAGTATTAAATGACCCATTGTTAATGCTGTTGCAGTAACTGACTCTCTTAAGGGTCTGATTTGAGCAACCAATTTCTGTTGAAGAGTTTTAGCCATGACATTGTCTAAGCTATAAAAGCTAGCTTTTGTAGAACAAGACATGAGAAATCCTGCAGTTACTAAGTTGAAGTGCAAGAATTTCTCCATAGCTGCTGCTGCTCTTCTGCCTTTTGTTGGATTACTTTAGAATTACATAAATATATCACCTTTATATAGTGTAGACTGCAAAAAAAAGTGTATGTCACAAAATAAGAATATTGACTCAGATTTCTGCTAAAACTTCTTTATAACTAAAAGCTTTTGACTGAACAGGATAACTTAAGTCTTGCTCTGTTTATAAATAGGTTCATATAAACCATCTGAACAGGAAATGGCTGAAGGTAAATGCCTTGAGAGTGGAGGGAGACGGAGTAGTGTCAGTTCCTTGGACTCCACTATCTCGTCAGGAGTTGGAAGTGTTGGTACCCAGACTGCTGTCCCAGATGATCCCGAGCAATTTGAAGTCATCAAGCAACAAAAGGAAATAATTGAACATGGGATAGAACTGTAAGTCCAGTATGACAGAAAAATAAAAGTTTATTAGTAAAAAAAAAACAAAAACCAAACCTTTGGACAACCGTATAGTTTCTTGTGGTCTTAGGCAGTCAAACCTAAGGGGACACTTACAAATTGATCTTAACACTAAAAACTCTTGTCTTCTGGTGTCAAAAGCTAATGCTGGAGGCTGTTGTAGTTAAAAGGAATTCAGTAACACCTTGGATGGAGTTGGAGTGTGGTTTCACAGCTTCCTTTGTGGTGGTTCAGGCGCATGAGAGAAAAGTATGTGTATGCCTAGAGAGAAATCAGTTTGTGCAGGCAGGCTTAAGGTTGTCTTAACAGTTTTTACACCATTGGATGTCTTAGATTGAAATAGAGATTGGAGAATTAAGTCATTGTCCAGCTGTGCTTTACTTTCTCATTAATTTGAAGATCTTTGTCCGTAAGTGCTATAAAAAGATCTTGAACAGCAACATTTTTAACATTTCATGGAATTTCATGGAAATTCCCTGATTTTTAATATTTCAAAAGGGTCAGCTTTTAGGGGAGTTTTCCAGCAATAACTTTTAAGCTTATCAGCGATTGAATGTACTTTATGAGATGTAGCAGATGGTGTGATATAGTTAACACCTGTTGCACATTCTGTGACTTTAACTAGAAAAAAAGACCTAGAGCTACAGCACAGAATCTTTAGTTTAGAAGGGCTCTGTACAATGAAAACATTTATAGACTGTGATATTTTTCATTTGTATGTCTCAATTTCCCCATGTTTTTGTCTGAATAGGTTTAATAAAAAACCAAAGAGAGGAATACAATATCTACAGGAGCAGGGAATGCTTGGTGCTACAGCAGAGGACATTGCACAGTTTTTGCACCAAGAAGAACGCCTGTGCTCTGTAAGACTGTGTATAGCATATTATAATTGACTTGCCCCTATCATCTTCTCCCCTGTCTTCTGATGTCTATATGCACTCTGTCTTTAGTTCATATTTCATTAATAGATAACTGAAAGTGTAAGGGTTCTTATGGAGGTACTTAATACCGATACTACTCTCTGTTGACTTGCTGGCCCAGGCTTTTTAGTTAGTGCTGAAAGAATTCCTCATAAATGGGAGCATGGTTTTTATCTGCATTAACGGTATCTTGCCGGCAAAGGAATATCATGTACTGCAGTGGCAAAGCATTTTCTGCTGTATGTGAAACTGGGCACAGTTGAGCTTTCCTTGGCTCTACAGTGATGCAGATCTCACTTGGGGAGTGAGGGAAGTAAGAATATGCAGAGTTAAGGCATTTTCTAATGGTACTGGTTTCTTGTCCCTCTAACAGTTGTTCTGCCTGCTGAGTGAAGCATACCAGGCTTACAAAACTGACAGCTGTGCAGTTGTATTATAAACTTCCTTGCAAAGCTGGCAGTTGGATTGCATAGTAATAACTGTCTCTTGTGTTTTCAGACTCAAGTAGGGGAATTTCTTGGGGAAAGCAACAAGTTTAACAAGGAAGTGATGTATGCCTATGTGGACCAGCTTGATTTTTGTGGAAAAGACTTTGTCCCTGCTCTGCGTATATTTCTGGAAGGCTTTCGCCTGCCAGGTGAAGCCCAGAAGATCGATAGATTAATGGAAAAGTTTGCTGCTAGATATATTGAATGCAACCAACGGTAATTCAAAACCTCTGTGTGGGAGAAGTGCTTGAAAATAGCTGTGGTATTTGTGGCCCTTTAGGGGCAAGGAACAGCTCACATTCATAGCCTGTAGATGCTCCTGACCTGCTTGCGTGAGGAGCAGATTTCGTTGCTAATATTGGTGCTGACTCTTCAGCAGCTAGGCAAAATGGCAACTTTGGATAAGAAAATACACGGATGCTGCCATTTCATTAAATACCAAATACTTGCTAGAAGGAATTTCTGGAAGAGAAACTCTTAAGTTTGTTAGTTTGTATTAGCTGTTCTGTTTTTAAACAAATTTAGATCAGTCAGTTGTAAAAAAACAGTACTAAGAGGTAGCAATTGCTAAAATTAAAAATACATGGCATAGATAGCTAGAAAGATTTTATACTTGCCCATTAGATGTTGAACAAAATGTACATAAGTTAGTTGACATCAAGTAAGCAGTGTTGCTATTGTTTCTAATGCAGTAAACTAGTTAATTAAGCCTGATCACCTAGCTTGATTCCCATTCCTTACTCCAACTGGTGCATCACTGGGTTGGTTTTGTGTAATTCTTCATGAAACCCTGGCAGTGAAAATAAGCTGTTCTTCAGCTTTTGTAGGATTACTCAAGGAAGGATAATGTATAATCTTTTGGGAATGTACTTGAAAATTCCAATCACTGCTAGTTTTCACCACTGTGAAGAAGAGAATTTTATAGTTTTTTCCTTTGTTTGCATTTTAGAACACTTGAGCCTTCATGTGTTTCTAAAGACTAATTCTAGGCTCTGTTAGTTCTTTGGTTGAATGCATTGCACTTCTGGGTATTTTCCTTGCATGTAGAAATAGAGCTCAAGAGTGTGGAATTAAGGCTCTAAAAACCTGTTCTATGTTTTTTTTCCTCCCTTAGGCAAACCCTATTTGCTAGTGCTGACACTGCCTATGTTTTGGCATATTCTATAATAATGCTGACAACAGACTTGCACAGTCCACAGGTAGAGATTAAAAACCCAAACTTGTAGAAGTTCAAATTCCCCTATAACTTGCCTTTAAAATCTGATATCCAACTTCCATTCCTTTTGCAGGTAAAAAATAAAATGACAAAGGAGCAATACATTAAAATGAATCGAGGGATCAATGACAGTAAAGACCTGCCAGTAGAGTATTTATCCACAATCTATGAAGAAATTGAAGGAAAGAAAATTGCAATGAAAGAGACAAAAGAATACGCAATTACAACCAAGTGTAGTAAACCAAGTAAGAAGGAAGTAGGAACTGGAAAGACCACAGTGCTCTTGAACTATTTCAGTAACTTTCAGGATGGCATAGTGGAGTTCAGATCCCTTTTTGAAAACATCTTTGTGCAATACATAAATTACATTTAGAATGGCTAATATAGATACTTGGAATGAAACTGACTCAGTTATTACTTAATACTGCTACTTCTGTGATGGAAACATAGCTGTGTAAGTGCACCTGGCACCATTTCAGAGAGACACTAGAAACTAGATTTCGGGTTTATTTTTTTTTAAATGAAGTGTAAGGGGAAAGTGATAGAGTGACTGAAGATGGCACTTTGTGAGTTAACTTTGGGGTTTTTTATGCTCTAGACAGCTGGTGGGTTTTTGTTTTGGTTTGGCTTTTTTTAACTCTACATCAGTAGTGTGTCATAGTTCAGAAGCTGTTAAGTGTCACAGTCCTTCTGTTTGAAAAAGATATCAGAGAGAGTTTGTCTTGATCTATAGTCACCTATCCTCATCTAGACCAAATGAGAACTTATATGTGCAGTGTACATTAAAAACCAGTGTCCCCAGCTGCACTCTGCTTTTGCTCTGAGTGGCTGGTATTAATTTAATTCAAATTAGTGAATTCTAAATGTTCAGCATAATGTTTTTTTCATTGTTTTCTGTGCTGTTTACGGCTTTTCTAGATCAAAATAGGAATTAATTTTCTGGAAAATTGGAAGTTGCAACCTTTAGTATAAGGCTAAAGAAACAGTAAGATATTTATAAGGTTGATGAGGGCTAGTTTTGTTTCAAGGATGTCAGCCTAAGAAGATGAAAGATTTTCTATCCGTTTTACAAGCAGAGCAACTTAATAGAGCATTGCCTCTTCCAATGATCAGGTCATAATGTGGCATATAATAAAGTGATGAATTAGTTATTTTGTACAGAAGAAAGTCATAAGTTGGGTTGTGGGTTTTGCTGCTTTGACAGCCTCATGAATTCTAGCATTCTGGAAGATACAGAGATGTCATTTGCAATAACATTTTGTGATGCTCAATGTGAAGACATGGAGTATGCTCTTAAAGAAACCAATGCAGTGATGTGGTGTTCCTCTTAGGTGTAGCTAATGAGAAGCAGCGGAGGTTGTTGTACAACTTGGAGATGGAACAAATGGCTAAAACAGCTAAAGCCCTCATGGAGGCAGTGAGCCACGCAAAGGCTCCTTTTACTAGTGCCACCCATCTGGATCACGTCAGACCCATGTTCAAAGTAAGTGTGAAGCTCTCCTTTCTTCATTAAGAGTTTTAAGCATGGTGAAAAAAGTAGAGAATTGTTCAGAAGAGTTAGATAATGCAGCAGCTGGCCTCTAGTTGTATTTGGGCTCAGTTACCTTTTGTTCGGGCTAAAACTGTAGTAGATTTTGAACTTAGTTCCTTCTTTTCTTTAGCTTGTATGGACTCCATTGCTGGCAGCTTACAGTGTTGGCTTGCAGAACTGTGATGACACGGAAGTTGCATCCCTTTGTTTGGAAGGAATACGATGTGCAATTAGAATAGCCTGTATCTTTGGAATGCAGGTTCGTATATGACTCGGCATGAGGCTTGCTGAGGGCAGTGTAGAATCTGGGAGGGAGATGAAGAATTGCAAACAGCTTACACGTAGTTGTCTCATCTAATTTACTGAAATGGTAAAGTATTACAGTCTCATTTTAGTTTAAGATGTTGATATCCTCAAGCTTTTCTTCAACTTTGCTTTCCTTTTTATTGCTGAGTCTATTGAGAGCATTTGCTAACTTTCCTCCTACTCTCCTTCAGCTGGAAAGTGCTCTAATGTAATTGCCAACTATACATAGGAGGAAAATTTGTAGGCATGCTGGATAAGTTGCTTTCTCTAGCTCTTCAGGGACTTGATTACAGTGCTTTTCTCTGTCTTGTAGCTTGAACGAGATGCTTATGTTCAGGCCCTTGCTCGTTTTTCCTTGTTGACTGCCAGTTCCAGTATTACAGAAATGAAACAGAAGAACATAGATACCATTAAGACACTTATTACAGTTGCTCACACAGATGGCAACTATCTTGGAAACTCTTGGCATGAGGTAAAAACTTGATTAGTTTAAGTAGTGCAACTGCATTGTCCTTTGAAAACTTGCAGAATTTTGTTCTTTAACTACTTACAGTCTTTAGGAACTGCATTTATCTTCCAGCATGTGCTAGAACCTTGTTTAAAATGTGGATACAAGTGCATTATTTGGTTAGTGTTTTTATATTTGTATGTGTGTATCTATATATAAAATAATGCACTGCATTTTTTTACAGACCCTGTAGACACTGTGTGACCAATAATGCAATTTTTGTAGGTGCTTTTGGTATGGAAATAAACCATATTAGAATCTCAGTTGACTTCAGAGAATTCTGCACAGAAACTGTTCATGTGAACAAAAATGTTCTAGCTCACAGCTCCAGATTTGTCTGTGCAGTGTTTGGCAACACTTATACCTTTATCACATGAAAAATCAGGGCTAAAATAACTTGGTGTGGAAGCAGTAAGGATAAGATATTGGTATTGTATGTATTTTCTTAAAGCATCTCTTCCAGGAGCTCCTTAATCAGATATCTATGCTGCTGCTAAAAGGGGCCTTCCTGCTGCATGATGTTCTCTGGCACTAGTCTTGGTCTATGTGATAATATCAGCCAAAAGCTATTTTAGCTGACAAATTACTTAGATCTGGATTACAGCATCCCCTCACAAATACTTGTGCCAGTCCCAGGAATGTTGCATTGGGGGAATAGGAAAGAAGCCATAGTTGGTTTTAGTTGGCACAGCCTTGGCATTTTCACTGTCTACATTGGAACATCATTAATCAAAGTGGTAGCTGCAGTAAATCAGTTCTGTCATTTCTCTGGGACAATGAACTCTCTAGAAGATCAACTACAAGGTGTTTATATTTTTGGAAGTGGATGCTCTGAGAAGTAATAAAAAGGTTTCCTCTAGTAGTTAAAATCCAAGTTAGTCTTTTGGTTACTGTTTACTTTTTCTTGTATTGGAATGATTCATGATGTCTGGTGACCTTGTATGAATTGCTCAACTTTTATTTCCAGTTGTGTCAGTAATGCTTCAGCTACATCAAAACTGTTATTTTTGTCAAAATTCTTTTAAAGGTTAGAGAACCTGGGGAAAATATAAATGTTAAATACATGCTAGGAATCAAAATATGATGGTGTCCAGAAACATTATGTTTAAATATTTTTTTTGTTTTAGATCTTGAAATGTATTAGCCAGCTGGAATTAGCACAACTTATAGGAACTGGAGTGAAAACTCGGTATTTATCAGGCTCTGGGCGTGAAAGGGAAGCAAGCGTTAAAGGCTATGCATCTGGAGGGGAAGAGTTCATGGGCCTCGGATTAGGTAAAATTAATAAACTTGAACTTCATAAGGATGCACATATAAGTGAAGTATGATGACTAAGAAAGCTCAGTGTTACAAGTTATTAAAATATATTTACTTACTATATTGGATTAATGAAACTTCAGAACAATGAAATTGTGTATTTCAAGATGTATTCATAATTACCAAATCTCTTCTAAGTTTGTAATTGGGTTAAGATATTTAACAAAACTCCTTCAGATTTGTTTGTTGGAATATGCTGTTGTCAAAACTGTTTTACCATACTTACGAAGTCATGGTTTTGTTACCAGTATTATCAGTTCTTCCTTTTTACACTCTGTTTTTAATAGTGAAAACATAAGCCTTTATGGAACTAAAAGGTTCCTACCTTTAGGACCTAATGAATGTTTCAGTGATCAATAATTTGCTTTCCAAAGGAATTTACTGTCTCTGCATTTTGGGTTTGCTGTTCCAGTTCCTGTTGTTCCTGCAGTATGTGCAAGAAACAAACCTTAGATTTTAGGCTGTAAAATAGAGGGACAGGGAAAGCTGCCTGCATCTTTGGAAAACTATCAAAGAAACATCTTAGTTTGAAAATACTCAGGAGTTGATGTTATACACAGTGATGATGCTGGATATAACAGAACTGTGTCCAGCATTAACTACTTGTATCTTAGAGTTAATATTTTAAAAGAATACTTTCTCATTTCTAATATTAACAGCATTACATCATCTTAATGTAAACATGGTGGTCAAAGCACAATGCCCTAAGGGGAAAAAACCCATGCTTCTTACTGGATGTTTAAATTCGTAATAATCTGACACAAATCTGGCAAAGGCACCATCTGCTTCATGTAAATTACAAGCTAATTGGAAGCAGTAGTCACTTCTCTCTGTGTATACGTCTATAATATGGGGTTAATTTAAAGTCAGGATTTTGTGATGCTAGATACTGGTTTTTAATGGCTTTTAATGCAGGTAACCTGGTTGGCAGTGGAGCTGATAGGCGGCATATGGCAAGCATTCAAGAGTCTGTGGGAGAAACCAGTTCACAGAGCGTAGTGGTAGCAGTAGACAGGTACTGTGAAAATCATCTCTTTCTGGGGAAAATGTTACTGAAGTTACTGACCATTCTTACTTTAATTGCAATCGATGATAGGGGCTTTTCTTCTTGAATCCTATTTCTCTTGTGAGGAAGATGCTGATACTTAAATGCTTTCTCTGAACCCAGTAATTATATCTCTTTAGGCATGTAATATTCAAAAAAGAAGGACTGTCATTAAACAGTGTGTCTAATGTGAGAAGGGGCACTGTGTGTATGCATTGTTTTTATGCCTTTTCTTTGAAGTAAGCTAGTATATATCAGAACTAGGTTGGTATTACAGTATTTAGCTTTTTTATTTTACAAATCTGACTCATAATTGTCTCTAACTTGTGTGTGTGTGTATTCTCTGTATTTGGTTTGGGGTTGGTTTTGTTGGTTGGTTTTTTCTTTGATATAGCCTGAACAGGACAGGTATCTGAAATGAATAGAGGCAATTAAAAGGCATTAAATCATGCGCTTTTCTATGGTCTTGTGAACTTTGGTACATCAACATTTTTTCAGTTGCTGTTCTTCAGCTCTTTATTCATTAGTCGCTACATTCTTGTCCAGAGCATCATCTTTCTCATCTGTGCTTATAAATCTGTAGTCCATCTGCCCTCTGTTTTGACAGCCACAACTTACCATAATCTTAAACTGTGTAAAGATCAAGCTGTCACCCAAATGAGTGTTCAGCACTACTTCCCCTCAATGAAAATGTGAGCCTGTAGCTGTTTCCTGCAGTGGGGAAGGAGCGTAGTAGATTGCAACTTGCAGCAGGGAAGAAAATGCTTAAACTAGGAAATGGTCGTGAACTACTGCCAAGAAGTGAGAATAAAACAGTTGCAGAGTTCATGGTGTGGAGGGCTGTACATTATCTCTATTTGCCTACAGCACTGAGATGTGATTGACTCTTGTGGATATGCAGCTAAAACTGCAATTCATTTATTTGTTCCATAGGATATTTACAGGATCAACTAGGCTGGATGGAAATGCAATAGGTATGTATGCTGACCATTTGATGGGTTATGGGAAGCCTTGCAATATAACATCCTGAATTTACAGTAGTGTTTTAATGTTCAGTTGACTTTGTGCGATGGCTGTGTGCTGTCTCCATGGATGAGCTGGCATCCCCACACCATCCACGCATGTTCAGCCTGCAGAAGATAGTGGAAATATCATACTACAACATGAATCGCATTAGGCTGCAGTGGTCAAGGATTTGGCACGTGATTGGAGATCACTTCAATAAGGTATTTTTTTCAACTCAAGTTACAGAACATGTATGAATAGCAGGACTTCTGTAATTAAATTTTTCCTTTCATACTCTTTCTGGTGTAAGTTGTGAGTCTTAAAAAAATAAATAAGCTATTAAAGGTGCCTAAAGGAAGCACCTGTTTAAAAATCTCAAGTCTGTCAACAGAAATGGAAATGATCTTTAATCACATTATATGATTTTGTATTTGGAATTTTTGGTTATGCCATTGTATTATCCTCCTGATCAAATGCCAAGTTAGTTTCCTTCTAAAATATATACAGATGATCCCAGAACAACAGTTATTTTCATTCAGAAACTGGACCGTGTTTGGGAGGGGTTAACTTTCAAC
Organism: Bucco capensis; assembly: GCA_013396975.1. Taxonomy (NCBI): domain Eukaryota; kingdom Metazoa; phylum Chordata; class Aves; order Piciformes; family Bucconidae; genus Bucco; species Bucco capensis. The sequence goes on along the minus strand of VWZO01002743.1, from coordinate 2,362,867 downwards.
TTTTTTTTTTCCTTTTATTGCCTAGCTGGCCGTTATGGTTCTGCATTTCTAGCATACAAAATTCATGGGTCTGTTTAGCTGGATCAAATGACTGAGAAAGCCCTCTCTGAACGTAACCCTTTGTCTTGTAAATATCTGAAAATTAGAATGTGCTAACAATTTTTAGTCATCTGACATGAAACTTGAATGACGAATGTTACTTATATAAAAAATACATTAGCTGGTGTTTAAAAATATGCTTTTCTTCTAGGTTGGATGTAACCCTAATGAAGATGTTGCCATCTTTGCAGTAGACTCATTAAGGCAGCTGTCAATGAAATTTCTTGAGAAGGGAGAGTTGGCCAACTTCCGCTTCCAGAAAGACTTCCTAAGGCCCTTCGAACATATTATGAAGAAAAACAGGTGTGATGCACTGCAATTTCTGTTAGCTTGCTTTAGTCCTACTTTAGGGATGTTACTTAGGGTGGGTCAATTGTCATGTACATGAAAGTGGCACAGTTACTTTGTGCCAGAGTAAAACTGTGCCACCTGTGGAAGTCTTACTCCTCCTGGGGTTTATTTCTGTTTTGATTTAAGGTCTCCAACTATTCGGGACATGGTCATACGCTGTATTGCTCAAATGGTGAACTCTCAAGCTGGTAACATTCGTTCAGGCTGGAAGAATATCTTTGCAGTCTTTCACCAAGCAGCATCAGACAATGATGGGAATATTGTGGAGCTGGCGTTTCAAACTACAGCACACATAGTCAGTAAGTAATCCTGGATAGATGCGAGTACTCAAAGTAGCTTAGCTACTGTGGCTCTAGTTTAAAAGGGCTGTCTGAATAAGACTTCTGTATTTCCAATTAAATAAACACAAGACCTTGCAGCCAGACTGTTAAAACTCTGCAGCTAGGTTTTAACTGTTAAGTTTCCTGATTGCTATGGAGATGAAACACTAGTTATAGATATTCTACTGTAGAACTTTGGAAGTTTGGAATAGATTCACTAAGTTTGTGTATTGCCCCATCTGTCACATTATTTTTGGATTAAGGAACACATTTCACAAACATGCTAGGGATCATAAAACTTGTGATGCTGATATGTGACAGCATCACACTGTAGAGTTTAGTTCATACAACCTACCTGCTTTAAAAGTGGGTTTGAACAACATACTGCTGTCACTTTCAAAGGAAGACAACTGATTCAAATATTCTTGAAATGGACTTTCTGCATTGATTGTACCTTTCTTAGATGTCCTGAAATGTCCTCTTCCCATTACATAGCATAAGGAAAAGGACTTATGGGTACTTCCATGTTTGTCCACTTGGTAGTGGTATACCATAGCTGACATACATAGATCAATGCCAGTTTATCTGTGGATTTTAATATCAGTAAATTTTGTTTACTCTTCACAGCAAATATTTTTCAACAGCACTTTCCAGCAGCAATTGACTCATTTCAGGATGCAGTAAAATGTCTTTCTGAGTTTGCCTGTAATGTTGCCTTTCCGGATACCAGTATGGAGGCAATTAGACTGATTCGGTATTGTGCAAAATATGTTTCAGAAAGACCACAGGTATTGTCTTCTCATTTTTAACCTTGTGTGGTTTTTACACTATGTCCTACTGTTAAACTGAGACTAATCGTGTAACTAAGAAAGAGCTTTCAGATTCAAACCTCTATCTCCCATCAGCATTTGAGTCTTTTTGGTGTTGTGTAAGCAGTAAACTAGAAGTAGTTAAGAAATTTTAAGTTATATATATAACACTTTTATTTATATAAATATAAAAAAATATATATTTATATATATATAAAACAAACTTGTCATTGTTGCCTGACACCATTAAACTTGCTTCCTGAAGTTCCAGCCTCTGCAACTTTTAAAGCCTTTAGCAGGACTTAGGTAAAACAGATTTACTTTCCATATGTATTTTTTCCTCCAGTGCTTTCACAAATGTCTTAAATTTATACTTATATTTTACAGAATTTGAGTTTTACAGTAGAAACTAAGCTAACTTTTCAAGTTTGTCTGTTCCACTAGTAGTATCTGAATCTGTCTGATTTAAAGATTTTTTGAGTTTTTTATTTTAAATTTCTTTTTTTTTCTTGCCCCTCTCCAAGGTATTAAGAGAATACACGAGTGATGACATGAATGTTGCTCCTGGGGACAGAGTATGGGTCAGAGGATGGTTTCCAATTTTATTTGAACTTTCTTGTATCATCAACCGTTGCAAATTAGATGTTAGAACAAGGTAATAAAGCTGCTCTGTTTTTTAATCAGTTAGTGAAGAAATCACAGGTACACATTTTAATATCTTCTTTATTTGTTTGGGTTTGTTTATAGAGGCTTAACAGTGATGTTTGAAATCATGAAGAGTTATGGCCATACCTTTGAAAAGCATTGGTGGCAGGATCTGTTCAGAATTGTCTTTCGGATTTTTGATAATATGAAACTCCCTGAGCAACAAACAGAGGTAAAAACAAAAAGCAAGCAAACATTAGAGGGTTTTTTTAAGAACTCAAGACAATGAAGGCAGCAGTTACTATTGGTTTGTCAGAATATTTCCACTCCCTAGTGCCCCAAACATAATGATACCTTGCTGCATTTTCCTGTGTTCTGTGGTGTGAAACTTGTCATAGTATCAGTGACCTATGTGTCCGTTTGACTATTTTCAAGGAGATGACACACATTTTGTTGTGAAAACATCTATGTTCTGAACAGTATTCATGTGCCAAGCTAAATGCCTCTGGCAAGTTATCTGCCGTAGTGAGGTTTTTTTAGTTTCATCTAGATTCTGTCCCCCTCCTCAGGCCACGTCCTTTGTTGAATAGCAATGCATAAGCCAAGTGCTGTCATCATAAAAGAACCCACATAAACACAAAGACTTTTTTCATTTTCTCCTCATAGAAATCTGAATGGATGACCACTACATGCAACCATGCACTTTATGCAATCTGTGATGTATTTACACAATTTTATGAAGCTTTAAATGAGATCCTTCTTCCTGACATACTTGCACAGTTACACTGGTGTGTAAAACAAGGTAGCTTATTTACTTGTATCTTTTGAATAATGTATTTCTAAAATGCTTACTACTGAAGGGGAAAGTTAACTGAATTTTGAAGGAATAAAAACTACCATTAGGATAATGTGTGATAGATAGATGCAGTATCTTAAACATTTGAGCATCAATCTATTTAATCAGGTAGGCAGCTGTTCTGTTAATGTGTTTTATAATGTGCTTATGGCACTATTGTGACAGAGCCAAAGCTTTTTAAGAGTTGTGGTAAGCTTCTGCCAACAACCTTTAATTTACACACACATACATGGATTCTGATTTCCTCCCCCAACCATCTAGTTCTTTAAAATACACCTTTCTAAAAAATTTTCTTTTGGGCTTCAACTCCTATGCCTGAAATCCTGTGTGTATTGCTAACATGGATTTCCTTGCAGGAAATCATAAGTTTCTAACTGGTGCTTTTTGTTTCTCTGTCTCACTGTACGCTTTCTTTCTGCTTCTCTCCTGTCCTTTAAAATCCAAACATGGAAGAAAATCTCATTAAGTCTATTTTTAAACACTATTTTTTATTCAATAGGTTCCTAAGTTTGCTGTTGTTGTAATACACTTTATAAATAGTCTTTGAGCTAAGACACCATGTATTTCACAATATTGGTCAAAATTTTTACTAGCCTGGTAATAGAGAATGCTTAATTTTTCACTGGTGTTGTAGAAGTTGACAAATATGGAATACTTCATTCACAGATAATGAGCAGTTGGCTCGATCAGGTACAAACTGCCTTGAAAACCTGGTAATACTGAATGGACAGAAATTCAGCCCTGAGGTCTGGGGACAGACATGCAACTGTATGCTAGAAATCTTCAAAACTACTATTCCTCATGTGTAAGTTCATAAACTTAATTACTGTACTAATACCCAGTTCCAGAGCAACAATATTTACTTATGGTTTTTGTTTTGTTTCATTTTTATGTTGTGAAGCTTGCTGACCTGGAGACCTGTGGGAATGGAGGAGGACTCAGCTGAAAAACACTTAGTAAGACTTAATTCAGTGCAGTGAACTAACCTGAAGTGTTTTGTGTTAGGTTAGCTTTCAAAATATTTTAGTGTAGTAAGTACATGTGACAACAAATACTGGAATTGACATAAGCTTGTATTTGGTGTCTTAAATAACATAAAGAATGGGTTCAGGAAGCCTTTAAATGTGTAAGATTAGTCAAGTCTTCTGAAAACTGGTAGCTGGTTGGTAGTTTTGGATTGATAGACTTGTTTTGCATTCTCTTTTAGGATTTAGACCTCGATCACCAGTCTTTAAGCAGCATGGATAAAAATGCTTCAGAAAGAGGACAAAGTCAATTCTCAAATCCAACAGATGAGAGCTGGAAAGGTGGTCCTTATACAAGTAAGGAAAACATGCAGGTTTATTAAATGAACTTCTATAGCCACACTTAGTCCAATTCTATAGCTCTATAGAGAAAGAATTTTGGCCATTTGATCTTTACAACTTGTGTTTGTGCCTTGTAGAGAAATTTTCTCGTTATGCATCGCTAAATATCAAAATGATAATGGTAATGTACTGTTTTGCTAGCCTGTTGAAAGTGAATTGTCATAAGTTCCTTCTGAAACTTGTGTTACTCCATTTCTTTAGACCAGAAACTATTTGCTGGCCTCCTTATAAAGTGTGTGGTGCAGCTGGAGTTGATACAGACCATTGATAATATAGTGTTCTATCCAGCAACAAGCAAGAAGGAAGATGCTGAGCACATGGCTGCAGCTCAGGTACCATCAGACTTGTAACTTTATTGTGGCAGTAAAGTACAGAGACTATGGAATGCTTTGAAGTGTGTTTACAAGATAGAATATAATAGTCTCTTTCTTTCAGCGTTACCCTGAATGCTTTACTTTTTTTACTTTACTCTTGAGATGTGATTTTTTCTTTTTTTTACTGTCTCCATGTTTCCTGTCAGTCTGCCTGTTGGATTATTGTATTACCATTATTCTTATTATCAATGTAATATATTGTCATTTGTTTTATAACTAATACATACTTGTCAAGTACCCTTTTTGTTTGCTTTGGAGAGAGCATTCTTTTGTGGTATTTAGCCTGAGTGTCTTCACCTAGCCACAGCAGAGGCTTTGCTCAGCCTCTAGATGTTTACATAGGAGAAGATGCAGAAGTTGAACTTTAGCAAGGTTAATTGTGAAGATGTTACTTATTACCTGTGTCAGAGAGGTCCTTGTCCCTGAAAGTTCAGATTCTGTGGAATAGTGCTAGGTAGTTCTTGCTTGGCTGTGTTAATCAAGTCCTAAGCTAGAAGTTTGGGCTCGTGCATTCAGATAGTGTTTTGGGGATGGTTAAATTCCTAATGAAACTAGCTAAAAATACTGACCAATCTTAATGGAACTTGACGTTAGCCAAAGATGAAGAATTTCTGCACTACACAACGTTTAAACTTGCTCTACTCTTGTGGTTCATTTTGATGTTTTTCAGAATTCAGCAGACCTACTCAATCAGCTCCTAGAGGAGAGGAAATGTTCTATATTGTCTTATGTCTTTTTATCTCTTGATAAGGGAGTTTTTTCCCTTATTTTTGTCAATCATTTTTTTCTTAACAACTAGAGCAGATCAAAACTTCTCTCTTTTAAATATCCTACTGAAAAAAGTTCTGGTATTTGAGAGGACCATTCTGCTGTCTTGTACTGCACTAATATTTCAGTTCTACCTAATTGGAATTTGGTGGTAGAGGTATATGGTCTGTGAAATAGCAAAGCCTCTTCAGCTTATAAAAAACCCTGTTATTGACACTCCTCCTTCCCTCTTTAGCGAGATGCACTGGATGCAGATATCCACATTGACACAGAAGACCAAGGAATGTATAAGCACATGTCTTCACATCACCTCTTTAAGTTGCTAGATTGTCTGCAAGAGTCTCATTCATTTTCAAAAGCCTTCAATTCGAATTATGAACAGCGAACTGTGTTATGGAGAGCAGGTGAGGCTTTTATTTGTAGTTTGAGAAAATTACTGAGCTCCACTTACAGCTTTAGCTGTTGAGATACAGAGGTATACCTCTACAGTGAATCTGATAGTGGTGCATGCTTTTATTCTTGTGTCCTTCCTGATGACTTGAATAAATCTGTTTGCCAAATTATCTACTGTGTTTGATTAGAGCTACATAGTTGGTACTACTGTACTTAAATATCTTTATAAATATCAATCAAAATCAAGGAGGAGGAAATACTATCTGGACAAAAAGTCATTACTGTTCACTAGTGGAGGTATTGTTGATAAAACTAACCTCTTAGATAGTACCTACAAATGTGAATGTTCTCCCTCTCCCTATGTATAACTGATTTCTAGGGTTCAAGGGTAAATCAAAACCCAATCTCTTAAAACAAGAAACCAGCAGCTTGGCTTGTTGCTTGAGAATACTCTTTCGAATGTACGTGGATGAAAACCGCCGAGACTCCTGGGATGCTATACAACAACGGCTGCTTAGGTAAGAGTAGCAGCTTGGCTCTGATGGGTTCTGTTTTCAGCCAGGATACAAGTGGTGTGTTTTAAGTTGCTGAGCAGAGTGTGCAGAGCGTATGAAGACACATAGATGCATATAACCACTGTATCAAAAGTTAATTTAGCAATGAGGTAGCAATCCACTGGGAATAAATGAAGTGACTTCTTGGCTGACATAAGCTTTTGTTTACGAAAGTGGTGATGTAGAAACACTTTTCACGTCTGAGTGCATAATGATATTCAGAGGTATAACAGAATACAGTAATGTAAACAGAATGCAGTGTAAGCTGTTGTATACCTGCAGCTGAAATGTAGAAAATTATGTTAATATAGAAAATCATGCTAAATGAATTTTAAAAAGGTATTGGAGTCCCCTTTATTTGACAAGTGAGTTGTTGGTACATAAAGGTTCAGTGTACTAATCTCTAACCAAAGGTGAAGAACTGTTAAACTTGCTGTTAGCGCTAATGCAGTGGATTTCAGTAGCATTCTGATTTTGTCAGTGGCTATGGACATGCTGATCTTTTTCATGTGTAAAAGGGGACACTTTAATTAAAATAGTGTCCTCTAGAAAGCCATAATAAGTGGTGCATTTTGTACCTTATGTTGATGACAGCCTACAGCAAGGACCAAAAATTTATTAATATATATATAATAATATATATTATATAGAATAAAATTAATATGTATTATAATACGATTATTAATACATCCATCTTGCTTGAAAGCAGAATACACTATAGGAGGATGAACAGTGCATGTACTTAATGATTTTTTTTTGTTTTGTTTTGTCTCTTTAGTGTATGCAGTGAAGCTCTGGCATATTTTATTACTGTGAACTCGGAAAGCCACAGAGAAGCTTGGACCAATCTTCTGCTCTTGCTTTTAACAAAAACACTAAAAATCAGTGATGAAAAGGTAAGAACAGGCTTGAAGTCATACCTGTATTTTTTCCTTTCTGCTTTTGTTAAATTCAGTCTTCTATTATCATCCATGTTGCAAGGTGGCTAGTTCACTTACATAGTGTGTACTCTCCTTGAAATACAGCAGTTGCTACATAGCCATTTTATGCAAGCATTCTGCATTGTAAATATTGGCCTGTAGCCATGAAATTCTTAGCTGTATAGAAGTAATGGTTAAGCAGGGCCTTTGTGCCTTAACAAGTGGTGTAGCCATGAATGTGGAAAAACTCTGTGCTTTCCTGTAATAATAGAGAATAACATTCTTCTTTCCATGTCGTCTCTGATAGTTTAGGGCACATGCTTCAACATACTATCCATACTTGTGTGAAATCATGCAATTTGACCTGATTCCTGAGCTTCGAGCTGTGCTGCGGAAGTTCTTCCTGCGTATAGGTGTTGTGTTCAAAATCTGCATAACAGAGGAGCAGATACGGACAACTGGGATGAGCTTGCCTTCATGGTAGCCCTAAGTAGGGTTGGCTACTTCAGCTTGTAGATAAAGCTGTGTTCCAGAGATGAATTCAAGTGGATGGGAAAATATGGGACCCTGGTGTATCAACATAGCAGCAAGTTCCTCTTACCACAATGGCATCTGGGGAGGAGGAAAAAAAAATCCTGTTCTGTCCATCCCACCAAACTATCAGAGTTTTATTTAAATTATTGCTTACAGAGTTAATACAGTAGGTGTGAAGTCTCTTTGTTTCAATGCTTTTCATCCTTAAGATCGAGTCTGTCTCGTCTTATATCAACTGTTCGGTTTTGCATCCCAGCTAAACCCGGTAAAACAGCTGGATTCCTCAATAGAAAATATGCCCCATGGAAATAATGAATATAGTTGTATAGCCTTGTGATGTTAGCACATGTGTTGACAATAAACTATACTGCAGTGGCTAATGACCACCTAAGATCATTCTGGGTTTTTCTTTGTGTGTACATGACTAGACCAGGCAGTGTGTTACGGTTTTTGAAGTGGACAACCTGTAGTATATTTGGGGAAAGAGTTTTCCTCCTATTCAGCAAGTCATTTTTAAAACTTTTTAAAGATATCTTTCATCTTCTGAAACTCTTTTTTGGTTTTGTAGAAGTTTTTACATCAGGAGCATGCAACAGCATCTGCTCTATTTAGCTTGTTGGCCTTCAGTTAAAGGCATTTAAAAACAAAACAAAGCCCCAACCAAACAAAAGCTTAAACTTTCCATTTACTTCCATACATTGTCAGATCATGGACAGACATATACAATAACATTAGAAACAAGGTTCAGAACAAATAAACCCACATTTTTTACAGTAGTAATTGTTTAGCAAAAAGTCCTGTCCTTAATTTATACAAGGTTCTGTCTTTACTGCGGGTACCAACTTCTGGGGTTTTTTTTTTTGTGTGTAAATGATTGTTGTTCTCAACTACTACTACTTATTGTGATTAAAAAAAATTTCATTCCCACAGAACTGCTCTAGCAAAATTAAAAGTTCATTTGTGTACTATATGAGTTACCAGTACATTTCCAGGCTCTGAAGGTATGTGTGAAGCAGATGTGCCTTAGCACTGCACCTTTGCCTGCCCTAAAGATTTTTCTTCCTTTGAAATGCATCAGTTTTCTGTGATAGCTGCTACCCATGACAGAATACCAGTTTATTGTTGAAGTTCTGCAGGACTGAGGCCTGTCCTTTAAAATAATTTTAATTTTGAGTTCTAAGATTTCTCTAAATTGGAAGATTGTGGCATGATGGGAGGAGAGTTTCCACTTCTAAAATAAGGTAAACAAAGGTGTTACATTAACTGCTGTGCTATCCATAGTAGCAAACCTAAAATATAACAGTATTTGAAACAAAGCCAAAACCACCAACCTATGTGAATAGTATGAAGTGTTCAACCTGTTGTTTTGCTTTTTAAATTAAGATTCCTGGTAGTGTGGCCTTAGTTGAGGTTGTCTTGGGATGTTCCACTTTCGGAGCTGTTGTGATTCTTTCTTTTCCTCCTTTTATGGTGAGGTATTTCCAAAGGGTTCACATGGTGCTGATCAGTAAAGGAGCTTGTTCTACACAGGTGTTGTTTGGGAATGGGTTTGGAGTCAATAAAAGTGATAAGACTTTAACATTTTTAATTTTATTATTTATTTTTAACCAAAGAGAATTGATGGTTGTGGCTCTTTAACTTTTAAATGCCCATTATATTAAATCTGTACCTGGATATTTAGTAGAAAGAGTATATGGCTATATTTTACAATAGGAAAAGTAAGTAATGCTGATATTTAACTTGCTGCATTTGAAATGTCCTTTTGTGTTGCATTTAGTGTAGTTGCTCAATCCCTGCTAATGTCACTTCATCAATTACAGTACAAATGAAGTATTTATTTTAAATTCTATTTAAATCTGTAAGAATAGGCTATTCCTTTTCTTCTGGCTCTAGGTAGCCCTAAAGAAATATTTGAAACTCTATATTTCAGGTTTTGAATGTGTCACTCACTGCCTCATTGAATGTATACCTTTCTCTCCTGTCAAAACACAAACTTCTTCAAGTTGCATGCTGTTTCTGTGTTTGATATTTTGAAAGCCTTACAACTCATGTCTTGAAACAAGTCTGTTTTCAGATCTTAAATTACTCTACAGTTGCATTGTGGGCTTTCTTTAATGTGCAACACTTGTACTATCTCTGCATATAGAATAAGGGTGTTAATCAATCCTTTTCTTCAGCCTTAGTTCTGAGACTGTTCCTTTACTTAAGTAAAGCTTTTATTGTATTTATACCATTTATAAACTGCTGAAATTAGGTATGTGACATCAAAACATCCTAGACTCTGTACTGCATGAAGGAGAAGGGTGACTGGAATGCATTTGGATTGTAACAGCCTTAATTCTGTCTGTTTTTTGAAACTGATTGTACAAGTTAAAGCAATAAGAATGGTATGTTAATGTAATACCAGAAACAGTTGTCATATCAGCTGTTAGGTTTCCCCCATAGTGTCAGAAAGATCATAACCCATAGACATTTTAATGAAGCTAAAAATGCTGAACCAAAATTCCTGCAGTAGTCACTGCTGGTTCTGATCTTGTCCCAGCTCAGCTGGCACAGACTCTATCTGCCCTGTGGTGTTGTTACTGGCTTTAGTGGAACTACGAATGAGAACAGAGTCTTGTGTCAGCATGTCCTGGTAGGGATTGAGACATCTGTGCAATACATGGAGTAAGAAAAAGTAACCTCTTAGACTTTTAAAGTAGTGTTATGCAACAAATTTAAACTATAAACTGATTTACCTGTAATGGTATAAATATGGAGACTGCATGGTATTTATTATTACTTATTTTGGAACCTTCTAGGAAATAGTTAGGCAGGGGGAGGGTGCTACAGAGGAAGACCCTAAAAGCTCCATTTAATGTTGATTCTGTTGTTTTACAGTACAACAAACTTATTCTTTTTACAGCTGTTTGTTATCCATGTCTCATATGTCATTTTCCAAACTCTAAACAGAACAATATAAAACAACATCCACTAATACAAGCAAACACCTCCTGAAATTTAGCTCAGTCTTAATAGAAAGGGGAAGGATTAAAAATAATAACTTTTAGTCTGACGTAGAACTAAGCCTTTTCTGCCAGAAATGTAATATGTAAATTGTTTGTTCAGCACCTTTAATGTTGTTTCTGTGTAAAATGTATGTTTTCACATATTTAAAACACCTAATTTTTTGAAGATCTCATATTAAGTGCATTTAATATCAGTAATTTAAAGAGCATTCCTTGCCAATGGATGTATACATTTTTGAGAGAGTACCAAAATTATATAATATGAAAAATTATGTAAAGTTTTCTACATGAAAATACTATGTATAATACTGTTATAATATTCCATGCATTAATCAAGGGGTAAATCAATAAAGTTTTAAGAAGTGTTGCTTGGTTTTTGATGTTGTTTCTGAGCTGCTCTGTTCCACAGGAGTACACATCACTGCTGGGACTTGTGTGACTTTCATTTCCAAGGAGCTTGGGTGTTTTGTTTTTTCTTAAGCATATATGACTAGTCTGGCTGCTTTTTTTCACAGTGATAGTCACAGAATCATTAAAGCTGGAAGAGACCTCTAAGGTCACTAAGTACGATCATACACCTATCATGAACATGCTACTTACCACTGTCCCTAAGTACCACATCTATATGTTTCTTAAATGCCTCCAGGGAGGGTGACTCCACCACTTCCCTGGACAGCCTGTTCCAATGCTTAGCAACCCTTTCCGTGAGAAACATTTTCCTAACATCCCCTCTCAACCTCCCCTCCTGCAACGTGAGGCCATTTCCTCTAGTCCTCTTAACTGGTAACCTGAGAGAAGAGACCTACCCCATCTAACTCTAACCTCCTTTTAAGTAGTGGTAGGGACCGAGTCCACTAAGAAGAGGGCCCCACCCATTCGGTCGCTTCCCCTGTCTGCCCCGGGGCCCACGTCTGCACTCAGCACGGTCCCGCCAGGTGCAGGGCCGCCTACTCCCTGACCCCCTTCCTCCCGCAGGCCGCCAAGCCCAGCCCTCTTTCGCGGCAGTTGCCAGAGGCGCCGCAGGGCCTTCTGGGAAGAGCCCGGCTATTGGTCAGCCACCCCTGTGGGGAGCGCGGCGAGGATTGCCTCACAGCTGAGCGCGTCGGCGAAGGGGATGTCGCTGATTGGCCCGGTGGCCAAGCGCTGTCACCGCCCTGCGTGATGCGGTCACGGTGCCGCCGCCGCGCCCTCTCGCCGCAGTTTGAATGTGAAGCGCAGCCGGAGCTCTTGGAGCCGCCGCCCGGGGGGAGTCGCTAGGTGAGGCTGGGCCACGCTGCCTGGCGATGCTGCTGGTGGGGTGGCCCTGCAGCCCGGCGGCCCGCACGGCTCGTAACCGGCCGTCTCGTCAATCCGCGGTGGCTCGGGCGCTGGGCCCGCGGTGCGGCGATAGACGCAGCTCACCATGCTAGGTTGCTTAGGCCCGCCTCCCGCAGCTCGCGATTGGCTCGTGGCCTTCGGGTTTAGCAGTGTGCTCCCCTCATTGGCTTCTGCTGCTGCTAGTCTGGGGGTAGCGGGAGGGGGAGGGGAGCAACTTAGTATGAGGGCGGTCGGTGCTCTTTGGGGCTCTCCCGCCACGGCCACCAGCTCGCACTGATCTCAGCTCAGTCCGGCCCGGCGAGGGTGGACAGGCCTACTTCTGGGCCTGTCTTGCGCGGGCCGCAGCCGAGCCGCCGCCGCATGCGGCAGCGTGAGCGCCGCCGCCGGGAAGGCGCAGTCTGGCGGCGGGCGGGACGGAGCGGCCCCGTGCCTCGATAAACCGCCCGGCGGCTTCAGGCCGGGTAGGCGGTGGGGACGGGAGCGCGGAAGCACCGGGATGTACTGGGCTGCGCGGACGGAAGGGGTCGTGCCGCCCCACGTAGGGTAGCAAGAGCGGGAGCATCCCTACTGTGGCCCGTCCCTGCGGGAGAGCTTTGGGTTGCCGCCCCGCCTCACGGGCCTCCTCGCCTGCGGGCGGTCGGGGCTGTGCCATGGGTCCTCGCTCCTGCCCCTGTGGCCAGTTGGTGCTTGTGTCCCGAGCGCTGCAGTGTGGTGAAGTGGGAATTGAGCGTAAAGATCCTCAGTCTGGTGTAAAGGTAATCTTTCCCGTAAAATCTGGCCCATAAACATCCTTAGGCATGTAGATGGTGTTAGGTAAGTGCTGTGGTGAGTGAATGCAGGAACAGGGTTCTCTGAAGTTCCTCAGTGTAAGGCTTGGAGGACAGGACAGCCGGGTTTGTTTGGTTTTTTCCCCCATAAGTGTTCTGTCATTAATTTGACTGAAGTAGTTAATCCGTTAAACACATTTTATGGGTTCCTTTCTGGAGAGGTACTCGGGAAATATTTTCTGTGGCCTTTTCAGGAAGCATATGTCACAACATAGCAAAAAGCATCCTATCACTCTAGCAAGTACCACCATTTCTTCGTTGCAGAAAACAAAATTAACAGTAGGAGATAAAAGTAAGTAGGTAGCAGGTGAAAACACTCGTTCTTTTGTGTGAGGGATTGATTAATGGATTAAAATCTTTGCATTTGGCATTGAAAGTAAACTTGGTCAGCTCAAGGTGTATGTCTTTTACTTAGACCCCTGTGTTTGTGAGATAGTTGTAAAAGGCCATTGAGGATTGCCAGTCTCCTCTTTCAGTTTGGTTTCCTATTAAAGTCAAGTTTAGTCCCCATAAATCATTTCTGTGTAGATTTGCACCTCAGCCTCACAAACTTACCAAAATATTTAAGTCTTAGTTTCAGCATCATCACAATGATGCATGGAGCTGTTTTGTGGAACATTACTGAGCTATTAAGAGCTATTAAGAGCTATTACTGGTGCTCTTTGCTTGTGCTAAGCGTTATTGAGATTTTCTTGGATGATGTGAATTGGTGAACAAGACTACAGGCAAGTAAACCCCCAAAAGGGGAGGGGAGTGTGAAACAGAGGAGGCAGGACTGTTTAGGTGAAGTTTTCTTTTTCATAGAATCATAGAATGGCCCAGGTTGGAAGGGACCTTAAAGATCATCTAGTTCCAATAGCCCTGCCATGGGCAGGGATGCCACACACTAGACCAGGTTGCCCAGGGCCACATCCAGCCTGGCCTTGAACACTGCCAGGGTTGGGGCATCCACAACCTCTCTGGGCAACCTGTTCCAGTGCCTAACCACCCTCTGGGTAAATGAAATATATGGGGATCTCAGCTAGTCATTAACATTTGTTTTATTCAAGAGGATGCTGTTGCTGTCTCCTATAATGATCTAGATGCCATCGTTAAAGTAAAAATTGTGTCATTAAAACTCACTGCCTTTGCAGGCATGCTTAAATAGGTGCTAGATTTATTGCACTGACAATCAACATAGAATAAATCCAAAGTGGGACAGGCAAATTTTTGTTTTACCTTACTAATTAGATACTCCAGAGCAAAAATGGATATATTTATTTCCTCATTACTTCAGTAGTGAGTGAACTATTCTGCTGGCGGTAAGTAAGATGGGCAAATGTCCTGAGCAACAACACATCCATTAAAGCACATCTGGCTGCTGGTTTGGTCTTACTGTAATTTTAATTATTCCATTTAAAGCTGTGAAGTTAATATATTGTTGTGTTAAGTATGAGAGTGTGTGTGTGAGGATTACTAGAGAGGAGTAGTTTAGACTTATTGCAGAGTCATTCTGTAATAAGTATTGCAGTTTAAATTAACTCCCACACTAATCTAAGTTAATTTTAGAGAGTGGACAAACCCTGTTGCATTGCACAGACTTTTGTCTCTTTATAAAAGATTAATTTTCTGTTGAGAGTTTTCTTTGATAATAAGTATTTAGTTTTAAACTAGCTTTGACTCTACAATACACTTTGAATTGTTCTAGTTACAGTCATGCAGAGCAGGACATTCAGCTTTTTCAACCTGGTGTTTTCTGTGGAATCTAGTTCTACATACATGTGGCTTTTAGGATGGATTTTCTGATCTGTATTTATAACAAAACTACTTACGGGTTTTAGGTCCTGCCAAAATGGAGCTGAGTGATGCCAATTTACAGACTTTAACTGAGTATCTAAAGAAAACATTGGATCCAGATCCTGCTATAAGGCGTCCTGGTAAGTGATTCTCATGAGTGACCAAAAATGTTTAGTTTCTCTTTGTCTCTTCTGTCTGTGTATAGCAAACTTCAATGGATGTTTATGCAATAACCTCTTTGCAGAAGTTCTAAGTATCCTTTTAAAATAAAACAAAATAAAAAATCAAAAACAATGAAGGATGGATATCAATATAAATTTGTTTTGTTTGCTCTTTGAAATTTTATTTTCCTGTATTCCTGGGTGGGTTTTTTTGTATTGTTGTTATTTAAAACAGTGGTACTGTTTACAATAAAACAGTATTTATTTCTCCCAGGTTATGGCTTTCAAAAACATTGAGGAGGAAATATTTCTATGTCCTGGTTTGAATTTAGAGATGTTGTTAATAGCAGAAGCATTAAAGAGCTTAGTAATAAAGAAGCTACAGTACCTTTTGTCAGACATGTTCTGGTGAAACTAGGGTAGTGTTCATGTGTTGATTATTTTAAACAGACACTTGAGGAATCATAGGGTTACCATCAGAAACATTAGTTCAGCTTTTGCTAACCTTGGTGTATTCTCTTACAGCGGAAAAGTTTCTTGAATCAGTTGAAGGAAGCCAGAATTATCCACTGTTACTCTTAACACTGCTGGAGAAATCCCAGGAAAATGTCATCAAAGTTTGTGCATCTGTAACGTTCAAGAATTATATTAAAAGGAACTGGAGAATTGTAGGTATCCTAAGATTTAATAGTTCTTCTAAGGTACAATAAGATATTCTACAGTAACCATGAAGAACATGTGTATGTCTGTAGTCTGTGAAAGAAAGCAGATCATTTGGAGAACAAACCCAAGGTGTAGTTTACTGATGAGGCACGAAAACCTGGACCATTAGAGTCAATTCTGTTAAAAAGAACTAGAACTGGATGATAAAGTGATGAACAGATAACTAATATCATATGCATATTCTGCAGAAGCAAGTTATTTTAGGCTCATTTAACTAAGAGTAGTATTATGTAAACGAAAATGACTGTGAAGGTTTATGCACATGAGCTGGCCAGTTTGGCCTGTATCTGTTGTCATAGTGTTACAGACATTTCAAGCCAGCACTGCAGCTGAAAGTGATGATACTAGCTTCTCTTTCATGTGAATGCTTCTGAGCCATAGAAGAGTGTAGGGCAGTTTATTTTGGTGACCTTGCCAACTGAATGCTTGTACGTATTTGTAGATACCAGATAGAAGTATTGCCATTTAATTCCATTTTATCTTTCATTTTGAAGAGATCAGAAGCATTTTTGATTAAGAGCTTTCAGCATTTGTGAAATTCAATTTATGGTAGAAAGTATTACATGTGAGAGCTCAACTCCTTCAGCAATGAGAGATTTTAGTTGATACTGTTTATCCTTTGTCTCACTGAAACTACTGTTTGTGTCTGAAAAATATCAAATGTATACTGTTGTTTTACTGCAGGGAAGGTGGTAAGTATTTTATCATCTTAGGTGGTACCTATTTACAAATTTGCATGTGGTTTCTCCATCCCTTCATGCTAATACTAAGAAGAGATAGCAGTCCTGTATCTTACTATGCCTGATGAGATCAGCACATTCAGCCTGGCATGAGATTTCTAGAACTTAGTTGCTGTAGTACTGTATTCCCAGTCATATGTCCCAAACTGCATCTTTATCTGTAGTATATTGTTAGTAGAAATAATGTTCTGTTGTGGAAAAATTTGTAAGTGGCTTCCTTTTTACAGATTGTTGGTGTAGCTCAGATTGAAGTTTTATTTTGGAGTAGGTGGAGATGCTATGCAGAAAGTGCATCATCAGGGTTGTTATGATTGCTTTGTGGCTTCAAGCACATTGTTTTGTCCCAAATTGAAGCTTTCATTTCAAGAGGAGTTGTATGAACATAAAATACAGTAGCATGCTTCTTAGTTTCTTGAACAATGTAAGAGTTACGTAAATCAGTGTAAGCAATTGGTTTCTGAAATGCTGATATTTGTTGCCTACAGTATACTGATATGCCCAGCACTTAATTATTGTTTTAATTTTAGGTTGAGGATGAACCAAACAAAATATGTGAATCGGACAGGATAGCCATTAAAGCCAACATAGTGCCCTTGATGCTTAGCAGCCCAGAACAAATTCAAAAACAGGTAATATGTCAATTCCTGGTTGTGTCCATGAGACTTTTGGAACATTTAAAGCATGTCTGGAGGCTGTGGTTATTGGCAGAGCTCAGGTCCCTTACCAGTGAGATCCAAATAGCTTGGAGTATATTGTTACAGCTACTTCTACCTACTTGAATTTTATTTTAAAGGTAATTGCCATATAATCTTAAAGCTGAGATCTGGTATTAGGCAGTTAAATATAGTAATTTTAGGAAGTGAGACTATGTGCACACCTTGAATTTAAAGTGAGATTTATTTATTTGTGATGAAAAATAATGGTATTTAACCCAAAGATACTTGAGTCTTGTGAAGAATAACAAGGATTTTCTGAGGTATATAGAACATCTGGCCCAACTGCTGGGTTTTTTGTAATGAGGAGCCTGCTCTTATACCAGGTAATGGTTCTGTTTCCTTTCCAGTTAAGTGATGCCATTAGTATCATTGGTCGGGAAGACTTTCCTCAGAAATGGCCAGACCTGCTGACAGAAATGGTGAATCGCTTTCAGAGTGGAGATTTCCATGTCATTAACGGAGTCCTTCGCACTGCTCACTCCTTATTTAAAAGGTACTGGAGGGAAAGGGAAGTAGTATATGTAGTGTAACATTTCTCTGCAACTCTCAATTTTTACCGTTAGGCTTAATTTTGTAGGTTTACAAAGTCTACAGTTGTGGCTGCTGCTTATGCTTATTGACGTTTTAATAAGTCACATTTTTTAAGTGGTTGTCAAACTGTATACTTTGTGTGGTCTTAAACTATGCTGTTTAGTTCTTGGTTACTTAACAGTATTTGTTTCAAGGTTCAGCACAAAATCAATCATATGCAGGTTAATTTGGTAATAAATGTGAAGTGTGTACTCTGTGTATTTCTCTTTCACTTACCAGGTACCGCCATGAATTTAAGTCAAATGAATTATGGTCAGAGATCAAACTCGTCCTCGGTGCCTTTGCTTTGCCTTTGACAAATCTCTTTAAGGTAGTTCTTGTTGCATCATTTCTCAAACAAGTTTAGCATTCTGATTCACTTGTTGTGCATGCCTGCAAAATGAGAATTTAGGAATAGTTGCTTTGCAACTTTAAACGAGATTCAAACTGAAGTCATTAAGTCAGGTTCAATAAGGGGAGGAAAAGGAACTATTTTCTGGGGTGTTTTTTGGTTTGTTAATTTTTAATGTTACTTTTCAGTACCTCTTGTCAATTTGGTTAGTGTGTGTGCATGTTACTTGACTGAATCTTATGTCTTTTCCTAGGCAACTATTGAACTTTGCAGCACACATGCAAATGATGCTAGTGCTTTGAAGGTTCTCTTTTCTTCTCTCATTCTAATTGCAAAGCTGTTCTACAGTTTAAATTTTCAGGTAAATCATCTTATTCTTCTGATAGTTCTGCTTTGATTTCAAAAAGCTATTATGCTCTTATTTGTAGGATCCATTTTAAGGCAATGTTTTATTGCAAAAATAAAAGTTGATGATCTCATCAACACTGGAGTAAAGGCACAGTAAGGATGGGGTAAATTAACATGTTAGCTTGGTTCTGTCTAAGCAAAAGTTCAAGGGAGTTTAAACTCTTGTCATAGCAAGGAGGTGGCATATGGGTAGCTCTCCAAGTATGGGCTGTGAAAGAGAGAAGTTAAATGCCTGGGTTGGTACTCTGTGCTCCTGTGTCGATACTGACACAAACTCAGTCATGTAGATGAAAGTCAGTTAAAACTAATAGCTGTGTAGCACTGTAGTAGTGAATAATTCTGGTAACACTGAGGGTTTTTCCTTTGAAATCAGACCTAAATTTCTAATATTATTAAATAAATACACTATGTGGAAACTGATGAAAAGCTGCTTTGCTGAGGTGAGACAAAAGAGCAAACCGGAGTTAAAAGGGAGGCTTGTGCTTTCTCATTCTGAGAGTTAACAGGCAGTAATGTTCTTTCATTATAAAACTGTGGGCTGTGTAGTGTGTAAGCATGTAATTTATTTGGCAATACTGTATTCCAAAGCCTCTTGAGGGTTTTCATTTGAGAAGGAGGAGGTAGTGCTTCATTTTGAAGATGATTTCCTCACTTTGTTGTCACTCAGTAGATTGTAAGTTGGATACATGCTTCTTACAATGTAAATGTTTTCTAAGTAGCGCAATCAGAAATTAAAATGTTGATTTGTGCTTTTATTTCACAGGATCTTCCTGAGTTTTTTGAAGATAACATGGAAACATGGATGACAAATTTTCATAGTCTTTTAACTTTAGATAATAAACTTTTGCAGACTGATGTAAGTACTGCATAACCCTCCTGGTTTGCATCTGTGTGGTGGAGAGAGTTGACTGAGAACTTAGCTCTAGCTCTGAACAGTGCAATGTTTTCTTTGTTGGGTAAAGAGAGGAATAGAATCACTCTAAGGAAATAGAGTTTAAGAGAAGTTGCCTCATTAAGAAATTTGAGGTCCAGTTCTTGAATTTGTATCTCAGATACAAATTTACCCAGCTGTGCACAGAAAGCAAATTACAGATTCTCATCAATTAGTAACTGATGACCTAGACGTGGGTATCGGAGTCCATCTAGACATTAATGACCTGGACATGGGTATCGAGTGCACCCTCAGCAAGTCTGCAGGTGACACAAGACTGAGTGGTGTGGTTGATATGCCAGTAGGGCAGGATGCCATCCAAAGGGACCTGGACAAACTCGAAGAGTGGGCCCATGAGAATAAAACGGAGTTTAATAAGTCCAAGTGTAAGGTCCTGCATCTGGGTAGGGGTAATCCTACATATGAGTACATACTGGGTGAGGAACTCATTGAAAGCAGCCCTGCAGAGAGGGACTTGCGGGTCATGATAGATGAAAAGCTGGATATGAGCCAGCAGTGTATACTTGCTGCCCAGAAAGCCAGCTGCATCCTGGGCTGCATCAGGAGAGGCATGAGCAGCAGGGCTAGGGAGGTGATTCTGCCCTCGTGAGGCCCCATCTGGAGTACTGCATCCAGTTCTGGGCTCCTCAGCATAAAAAAGATGTGGACCTGTTAGAGCAGATCCAGAGGAGGGCCACAAAGATGATTGGAGGACTAGAGAACCTTCCCTATGAAGACAGGCTGAAGAAGTTGGGATTGTTCAGCCTGAAAAAGAGAATGCTTCAAGGGGATCTTACAGCAGCCTTTCAGTACCTAAAGGGGGGTTATAAAACCGAGGGGAAGAGACTTTTTAGGTGGTCAGATTGTGATATGACAAGGGGAAATAGTTCCAAGCTGAAGGAGGGGAAATTTAGATTGGAGATTAGAAGGAAGTTCTTTACCCGGAGGGTGGTTAGGCACTGGCACAGGTTGCCCAGAGAGGTTGTGGATGCCCCATCCCTGGCAGTGTTCAAGGCCAGGCTGGATGTGGCCCTGGGCAACCTGGTCTAGTGTGTGGTGTCCCTGCCCATGGCAGGGGTATTGGAACTAGATGATCTTTAAGGTCCCTTCCAACCTGGGCCATTCTATGTTTCTATGATTAGTAGATTCTTTCAAGGACATTTGAAGTAACCTGATCATTAGATGGTCATAGTGCTCAGATTTTCTGTACCTTTCAGCTGGTTTATACACTGTTTTAGAAAATGGTATCTTAACTTCAAACAGCTGAACACAGAAGACATGACATCCCCAGGTACTTAAGTTAAGCTTGACAGCAAACGTTGTCCTTATCTAATTATAAGAATTGGTAGTTTCACAGGTGGAAGATGATACCAAGCATCAAAGCTCAAATTAATTGTGTGCATGCTTTCTGGATTGCAAATGCCGGTCTCTTCCAGCTGCACTACAATAGTTTGCCACATGATGGAGCCAAAGCAACTCTATACTTTTCTTACCGATCCATGAAGAGGTGTATTAAATGTATCCTGTGTTATAGGTTAATGGTTGTTTTAGGCTAATGCTACAGCTTAAAGAAGCTTTGCTGCTCTTTTCTTTTTTGTCTGTGAGCTATTGTCCAGCACAGACATTCATACAGCTGTGTGCTGAACTAAGTCAGGAAATGATACGCATAAAAACTGAAATGTAGGGACTGGGGGAAGGGAAGGAGATGGAACTGGGATGGTGTTTGGTTGTTTGGTATTTTTTGTGGCGTTTTTTTTTTGTTGTTTGGGTGTGGGGTTTCTTGCTGGTGGTGGTTTTTTGGGGGAAAGGCTGGGGGAATCTGGGGTTTAGGGTTTGTTTGTTTTTTTTTTTAGTTCTAGCTCAGTTTCACAATTCCCTTTGCTTTGTGGTTCTACAAGCCTCTGTGCTGGTATGGAGAAGGGGAAGAGAACTACTTTTACAACTACTCCAATTTAAACTAGCAGGATACAGTGTCTTCTAAGCATATTTTTTTCAGTGCCTTGTGTTGGTTTTCCTTCAACATTTATAAATTAATTTCATGTCAAAATTTATCAGGTCGAAATGATTTAAAGTTCATAGTACTTTCATTTGGAATGTAGGTATGATTTATAACTTGCAGTGCCATTCCAGCACAAATCAGCAAAATACAGCAGTTCTAGGGACATGAAAGGCATTTCTTTCACCTGTTTAGAACATGGTAAAATAATAGTGTAAATATTTCCTTCAAATATGTTGATGCTTCTACTATTTAAGTACTGTTGAAGTTTGGATGGTTATGTTCTTATTTTTGTTCTATGTGAGGATGAAGAGGAAGCTGGATTGCTGGAGCTCTTGAAGTCACAGATCTGTGATAATGCTGCTTTATATGCTCAGAAATACGATGAAGAATTCCAGCCCTACCTGCCACGGTTTGTAACAGCAATCTGGAATCTGTTAGTCACAACAGGCCAGGAGGTGAAATATGACTTGGTGAGTTGTTATAAACTGATCCTGTCAAGTTTAATAATGAATTATAAATTGATCAGTCATGCTAAAACTGGATGTGTTCTGTTTGTGGTGTTCCAGCTGGTTAGTAATGCAATCCAGTTTCTGGCCTCAGTTTGTGAGAGACCACATTACAAGCATCTGTTTGAAGACCAGAATACATTGACAAGCATCTGTGAAAAAGTTATTGTTCCTAATATGGAATTTAGAGGTAACATTTTGAGACTTAATTTTCAAGGACACAATGAAATCTAACTGTAATTATAATGATACATTGCTTTGCAGGACTAAGAAGGGACTATGACCTCTTGTGTACTTTAGTACTAGATTCAAAACAATGGATTGCTGACCTATGGGCTTTGTAGAACTGTAAGAACATATCTAATAGTTTTTCTGTCTTGCTGGGATCTCAAATTCAAAAGTGTAGGAAGTCTAGGTTGTGTGCCACCAGTTACTTTTCATGTTTCATAAGTATCAGAATAATTTAAGGAGTATAAATAGGCATGGATATAAAGCCTACTAAATCATAATGTCTGTTTCTCCAGATTTTGGTGGCCTTGTATTGATCCTATGCAGTGAAGATGTATTGCAGTGATAAGCTTCTCTCTCTTAAGTCTGTGACTCTGGAAGAATGTTTAAATAACACTTAGTGTTGAATATGTCTTGTCATTTTTTTTTCTTTAAATCAGGAATACGTCAGCTCATGAATATGAAAGACTGATTTGTGAGGCAGGAGCAAGCTAAACAGGCTAGTCTGGCTGGATAATTCTGATAAATTTCTGTTAATGTTCTAGAAAAGTACTTGTAAAAAATAGCAAGCCGCTAATAATAGACTTTTTTACCATGAAAAACTCCAGACCCCTCAGTGTCTAAACTTCTCTGTATTTTATATTTTCAGCGGCTGATGAGGAAGCATTTGAAGATAATTCTGAAGAATATATAAGAAGGGATTTGGAAGGATCTGGTAATCCACAGATTTATACTAAGAATACTTGGTCTTTAAATATAGCTCTAAAGAGCTGAAACAGTTTACTGAACCTTTCATAACTTATTTTGAGATTGGGAAGTGTTTCACTGCCCTCAAGAGATTTTATCCAGTTTTTTATCGGCTCTCCTGTCACGATATGCCCACCACAGTGTCTTTTTGGTTTGAAGACTGTTTTTGTAGGGTTGTTTTCCTTAATTGGATTGGTATGTCTTCTGCACTGCACACATTCTCATTTCAGCAAGTATAGCCTGTAAGTCAATGCTGAATAGTAGCCACAGTTGTGTATTTAGTTCCTGTGTGTAGTGTTTTAAATAACCTGGAGAGACTGTGCCTGTATTTAGTAGTCTATCACGTTGAAACTGAAATTCTGACTGCTGTTGCATACAAATCTGTGAGCAAGCCAGCTGGACACCAGCCAACCCTTGTGTGCCAGCACTCTGTTCAAAGCAATACAGTAACTGCCCTGAAAACACAGTGCTGTGCTAACAGAGCTACTTGATTTTCTGATTGTAGCTGTCTGGTCTTCAGCCAGGTCAGAGCACAGATGAACCACATCTCTATCTATGACAGTTCTGTATATGCTGTTTGGTGCCATTATGACACTTGGATTAATGACACTTCATAATAGCTTTAAGAATTACTGTATGCTTGCAGTGGAGGACAAAATTGGAGGAAAATGTTTTTGAACAGTTTTTCAGGCAAACAGTTTGCCATTCGTATCCAGTTTTGGCTGCATTTTAGGTTTTTGTGAAGCTTTTATTTGTTAGCTATTTCTCCTTTTAAGAGAACTGAGGCAAGAAGTATTTGTGTTCTTCACAGATTATTTTAGAAATGTCCTCTATTGCATTTAAATTGACTTGCTTTATTTTCCTTCTGTCCCTTCTGTTAGTATATTGTATTAAAGACCAGGTGAACTTTTTTCTTTTCTTGAACCGATCAATTTTTAGAGATTTTAACTTTTTTTTCTGTTACAAAATAATGGACTGATTTGAGGGGGGGAGAGCAGCTGAGCACCACACAGAAGCTTGCATGCTCCTCACCCTTCTGCAGTGAGATGAGGAAGAGAGTAGGAAGAGTAAAAGGAGAAGGCTGGTAGATAGAGCTGCAGTCAGCTTAAGTGAAAGAAAGAGGAAGAGGGTTGGGGGAGGGGGTGAAGTGAATGACTCACCACCTCCCACATGTAGACTGATGCCCAGCCAGTCCCTGAGCAATGGCTACCTCTCCAAAAACCCTTTTCCCTTGTTTTTATTGCTGAGCAGTGTTATATGACATGGACTATCCCTTTGGTCGATTTGGATCAGCTATCCATGTTGTGTCTCCTCCCAGGTTCTTACCCACCCCCAGCCTACTTGCTGGGAAGACAGAGCAGGGAAGAGAAAGAAAAAGCCTTGACACTGTGCAAGCACTCTTCTGCAACAGCCAAAACACTGGGGTGTTATCAACATTTTTAGTTACCAGTACAAAGCATAGCACCATATGGGCTACTATGAAGAAAATTAACTCTGTCTACATTTGGGTGCATAATTGTAAAGATAATAAAAAGCCTCCCCCTGCACGCTTGCTGCACCTTTCTTAAGAGAGCAGTAAAACCTGTGATTACACATGCAGTGTGTACTCCTCTTTCTGTTGTGCAGATAGTCCATAGTATGACAGTAAGTAAAAGACATAAATGTGTTGTTATGTTTCAGTGTGGAGGATTGTGATAATTAACATTGGATATGGCTTCACTTGAGAAATACATATTGTTGTTATTATTGCTATTACTGTGTTTATTAGTATGAAAAGCTTTATACTTTCTCATATGCAAAGAGTCTTTGGTTCTCATGCAGATATTGACACCAGGCGCAGAGCTGCTTGTGATCTGGTCAGAGGCTTGTGCAGATTTTTTGAAGGACCTGTGACAGGGATTTTTTCTGGATACGTTAATTCTATGCTGCAAGAATATGCAAAGAATCCATCTGTTAACTGGAAGCACAAAGATGCAGCTATTTACCTTGTTACATCTTTGGCATCCAAAGCTCAAACACAGAAGGTACTTTTACATTCTATTCATTTTAATCCATGTGCATTCAAATATTACAGTGTATATAAAGACTGCATTTCATTTTATGCTGCTTCAGAATGGGAATAGCTGTGTTTGGAGCAGTGTGATGCTGATGAGATTTGAAGTTGTTCATTGTATAATTCTATCACAGTTGGTAATTTGGTAGCACACAATCTTCAGATAGATTGGGTAAAGTCAGCAACCATGTGTGACCATTTGGCAGGTTGTCTTAGCACGTGCGAAGCAGCCATAAAAAAAGGCAAAATTAGCTTGGGTCTAGAACTGCTGAGCTTTTAAATAGTACTGAGTACTGAGTCAGAGTTTGTAAGCCATGGAAAGCCAAATTTTGCTTTACAGAAGATGATCAGAAGTCCTACACAAACCAGAAGGAATCTAAGTGATTTTTACAGTTTTTGGTGCTACATTTCCCAATGTGTCCTCTTATTTGAGTATATATGGTTTGGAAATGACACATGAATGCTAATGATGGCTGGAAATGGATCTCATTACTTTTTTGGGAGAAGGTAAGTTAATAGATTGGATACACTCTCATGTAAACATGCAGCTCTCCAGGTCTCTGGCTTCAGGGAGTACTGGAGCCTGCCCCTGGTACAGGTTGGTTAGTCTGGAGAAGAGGAGGCTCAGGGGAGACCTAATAGTGACTTTCCAGTACTTAAAGGGAACTTATAAGAAGGCTGCAGAGGGCCTGTTTGCAAAGGCCTGCAGTGAAAGGACAAGGGGCAATGGTTTTAAACTGGAGAGGAGGAGATTTAAATTGGACATTAGGAAGAAGTTCCTCACCACAAGGGTAGTGGAACACTGGAACAGGTTGCCCAGGGAGGTGGTTGAGGCCCCATCCCTGGAGGGATTCAAGGCGAGGCTTGACAGGGCTCTGGGCAAGCTGCTCTAGTTGGGGATGTCCCTGCCCAGTGCAGGGGGTTGGACTAGATGACCTCCAGAGGTCCCTTCCAACCCTAACCATTCTATGATTCTACAACTACCTGAAAGTACGTTGTAGTGAAGTGGCAGTTGGTCTCTTCCCCAAGAAAAATGCAATAGAACAAGAGGAAATAGCCTCAATTTGTGCCAGGGGAGGCTTAAGTTGGATATTAGGAAATATTTCTTCACTGAAAGAGTGATTAGGCATTTGCACAGGCTGCCCAGGGAAGTGGTGGAGTCGCCATCCCTGGAGGGATTTAACAGACATGTAGATGTGGTGCTGAGGGACATGGTTTAGTGGTGGGCTCAGCACTGTTAGGTTAACAGTTGGACTTAATCTTAGAGGTCTTTTCCAACCTTAATGATTCTGTGAGTCTATTAGAAGCCACACCTGAGCTAAACTGTATTTGGAAACATCAGCATTGTATTGAATGTCCTACAGAATGGGTTTTAATACAATAATAAATATTTTAAATGTTATTACAGTTCAGATCTCAGTGGCTTTACAAAACAAATTTGAGGCAAACATAGTAAAATATCTTGTACAGCATCTGTATGCAATTTTGCCAAAGGTTCTCAGTCTTTTCCTGAAATCTAGTTGTATACTAGTGCACAGCAGTTGCTGGTGCTGGTGGTATGCAATGTGAATCAGAGTCTCTTGGCAACCAGAAAACTACTAAGTTGTACATCTTTCTTTTTCTGTGCTATTTATTAACAAATATGGGATAACATCACTTAGAACACTTGATTAGTAAATATCTATCTGGAAGTCCTGCTTTAAAAATTAGTTGCATTTTTTACAAGAGAAAACTGTAGTCTTCGTTTTGCTGCTCTGATTCAGAGTTGGAGTTTAATTCCTAAACTTTTCCTTTCTAAAAGGCCTATTACTATGAAGTATCAAGTCGGTGATGCTGATATTTTCTATTTAAAATTTTGGGTGGTTATTACCATGTTATGTGCTATTATTCCTCAGCTCAGAGCTCCTGACTTTGAACCACAACAGTGCTACAGCTGAAACCTAGATACTAAAAGCATTGTTATGGAGGGCTATTTGCTAAAGATGCAGTTTCAACAATCACATCATGTGCATGCATGGTTTATATTCCTTTTATTAAGAGCATATAAAAATGAGTAGATGATGAGCTGAATGTCAACATCTAAAACCAGAGCTGGTTTGTTTTTTTATTTTTCTAGCATGGAATAACCCAAGCCAATGAACTTGTTAATCTGACAGAATTCTTTGTGAATCACATTCAACCTGACTTGAAGTCTCCCAATGGTAAGTTAATGTTAATTTTGATGTAGCTTTTTTTGTGTTGTATCTACAACCTTGACAGCAGCCATTGTTTCTTAGGACTTAGGCACTCATATATCAGCATAATCTCTGAGACAGAAGACCTGGCACATGGGACGTAATTCAGATCTGTTTGCAGAGCAATGAATGAGCTTTTAAGCAAAGGTGGATTGCCACATGCTTTCTGGAAGATCAGAACATGTACGAACATGGTTATTACTATTAGCTACATGCTTAAACTTGTTGAATCAAAGTCATTTGATTTCTGTATTTGACAACTTATGGCAAATGTCTGTGCTATACAAAACCCAGAGAGGTTGCAATACTGAAGGCTAGGTTGTAGCCTGTATCAGCCCAGAGTGATGAGGTTGCAAATGTCTAGATTTAAGCCATGGAATTTATTTTATGCTTCAGCAATTATCTTATGATATTTGGAACATAGTGGGTTGTCTTGGAGTGTATGATTGGATGCTGTTAAAATCAGAGCCAGAAGGGAAAATCCATATGAAGAAGTTGGACTTAATGGTACTAGGCTGTGATTTGTACCTAAAACTGATAGTCTGTCTACCAGTGCCTTTACAGAAATGCAGAATCTAAGCAACCATAGAAAAACATGGTGTATATTGTTTTTGAGGGGGAAAATCATGACTTAATGTCACCTCTATATGTAATATATGTTCAGTAATCACATTTGCAAGAACAGTAGCAATAAAATTTGCATGTTTCTGTTGCAGTGAATGAATTCCCTGTGCTAAAAGCAGATGGTATCAAATATATCATGATTTTTCGAAACCAAGTAAGTTGGTGGGATTTTTTTATACTTACAGTACAGATATACTGTAGTTTGTTACTTTGTACTTGCCAAGCCTAATTTATCTTACTTGGCCATATGTTAAATCAACAGTTGTTTGATAGTCATATACAACACTTCGTGATGAATTTTTAGTTTTGAAAGTAAATGATATTGTTAGAAACATTCAATTAATGTGCAGTCTGTATGTTATCCATATGCTGTGGGAGCACGAGACATTTTAACATGCTTAGTTCTGTGAAAGTCAGACTTTCAGGTGGATGGTAGTCTAAATATACTTGATTGCTCCTATCACTGCAGTATTTGTTAAAGAGTACAGCAGCTTTGTCCATTACCTTTTCTGACTTGTGAAATGCAGTAAGAAAATATATTGACTATTATGTCTAAATTTTAGATTACCTATATTTATCTCTTATAAATACCTATGAGTTTTTTTTCCTTAAAACTTGCTATTTTTTTTCTAATTGTCTGCTAAGGCAATTATATAATTATAATGGAAAAAGAAATACACATTATGATTAGGTGTGCTTACTGACATTGGTGCTTGGGAAAAGTATACAGGCACTGACAGAAATAGGTACTTCTTGTTTGTCAAGGTGTGATTTAGCAACTGAAGGAGCCTTTTAAGATTTCTTCCAGGCTTTCAGTTTGTAGTTGATGAGCTCAGAGTGGTTATGCTCTAGTTTTGAACCATCTGTATTTTTATATAACATATGTATAATATATTGCTGTATATTTGTAGGTACCTAAAGAACAACTCTTGGTATCTATTCCTCTCTTAATCAATCACCTTCAAGCAGAAAGTATTGTGGTCCATACTTACGCAGCCCATGCTCTTGAAAGACTCTTTACCATGAGGGGGACAAATAATACTACCCTGTAAGTTTTCAAGCAGAAACAAATTCATTGCTACATAGTTCTTGTCCACTAAGGAAGAGAAATATCTGTAGGGAAACTTTTATTTCTTACTATTACAAGATTGTGAAATGCTTGAAGTTTGTGATTATCTTTCATTATTAAAGAGCTGTGTTTTACTTAACAGAATTACAGCTGCAGAAATGGCACCATTTGTGGAAGTGCTATTAACAAACCTTTTTAAAGCTCTGACACTTCCTGGCTCATCTGAAAATGAATACATTATGAAAGGTAAATGCTTTACGAGTTCTGTTATATAAGAGTAACTTTATCTTGAGGCAAAGGCTTATAGTTACAGGCTACTGAAATTTGGATTTGAAAAACCTAATTTATGCAAACATGCTAAGAGGTATGTGCAGCCCACAGTTACTCACCAGGCTGTATTAAGTTATATTTGACTCAATTTATGGCAACAAAGAGAAACACTGAACATAATAGTATTGTGACAAATTATTTCTCAAGTAGTAAGCTTTGTATAGTCAGGACAGCTACCTGAGCAGTGGCAGTAGGAGACCTGAGTGGGTATGGCTAATAGTATGGCAAGATTTGAGACTTGCTGAGATAAATTATGGTCTTGGCAGAGTTGTGTAGTTTTCTGTGCTCCATCAATAGAATGAGGATAATGAGGCTTTGCTTTATCCTTCGTTATGAGCACAGACCTATTGCTCTTGCAGC
This sequence comes from Bucco capensis, assembly GCA_013396975.1. Lineage (NCBI taxonomy): Eukaryota > Metazoa > Chordata > Aves > Piciformes > Bucconidae > Bucco > Bucco capensis. The sequence goes on along the minus strand of VWZO01002743.1, from coordinate 2,333,198 downwards.
AGGTGCTCTTTTTTACTGTATCTAATTCCTTGGGATCCAGTTTAAATAGTATAAGGTAAAGGATTTAGGCATAAGATAGATGGCAGAAGTATATGTTTGTCTCCAGAAGGTAATATTTTCATCTATTTATTTGCAGCCATCATGAGGAGTTTTTCTCTGCTACAGGAATCCATAATTCCATACATCCCTTCTGTCATCACACAGCTTACACAGAAACTGCTGGCTGTCAGTAAGGTAAAGAAACAGACTGTCTGAGCAAAATCCTCACCTTTTACCTTTTAGAGCAGTTTTTCTATAACTTGTTGTTTGTGTTCTACTGGAATGCTGTAAATTGTTCATTATTTTCTGACTAAAACAAGTTAAAACAACCTTCAGTGAAGTGCTTTCTTCGTTTTTAGGACATGGCTTTCAAATCATTATCCTCTCCTTTCTTCTGAAATTTTGAAACTGCATATGAAATCTTTTTGTAATACTAGTTTGTTTTAATAGATATGTTTGTTTGTGCAGAGGCCACTATTGCAGTAATCTGTTGTTTCAGAGCTCCTTTATTCTTTGTCCATGGAATTCTGAGGCTAATATTAAATTTAGGCACTGAAATGTGGGATTAAATTAAATTACCTTCTTACTTTTGGAGGGTAAAATTCTCTTAGTTTCTTGGCCAGTCTGGGCTAATATTCTTAACATTGACATTAGGAAATGCTTTACAATGCCTTCACCAGCTGTCCAAAGCAACTTCTGCTATGTATAGTTAAAACTTAGCTGCAGATTGTAAGAAGTGTTCAGTAAAGAATTGACTAGACACTTACAGGATTAAAAAAGATACTTTTTTCTCCCAGTTTTTATAATACTTCAATTGCATGCTGGTTTATATAGAGCTTCTGAAAAACACTTATTGTCTATAATATTTGTAAAAACCACTCCTTTTTTCTGCTTTAAAGGTTTTTGTTTGCTTTTATCTATGTAATTAATTTCATTAGTATGTTAATAAATTAGAACAATCCTCATTCCCAATTGTTGCTTTAGATTTCAGTTCAAATAAAAATATATATTTTGTTAAATAGGTGACTTGGCTGCAATTTTGGGTTGATTTATCTGTTTATAACTTGTTTCTAGAACCCAAGCAAACCTCACTTTAACCATTACATGTTTGAATCAATATGCTTGTCAATAAGGATAACATGCAAAGCAAACCCTGATGCAGTTGGAAGCTTTGAAGAGGCTTTGTTTATGGTGTTCACTGAGATACTACAGAATGATGTGCAAGGTAAATTGAAATCAGTAAGTGCTTGTGCTCGCTCTCTCTCTCCTGTAGTTGGTTGCTATGATTTACCTTGTGGCAGTTTTTCTGTAACACAGAAAATTCAAGTGAGTGCAGCACGTTCACAGTCCCAATTAAACACTTTCAGTACCTAACAATCACTACTCCAAAGCCTCTTGTTATTCTTAATTGTGTAGACTTGTTTCTATTAGTTTGTTGTCCATCTTCTGAAACATTAACAAATAGAGGAAATAGAAATTGTATATATACAGTGCTTGCAAATTCTTGTAGCAATGATGTTTTGGAAGTGATACATTTCTCCAGGGTTTTATTTGTTGGAATCTTTAATGCCATAAAATTGTAGTTTCAGTCAATAGATAATGTGGTTCTAGGGACTGACGGTCTTGATATTTGCTGAGTTATTAAATGTCATCATTTCTTTTCCAGAATTCATTCCATATGTGTTTCAAGTGATGTCCCTACTTCTAGAAATGCATAAAAATGAAATCCCATCCTCCTATATGGCATTGTTTCCTCATCTCCTTCAGCCAGTGTTATGGGAAAGGACAGGAAACATTCCTCCTTTGGTCCGGCTCCTGCAGGCTTATTTAGAGAGAGGTGCCAACACCATAGCAAGTGCTGCTGCTGACAAAATTGTAAGTTGGATCCATTTAGTCACGGTGTATGCCTCTAGAAATGGTGATTTAAGAGCAAAAAATAGGAGGAACTTTTTCCTTTAGTGTATGGTTGGATTTGTGCAGAATTTGTGCTTGTGCTTAAAATTAATGGTGCTTAGGTAGAAAGAAAAACAATACTGTGAATGCAGGCCTTTTGGATGGATAAATCCTAGAGTGTCATGCTTTTGTCAATTAGAATGTAAAATTACTGCATTTAGGTTTTTTAAGCAGGTAAGCTTCCACAGTTTTTCTGTCTCATTTGCCTCATGTTAACACTGTGGATCAGGAAAACTCTTCGAGGTTCTGTTCAGAACAGTCGTCTGAGGAGTGAGTGAGGAGGAACCAGAATGTTGGGGGATCTGAGGATTAGTCAATTGAGTGGGAGATTTTTATTCTGCATACTTCTGTTGTTTCTGCTGCTTGATCTGCTGTAGTCAGACATGATTAGACAATGCCATTAGTGAAGAAGACATGCATGTTCAAACTGACTTTGGTATTCACTCAATCAAGGTTAATCTTAATACTCAAAGGAACATCAGTTGGTCACTGATAGGAATCTGTCTTCCTTGTCCTGAACTGCAGAAACAGATCCTATTTTAGCTTATGATTGGTGTGTGTCTTAGATGATAAGGGCCATGGTAGGTCACATATGAAGAAGTGTTGTACAGAGCTTTTTATTTGCTTTGCTTACAGCCTGGGTTGTTAGGTGTGTTCCAGAAGTTGATTGCCTCTAAAGCTAATGACCATCAAGGATTCTATCTTCTGAACAGTATTATAGAGCATATGCCTCCGTGAGTATGAGTCCAAATTACATTCAAAACTAATTTTGGTATGTTTGTACATATCATACTTAATGTTTAACAACTGAAAAATTTCACATCAGTAAAATAGATTTGAACAATTCTATACATGTTCTGTGAAATGGCATTAGTAAAATCTTAATATGAATTGAATAACTGTTCTTTTAAATTTCCAGTGGATCAGTTGACCAGTACAGGAAACAGATCTTCATTCTGCTATTCCAAAGACTTCAGAATTCCAAAACAACAAAATTTATTAAAAGTAAGTTCCTTGCTATACGAAAAGCTTCAGTGATGCCAACAGTTCAGAGCAGGCAGCAGTGCTGAGTAAACATCCTCTTGTGTCCAGTGATTATGCAGGCGAAGGATACTAGAGAGTCAACATCAGTGACTTGCTTCAAAGTATTTGTGTAATCAAGGGTGACATATAGGGCAGTTGGCACAGCAGATGACACTTATGTAATGAAAACTGAAGGAGTGGAACTAAAACAAGGGAAAAAACTTGTGTATTCCTCTTACTTTCTTAGTCTGTATGATATCATTAATTACCTGAAAGTGTGTCCATTTGATCTTCAGCTAATACCAGCAACCTTTAACTCCCACACAACACAGTTCCTTTTGTTACATATACTTGTGTGTTACTACTGCTGAATAATCTATGCCTTAATATGACTTAAGTTACTGAAAAGGTTTTATGTTGAAGTAGAAAAGCTGTGACAAATTATTGAAGTACATATTCTGGTTATTCCTGCTGTAACAGGAAGATTATTGTCATGCTAATCAGAATAATTTAATGATATTATCAGTACACAAATTATGTAATGTCTATTACTTAATCCTATACAATTTGGTTAATGCCACCTGATAGGAGCAAGAATGATAGGATTGCTTACAATGCTCTTTTGCAAACAAAATGTAAGTGATGCATTGCATCTCTGCTCTGGTAGAAAGGCCATGCAAAGGGGTTCACAACTGCTCTGAGAAACTGCATTGCATGAAGTTTTCAGCTAAAAGCATTGAAGAGTCCTCTTGGTCTTTGGAGAGGAAAAATTTGCAAATGGCTTTTCTAATGCTTGATAACTGCTGTAAGGGGAAAAAGGACTTAGTCTTGTCTTAGCTGTCTTACTGCCATGTTTTACTGTGTTGCAGTACATGAAAAAATCAGGCACTTCTAGGCAAACTTCAAGGTAGCAAGTTACTTCACTAAAACTGAACATTTATAAAAATTGCCATTTCTGTCCCCTTGAAAAACTTGTTCAAATGTATTTTGCTGGTGACTAAAGCTATTCTTTGGTTTTCATTTTGAGTTTTAATTTGACCTTTTTCTTGTTACAGGTTTCCTAGTCTTCATTAACTTGTACTGCATAAAATATGGGGCTTTAGCTCTGCAGGAAATATTTGACAGCATACAGCCAAAGTTAGTATGAGTTTGTTATCACTGTTATTATTCAAGACTGCTGTGTAATTTTTATCTTTTCAAGTCAGAAATAATTGTCTCCTTTAGCTAAAATTGCAAACTGTTTTTGTCACTAACACAACTAGCCAAATGTTTCTTCTAATATGGTTGACTTGTCTAGCAGTTTTTCTGATTTGCTGCCCACAGTTCCTCATTGATAGTTCAAGATACTAATCTCCTAAGGAGGTTATGAAAAGGAAAGGGTCATGTTTTTATTTTTTTCCCTTTGTGGAAAGTGTATTGCTCAAATTTCTACTAGGCATCCACTGCAACAGGGTGGCATCTTAACAAATTATCTGATTTTCTCTTTTTCCTAGTGATTTATATTGTTTCTGGGTTTATTTTGTCACCATAAGACTGATAAGGCTTTCTAATACTTTTTCTTTTAATGTTGTAATAGGATGTTTGGAATGGTTTTGGAGAAAATCATAATTCCTGAAATCCAGAAAGTGTCTGGCCAAGTTGAAAAGAAGATCTGTGCTGTTGGCATTACAAAAATATTAACAGAATGTCCTCCTATGATGGACACCGAGTACACCAAGCTGTGGTATGTATAGCACCTTCTCACTGTTAGTGAGGCTATTTGATTCTCTGAAAATGTGTGCCATCATCAAAATAAACTCCATTGATTTCTTCAGGCTTGTTCCTGTTAGAGGCTGACTTCCAGGCTTTCCATACCACTTCCTTTACTCAATAAATAGAGCTGTATTTTCAAAGCAGGTACTGGAATTGCTTTGAGGATTTTGTGCTGGAGATAACACTTACTGGGCTAGCTAGGAGTACATGTAAGAAAATACACTGCTTTCTTCTAGCTTATTTTTTTTCTGAAAAACTAGACCCATTTTTGATTTATAAATGTTCTGCTAGTCAGGAGCCCTGGAAGTATGACAGAGAGACTGTAAGATCTTAGCTTGACAGTAGAACTTTGGGGAAAGCTATCTGGAATGATTGTAAGCCAATCAGCAGTCTAGGATGCCAGGTAGCCTGAATTTCATGACTTTGTGGTGTTTTGTTAATGCACTTAGGCAAAAGGTGTAATCTGGAGAAGAAATGCTTTTCTTGGGTATCACAATTTGTCCTGATAGAAAATACATTGTTCATGCTTTTAATATGAACACCTACATTATGTCTGTAAAAAGCCCCACAGATCCACAATTCTGCAAATCCAGCTTAGATTGAGCACTTGTAATTTCAGTAGCTAAGCAAGTATGTGCAAGGGCTAAATTGTAAAGGGTTCCAAGTAATTTGAACATTCTTGTCAAACACACCCTGTCCTAATGTATTTTAAGCACTCCACTTTTGTCCTCCGCTCTTTACACTTAGGACTCCTTTGCTGCAGGCCCTCATTGGCCTCTTTGAACTGCCCGAGGATGACACTATCCCTGATGAAGAGCACTTCATTGACATAGAAGATACTCCAGGATATCAGACTGCATTCTCTCAGCTAGCCTTTGCTGGGAAAAAAGAACATGATCCTGTAGGTCAAATGGTGAACAATCCTAGAATCCATCTGGCACAGTCTCTTCACAAACTGTCTACAGCATGTCCAGGCAGGGTAGGTGACTTCTGTATGTGGCATGCTAATGCTAAATTCTATGGAGAAGAAATGATCTTTTGATACTGGGTCTCTTTTGCTAGTGTTTGATAATCAGTGAAATGAAGTGTATGGAAGGTATTGCTCTCTTACTCTTCAATGGAGTATAGCTTCTGTTAAGGTTTATCTCCCTAGTAACCTTAGTAAGGCTATATTTTCACAGTACTTAATTTTGCAATACACTTAAATGTGCTATTTCTTAAAAGAAAATTTATCCACTTGGTATATAACTACCACTTGTCTCCAGTTCAGCTGTTTGAACTCAGGAAATTTCAGGCAACTGAGGTAAAATTAAATAAGTTAAGCTTACAGTTAAGTATTTTAACTCAGTGTCTTTATTTTGTTCAAGATTTTGGTAAGTAAAGATTGCCTGAGAGGTCAGATGTTTGCTGCATCCAGGTATCTGCTTTAATAACTGAAGGTTTTCTCTATTCTTCTGTTGTATTTGATTCAGATAAGTAGCATGTAAAGCTGTCAGCATCAAGAATTGTAATTCCAGCAGCTGCTTTCACAGTGAAAAACCGCTGCTTTCAGGATGTTATTTGCCTTTGTACCATGTTGACACAGTGATTAAGAGAATATAGCAGTAGTTTAATGTATACACACATTGACAGTTGTGCTCTATCATGTGTTTGAAGGTTCCATCAATGCTGAGTACTAGTCTGAATGCAGAAGCGTTGCAGTATCTCCAAGGATACCTCCAAGCTGCGAGTGTGACACTGCTCTGAGTTGCATATGTTCCACAAGGAAGATCAAAAGTTGTTTTGTTAAACAGGTTGACACTGACTTTTTTTATAGCAGAGCTCAGACAAAATGAAAAATGCTACTTGAAAATATATTGCAGAATCCATCACGTAAAAGATAAATGTGGCTTTAAGCAGAAAGAATTTGGTGGTTTGTGTGTTCACAGATGAAAGGTGGTAAACTTCCATTCCCAGTTAAATTTCCAAGGGGAATAGTCCTAGCAGTTTGTTATGGGATTTATTTGATATCTGCAGTGTTTGGATAACATTTTGAAATTTGTGGAGAGCACTGGCTGTAGAAACTCACTTCATTCACTAAAATTCCTTTTCGTTTTGATGTTGTCGTTTGTATTTCTTTTGTCTTTCCTTAAACTTTATCTAAATTGTGAATAAATAAGAAGTACTTGTTTAAAATGCCTGTCACTGTGCACTTACTGTTTTAGAAGAATGTAGTTGGTTTAGAAGAAGATAATGTTTTAAATGTAGGATAGAATATAAAATAGCGGGGCTGTGAGGACTTTTCTATATCTTATTATAGTTTAAATACATTGTAAGATCAGAGAAAATCTAAAACTTTGGCAGAAGATCCAAAGCTATTATCACTCTTGATATTTATGAACAGGTGCACCCCTTCTCTTTGAACAAGACGCGTCAGTGTAGTGCAGTAAAAGCAAGTCATACACTCTCCTAGAGTGGATATCAGTCTCCAAGTGGATTTTTAATGATGGATTAAAACAGAAACAATGATCTTTGGAGTTAAACTTAACTCTGATGTTCTCCCTGTCTCCTCATAAATATACTGATTAGGTTTGGTAGCCCTGAATTCTAAGTGCATCAGATTACCTTGTAGTTATGGCTGTTTAAGTGACTAGTTAAATGCCTGAGCCTTACTGTCTTCTCGGATGGCCTGGGCACCAAACTACCAGACTATAGGCTTTTAGAGCACTAGTACTGCAGGGATATAAATAAATCTAATTATAGAGACTGAAAAACTCCCGAATAAGAGTGAAGTCTCAGACTTAGGTGATATTAACCATGTCAGATAGAACAGATTTATTTTTTCAATTAGTTATGCACAGAAATTCTGCAGATGACTTGAATTTGGACTGGTTTTTTTTTGTAGCTAGAGTGCCTGTTGAAGCTAGGCCTTGTATCAGAAGTTACTGAATTTACTGAGGATGAAACATAGGACAGAATCAGCTGTCTTTCATTTCTTCTTTACTATCTGTGGCTGCCATGTGAGTGCATGCTGGCTGTGTCTCTTAATATATGAAGAAATTAGTTGCTTATTAGACAATGAATTTAAACTACTAAGTGCCTATTAAATGAGCATGAAGAGGTTTTCTTGAATCTAGTCTGTCATGCAGTGTCAGATTCTTGTTCATAGGTATGAAGTGAAAGCAGTACTCAAGAGTGAAATACAGTGGTCGTCATGGAAAGCATCTGCCTTAAAGCTGATGAGAGAGACTGATGTGATAGAAGCACCTTGCAGAGTGAATTTCAATAGAAAGGCTGAAACCACATGGGAAATGTGTGACATTTGCAAGGAAATGAATGCCTACCTCGAATGTCAATGTTAATTGAGCTGTGGTCATGCAAAACCTGCAAGCCAAAAGGCTACTCAGAACCCTGTCTGCTCTGCAGCTTTCTCTTTTTCCTCGGGTAATAGGGAGAAAAATTGTACAGAGAACTTGCAGACCTTTTTTTTTCCTGTCAGTCTCAAAGAACCAAAATTAAACTGGTACTGGTGGTCACCTAACAATAATTTGATATGCCACCTTTGCATCTGTTCAGGTAGACAGCCTGTTCTACATGTATGCTAGATAATCTTGTGCTGAAGTGGCATTCAGCATGATGCAATATTAAGGGGCTCATATAAGATTGTCTTAGTTCTTCAGGTCTAAGCAAGATTTCTTTAGGTTGCTTAGTTATGTGAGTGAATGAACAGATGTTTCTTATTTTACCAGTACCAATGTAGATGGACCTGGGCAGGATTTAAAGCAAGAGGTAGCAAAACTAAAAGTAACTCTTCTGAATGGAAAACTGTCTGTGAATCTCGATGTTCACTACCTTGCACTTCCTGCAATGTGTGTGACCTTTGTTGTTGGACAGACATTTTGTGTGAATAAGTGCCTAAGTGACTTCAGATCAACAAATACTAGTGCATACTTGTCCTTTATTTCACTCGGAGTTGAGTAACTTAGACTTTGTAGACATGGCTGTGGCTGTAGCACTGTTAGTGATGTGTTCTTTAGTCCTGACACATTCTGCAGATTTCATGAGGTATGCAAGAGTTTATAAAGAGCACTTACCCTTTCAGGGAAATGAACTTTCCAAGTGTCATGCAGGCAAGCAAGTACAGTCAAATTTTATTGGCAGTGCTTTCACCTCCATTTGGGTGGAGACTTTATTGCTACTTCTGACACCTCTCATTCTCAAGATTCAGACAGCAGCACAGTGTTCCGACTGTATCTGTTAATTTCTGTGGAAACTGATGCAAGCAGTGTTGTAATGTTTTTGTGCAAGATAGTTGAACTTGTCTAGGCCACCCTTTACTGTATTCCTTGCTAAATAGTTAGGCAAATACTGCTTTATTTAGAAGGCTCAGGCTGGAAACACCTGGTGTCAGTGGATTTTTCAAGGACTTGGGAGCATCTAATTCAATGTTAGTCAATTAACTTCTGCCCAACACCTGAGATCTTATTCTGAAACACTTATTTTCAAAAGTAGCCAATTCTCCTTTGCAACTTATAATAGTAGAAGATTATTCATATTCAAGGAGAAAAAGATTATTTGCTTCTTTTGAGTATGAAATGGGCAAAGGGACACCTGTTTTGGGATCTTTTGACACCGTGGAACTCTAATCTGCTGTCTTTCTTTTGGAGCCTACTGACTGACTTGTGGTTGTCATCTTCTAAATGATATCCTGAGGCTTTTGTTTAAAGGGGAGAAAAAAAACAAGCCATAAACCATCACCCCCCTCAAGACCAGTGCATGTTCTTGTTTTCTTGGGTTGTGAATGAGCCACCATACTACCAGCATTCCTGCAATGTTGGCAGTGCACACTAAAGCAAAATTCTCTTTCTTTATTTCTTCATATAAATATGTGCTAAGGTAAGAGTCATCCTCTCAGTGAGCCAGACATTCCATTCTAAGAATTCTCTGATGAGGCCAGAGCACATTTTTTCTCTCAGCTGACTTCTGCTTTCAGAAATCTTGATTTTCTTCAGGCTCTCATTAGCTCTCGGGCTGCACTTCTTTGATTGTCTGTGTACTGTTGTACTCATTCCATGACTTTTCCATGAGAACAGCCTTCCTCAGAGCCAAAATACTGTCTAGAAGTGGTAGGCCAGATTAAAGCTGTCAGCATGTCTTTATACTGTCACCAGCACAAGTTAACCATAAGGCATCGTGTGAGATTCTGGCTCAAAGCTGGTCACAGCAATCTATTTGTTTACAGTTCTTCATCCTTCCCTTGAGTTCAGTCATTCTTGTACAGAGATTTATAATCCAGTGAGCTTCCCTTTATCAATCCCAAAACTGAGTGCTTCAAGCAGTCAAAAATGCTGCTAAAATCCTGGAGAATCACTTTGAAAACATTTTGACAAAGCTTTGGAAGAGACTTGCAGCACAGCATCGTCTGTACACCTGCACTAGCTTGGATGTTAAATACAGTTTGGCTATAGCAGTATGGAGATTTAGGGAATTGTCTCACCTGACAAACAGAGCTGCCACTGCCAGGCTGCACACAGTAGCTCATGGAAAGTGAGTTTGGATTCTGCTATACCCCGTGCTCCAGCTTGGCTGGATGGTTTCCTTGTCCCAAAGCTCCCCATGTCAAACCTTGATTTTCTTCATCTTAAAACAGCTTAATCCTTTCTTTGCAGAAACAAGAATGTGTCTCAGGACCTGTTAACTATTTTTCAGATTCCATCACAAAAAAAAAAAAAGCTGAAAGAAAAGTCATTCATATTCCTTTTGCCCTCAGCAGAAGTATTCCAGAGACATTTCCTCCTGTTTCAGGCATTTGCTTTTAATGTTGTGCAGTTGTTAACAAAGATACGCTCCAGGCATGACTTCTCTGTGCAAATTTAAAACCATCTATCCAGAAAGCAGAATAAATGCTTTATTTTCCCTTAGCTTCCTACCTGTACTTACTAAAATGAAGTCATTATTGCCTTTAATATAGAGGAAATTGGAAGTGTTCTGGGGAATATGTGCTATAATAATAGGTACCAGCTAGTACATGAAAGGCTCAGTGACTTCTATTGACAGCTAGTCACTGAGTGACTATAGGCTTAAAATTTTTCTTTCAGAATAATACTCTTCTAAGTCACATAAGTCTAAGCTTCTGATGGACTTACTGTATTGTATTCAAGATGAGAATAGAAGAAAATAATAATAAAGTAATAAATCTTAATAAAAATTAAAACATATTTTGTTACAAATGAGTAACATGTCAGAAAAGAAGAATAAAGATGTTACAGCACAGCTAGCTCAAATATTTAGCTTCCTAGTAGAAGGTTTCCATTTTGAAAAGCTGTGAAGAGAAATTCACACTCATTTTTTGTGCCTGATGTAAGAGGTATTTTAAAGTAAGTATTGTACAAAGAAAATATATTAATAACAAATACCAGATTTCTATATGAACATCTGAAAATAGTGTAATTGCAATACTGCTTCCTTCATAGAAGAAAAGTAAAGTTTCAAGTATTTTACAAATTATTAGCTAGAAATAAGTCTTTGTCCTTGTTTAAGGTGCTGCATAAAGAAGAACGGAAAATACTTTGTAACATTTTGGAGTAATAAATAATCATACACATAAGAGAGGAGTAAGTGTCCTTCAAATGAAAGGACAAAGGTGTTGGATCTTTCAGGTGGTGTGCCAAGTGTTCCTCAAACTTTTGCATTACATATGTATTTGCTTGAATTATGTTCAACTGTGTAACCTGGCTGTGGATATTTTTTGTCCCAGTCACGCAGATTTTACACTTACCCAGACATTCACAATTTTCTGCAAAAGTGGAACATAAAACTGAATTTTAAATGTAACTCAATCTGGACAAAAAAAGAATAGTTAGCTTTGTAATTCCTTGTCTCCATCTAACCTTCCACAAAAATACCTGCACAAATGCTGTTTCTGTTATAGACAACATTAAGCCTTGCAGTAATGGTTACACAACAGTTGAAATTTCATTTCCTTCTGAAATACAACTGTTGCTGGCTTGGAATAATTAAAGCAACTAACAGCACATATTATTATGCAACATACCACAAGAACATATGAATAGGTGTTAAAATGTGATATGGGATATGTATCTATATACTTATTTACTGGAGAATGTCTTTTAAATGCTAAATTGTCAATCAATATGAAGTGTATGATGTATTTTCTTTATGGTATCTTTGGAATCCATATCAGTATTAAATACAGAAATGGATATGGAGCTTTAGCTATATTGGTTTTTATTTCTTGTTTGTTTTTGCTGAAATGTAGCTGTGATTCTCCCTACTAAATTTGAAGGCTTTTGCATTTACTCTAGAATTAAGTTTTATGTGCAGTTAGTAAATGTTGTGGGCTGGGTGCCACATTTTTTTTGCTGAACAGTGGCAGAAATTCCTGACTTGAAATTTAATGATGCCATAGGGTATAAATGCAACCTTGTGACTTAAAAATGTTTTTTTACGTATTTCTATACTAGGAATTTCTCATAGTATCTTTTTCTGATAGAATGAGTTGACCTATTCTAGCTGCAGTTTTTGCTAGCTGCTTTGCTAGTGTGGATTTGTTATAAAAAGCAGTTGTACTGCTTTCAGACATACAGTCTAGGAAAAGTGTTGTCTTTAAAATACTTAATGGTGCTTTAAAAAGTTAATGATGACATTGATTTTAAATTTTGTAGGGCATTTTGATCTAGTCCAAACCCCCTGCCAGAGCAGGATCATGGCTAGGCTTCGCGAGCAAAGATCCAGGGAGGGCTCCATCCATGCTCCTCCTCAGCNCAAGTGATTTTCAGACTGTGCCTGAAGAGCAGGATCACATAGAAAAGGTCACACAGGAATGCATCCAGGCAGCTCTTGAATGTCTCCAGGGAAGGAGACTCCACAGCCCTCCTGGGCAGCCTGTTCCAGTGCTCCGTCACCGTTACTGTAAAGAAGTTTTTCCTCATGTTAATACTAAACCTCCTGTGATCCAACTTACTCCCATTCCCTCTTGTCCTAAGATTGGATGACACTGAGAAGAGCCTGGCTCTCTCCTCCTGACATTCACCCTTAACATATTTGTAAACATTAATGAGGTATCCTCTCAGTCTCCTCTAATCCAGGCTGAAGAGACCCAGCTCCTTCAGCCTGTCCTCATAGGGTAGATGCTCCACTCCTTGAATAATCTCGGTGGCTCTGCGCTGGATTCTCTCCAGCAGCTCCCTATCCTTCTTGAGCTGAGGGGCCCAGAACTGGACACAGTATTCCAGGTGGGGCCTCACCAGGGCGGAGTAGAGGGAGAGAATAACCTCTGTCGATCTGCTGGCCACTTCTGCTATGCCAGAAGCTCACTGGACAGCTGCACACCACTGTTAACATGGTTTTCTATAGTATCTGAAGCAACTAACAGTATTTAAAGGCTCCGTTTCTATGACAAATATAAAATTACTAGAAATTACAGATTTTAGTAGTGGCATGCTGGAATTTTTGCTTTCTTAGTGCAAAATAAATACATTCATATCTTGGCTGTGACTGAGCTAATGTTAATGGAATCACTCCAGGTAGTAATTTAACAGGTCCAGCAGAAACAATCACAAAGTAACTGAGAGCCGTGGTTAACGTAGTGGTAGTTAGTTAGTGGCAGCTGGGGGGTTCTTGGGGAAATGGAGGGGTGGATGCAAAAAGGGCAGGGGAAAGCTGTGCTTACACAGATTTAGCTTAGATACCTTTTACATATGCTCTTTAGATTCAACTGTAGAGCTTGAATAGGTAAGAGTTATCCCAGTTAGCTGCTGGGCTCAGTAATGTCAGTTGTGTGCAGCTGTACGCACCTGTTGTGGAATTCTTTTCCTGGGCAGCATCTGTTCAAAGGATTTTGTATGTACGTAGTTACTGGTTTTACTTGTGTATCTTCTTAGGTTCAGCATGGTTTTTCCTGCACACCCGCAGGTTTTGAAATTTGAGATTATTTAAATGTTCTTCCCTAGCTGTGCTGGTTGACATGGCTATTAACTCGTTTGAAAACAGCTCTCCATGGAGCTTGGCCTAAACGCAGCACCCCTGCTGTATGCAGATACGCCCTCGGCCTCGCTTCCCTCTTCTCTAAGCAGACTCTGCTGCTCAGGGGTACCCAGGCGAGTTCTGCCCTTCAGCCGTTTCAGTCTTCTGTTTTCCCAGAAATGCAGTGACTGAGGTGGAAAGTCGGTATTTAATATACGTGTCTCTGAACAGCAACGAAGCACAAAGGGGGTGGATGCTCCCCGCCCCGGCGGTGGGCAGTGCCGGCGGGTGGCTGTGGCCCTCGCAAGGGCAGGGCCTGGTGGCCGCCTCCCGGGCCCAACAGCCTCTGACGGCGCCGCAGCAACATCGGAGCGGACCCTCGCTCGGTGCGCTACGTTCCTGCGGGACACCGCCCCCGAACCAGGGCCCTCGGATGGCACTTGCCCGCTGAGCGAAGGGGGCTGTCCTGTCGCGGACGTGGCCCCGGATGAAAGAGACCGGGACCCGCGCCACAGGAAGGACCTACAGGCAGTGGCGGCAGCCGCGCGACCCGGCCGGGCGCACTCCCCTTAATCCCTCGCTCTCTCGCTCCCTCCCTCCTTTCCTTCCCTCCACCACTAGCGCCTCCATCTTGGCAGCACTCAGCGGCCCTTTCTCGCGGGGCAGACCGGGAACTGTAGTACCCCCGGTCCCAGGCGGGCTGCGGCTGTCGCGCAGGGCACGCCGGGACCTGTAGTCGCCGCGAGGGGGCGGTGCTCCCGGCCGGCCTCGCGCCCATTGGCTGAGAGCGCGGAGGGGAGGGGTGCCCGCAGGGGCCCAGCCGCTCTCGATTGGCTACCCTCGGCCCCGCCTCCNCGGGGCTGTGGGGAGGGGACAGCCCCCGCGGCGGCCGGGCCCACCCCTCCGCTCCCACTCCTCCCCGCCGTTTTTCGCTTTCCCGTACACGGGCCTCTGCCCGGCTCCCGATGGGAGGCGGTGGGCCGAGTAGGCAGCCCCCGGCCCTGTCCCCACCGCCGGACGGGTGCCGGCGCGATGGACGGGGGTCAGGTCGTGGGGGACGAGCCGCGGCGCTCTCCCCCCTGAGCCTCGATGGGGCCCCTAGAAGGGGCAGCGCGGGCCCCTGCCCACCTTCCCTACCCGAGCGACCACGGCGCCCCCAAACCCCGGGGGCAAGTGGTGGGGACAGCAGGTGACTTGCCTGGATCAGGCGAGGGAGGTGACAGTAGGGGGTTGGGCTCCCTGAACGCTGTAAGACGGAGATAGCGGCAGCACCGGGCTCCCCAAGTGCTCCAGACAGATGATGTTGGCAATCCTTCTCTGCCCTAAATTCCCTTTTCGGCTTGGAGGATGACAGTGGTCTCCCCAGGAACAGAGGCTGGTGGGAGCACAGCTGGTCTATGCTCTTTGAATGCCTTAGAGAGGGTGGCTTCAGCCATCCTGCTTCTACAAATTGCCCACAGTGGGTGATAACAGTCACAGACTTCTGCAAAGTCTCAGAGGCACATGATCTTGGTAGCAAAACTCTCGAGACTGAGCTAGACTTGTTTGACTGTTCTGATAAAAGGTGTGGATATGGTGACAAAAGCAGGAGACGCCCCCAGCCTTCTTCTACAGACTCCAGTGCAAACACCGAGACAGCTGGTATTAGCAGCATTAGCTTTCCTTCTGAGCACTGGCATCATCATGCTTGCTCCTTGCTGCCCACTGGGTTTGGCAGCCATTGCTGCACCAGGCTCACTTTTGTTTTCACTCTTTTTGATCACAACACTAGTGTTTCAGGAGTTGTAACAGCAACAAGTTCCTTTTAAATCTTTACATTGCTTCTGTCTGTCCTACAGGTTTCACAGGGTTTGATTTGTTTGGGCTGTCTATCTAGGTGGTACTACAGCTAGTAATGTTGACAGGCACTTTTGTGATTTATTCATCAGTTGGGTATTTTTATCATTGTTTTTCTGGTAGGTTTAAGGCAAACCTGGGACGAACATCGTTTGGAATGTAAATGAAGGTTAGGTCTATATATAGCAGTGAAATAAAATATCTGAATGAAGTCCTTTGTCTGCTTTTGGAACAGTATATTTATAAAATCTTCTAACTACGATGTGAGTGGACTACATAGTTCCCTTGCTCAAACTGGCAGGAATTAATTTTTTTTAAAATACTAACCAGCATCGAAAGTTGTGTTTTAATGATGGAGCTATACCTATGATAGTATAAAGTGATCTCTGATTTGGCTATTGATCATCTCATATATGCATCCAATTTGTTCAGTCCTTTACAGAGATATTCACTGGATGTCTGTCACATCTTGATGAAAATTTAAAGAGCTAATGGGTTGAATTCTTTACTTTTATTTTTATGATACTGAATCAGAATCTCATTTCAAAACTCTCCCTTAAGTATAGATGCAAGATATTTTTTTTTTTAAGCAGCTACTCGTACTCTTTTTGAAATTTTTCGTAACATATCATTAATATTTTTTTCACTATCAATACTGGTCAGTCAAAGTATTGGGTATTTTGTGGCAAAATTAAAGTATTTTTAGGCTGAAATAAATTTGGGATGATGTAACTACAAAGTTAACAAAATTGCAAGCTGCTCTGTGTCTTTCAGATCTTACTGCAGAACAGCAACTTTATTCTGAAAACATACCAACTTTCAAAAAAAAAATCCTTTAAATTGCTTTTTCTCGCATCCTTGCCAAAGGGTTAATTATTTTATGAAGAGTTTTTGTAGATGCTGCTGGAACAATAGAGCAGTTCTGTGCACTGATTACCTTGTTAGCTGCCATCACTATCGGTGGACTGTTTTGACATGTTCTGCTGCAGGAAAAAAGAATCATTAAGTAATTTGTCACAGTACTAACTAATTCAGCTAGAAATAAGCATTTCTCTTTATTCATGATTGACTTACCACTTTCTGATTTTTTATTTTGCATTATATTTAGAACTGTCTGATTTTTGTATACTTATGCTAGTTGCCTTTTTCTTCAGATTTTACTTCCAAATTTTAGCTTTTCATCACCTGTTCTCTTGTTAATAATCCATGTCTTAGCTCCCAAACCAATTTGCTTGATATTTATCATTTCCACCCTTGAAAATTCATCTTACCAGTACTCAAAAAGAGCAGCATCTTTTTCTACAGTGAACGTTGTCTTTCTCTTATATGAACCTTCTCTACAAACCAAATATCAAAGAGGAAGATTTATCTAAGAAGAAAACGTTCAGTTAGTGGTTTACATTATGTGTAAATAGCCTTAAGTCTGTAAAGTCTGTTCTTTTATTTTGATTGGTAGTGAATATTTATTTAAACTTTGTAGTTTAAATAGATGTTGTTCTTAACACTCAGAGGAGTCAAATGCTTTAGACTTTTATGTTGCATTACAAGGCTCCCACTGATGTGGGTTTTTCAAAGGTTTATTGGTAAACAAACCATCTCAACAAACCACCTAGAATTTGTGGAAATTTGTTCTTCATGCTCCGAAATGGTGATGTGTGGGACAAAAGAGACTCAGCCACCACATTTGATTTATTTAAAGGGAATCTTTCCAACCAGTGTTTTATCTAGGTGATGAAAGCTCTGTACTATTCCCTAGGCTGCAAACAACAGGTGAAAATGTTGAACAGTGGGTCTATCTTTGATGTGACCCTAAATTCTGACTTGAGCTGGGAGGATTGGCCTCCCCTGTCAGACCAGCTCAGCAGATTGTTCTTGCATGGTAGATAAGCAGTAGTGCAGTGCTCTGTTTTTGCCCAAATGTGGGTTGGTTGACACTGAGTGGCAACAGAGCTATGGACATGTAAAATACAGGTGATAGAGGGGCTAGTGAGTAAATATTGTGCATTCCACAGTTGGTTTAGTTGTTTCAGTTCTGCCAAGGCTCCATCTTGGACACCTACATTTTTTTGCAGGGATAGCACTTGGGTTTTGTCTTCCAGTTGCCTATCTGTGAAAAAGGGATAAATGAACTATCCTGCTTGAGAACAGTTTGTTAAACAGAGTTCATCTTCCTTGCTATGTGACTGAAGGATCAGGAACTGTGCAGATGTTCTATGTTATGAAGCATCTGCTTTTCCTAAAGCAATTAATGTGTAATTTAAAACTTCATTTCCTATAGCTAAAACATTTTCTTGGATATTGTTTATTACATGATTTTTAGTTGATGTCAAGAAGTCCTTATAATTTGAATCTTGGTAGTTTTATCTGGTATCTATTCTGCCTCTCATTCTACTCTGTTCTTACTCCATAAAAAGCCCTCCTTCCCTGGTGCTGGTGGGGGATGAATGAATGCAGAGGAAGTTTTACTGGGGTACACATGCCAGTTCTTAACAAGTAGCATGATGGGAGTGACATAATTTCCATCCTCCTGAATATGCACGTACTAAGGAGTGGGACATGTTTCCATATTCTGCTCCTTACAATAAGTAAAACTGATTTCCTTGAGGATTTAATCTCTTATATTTTCAAGTGGCTTGTCAGAGTTTAGAGCTAGTCTGCAGCAGGACCCGTGTGAGATTCCCTCTTTTGCCAAACCTGTTGTTTAAAGACAAGGCTGTTGTCTTCCTCTGATGAGGGAGGGAACTGTGCTGTTACAGTCAGGTACATAACAGTGTGTTTCCAGTCATGGGAATGAAGGCTGGGAGGGATTTGAGGGAGTGAAGTAGTCCATTCCCCTGCAGTGTCAGGTATGCCAGTCTTGTTCTAAATGGATATTTATTGATTACTTAAAGTTTGCCAACAGTGAAGTCACCTTTGTTGCCCAAAGCAGTATAGTTCATTGCAGCCATTACCATCAGAACATCTTTTCTTGATGCACTTTAAGCCTCTTGCCTCTAGTTCTGTCCCTTTAAGCATTAAGAAGAACAGGTTATTATTTCTCCCTCCAATAACCTTTTATGTACTTGAAGACTGCTGGTTGTCAGGCCCCAGCCAGCCCTCTCCTCTTCAGCATATACAGGCTCAAATCCTTCAGTGTTTTCCTTCTAGGCTGTGTTTTGCTGAGTGTTTTGTGCTTTTCCTACTTTGGTTTTCCTAACTGGCTCCACATCTGTCTTGCAACAGGGTACTGATGTGTGGATGTAGTACTTGGTACTACAGGCTTGGTAGTGCTGACTACTGCAGCTATCTCTCTGGCTGTTTCTCCATCTCTGCATCTCAGTATGATGGGTTTTTTTCTGAAAGAGTTCTTGTCAGCAGTGGCTTGTGTTAGGTGATAACACATTGGTTGTAACTCTTCCCTCACTCTACTTGTGCCGCTTGGTGGTTTTTCTGTCTTGTGTTTGATCAGCAGACAGTGTCTGCCCAGAACCTTGCCAATATTACTGCTGAGATCAAGTGATTAATTTCTGAGCCTGGTTAGACCACCAGAGATGACTGGAGAAAATTCAGTTGTCATTGTACAGTTTGATTTTGATCCTGCCTGGGAGTATTCTCCATTTTGTTGTTTTCAGGGCACTTCATTAAGCCTGCAGAAAAACTTCTAGGAGACAAGTTGAACTGATAGGACTATTGTCTCCTTTCTTCATTCTTCAGTTAAAAAAATAGGCAAGATCTTCCTTTTTCAGGGTCTGTAATCCTCATCTGTTCTGCAGGATGCAGGACTTGGCCAAAATACCCAGTTATAGTTCTAAGATTCACTGTAGGATTTAGAAATGTCTGGCTGCAGTAAATTCAAGAGCTTGCTTATCTACATCCTCTTCTAATCTTCATCAAGATTGAGATCTTACCCATTTTATTGCTGGTGGTAGTGTTGCTAGCATCTGTGTGCAGTTGGCTTTAGTCATGGAAAAGAAGGATTAAACACTTTGTGCTATATTTGTAAGGAGAATAAAATCTATTTTGATTTCCATTTTGAGCAGTCCATGGAGGGACAGGTTTCATATGCAGTACTGAAACTTTTATTCTAAAATAGTTTTTGCTGGGTTGTTTTTTATGTGCCTGTTTAAAATAGTTTTTGCTGGGTTGATTTTTATGTGCCTATTTACGAGTGAAGTAATTAGGTTGGAAATGTAGCCAAAAGGTAAAATTTGTATCAGATTTTTGCAGTTAATAACTGCCAGAGTTTCTCAGGTTCGTGGCTTGCTTTTGGCTTTATAAATTAAGGTCTGTGTCTCATTTCAGTAGCTGATCTCTAGGGCTGTTAGGAAGAAGGTTAACTTCTACAGAACCTGAAGCCTTACGCCAGAGAAAAAAATTGTAAGAGAGTCTTCTAATCCCGCAAAGAGCGCTACTGTGAGATTCTGCTCTTTGGGTTTCGGGAAGGAGCAAGCAAGGAAGATTCTTGCATCAGGTTGGAATTTCTGCCTGAAAAACATAGATCTGTTGAGCAGTCCGTCAGTGAGAATTTAATGATCATACATTCTTGTCATCCAAACATAGGAGGCAAATTCAGTGTAGTGATGAGACGTTTACTACAGAAGATCTTTTTGTATCTTAAGGAAGCAGAATGCTAACTTTCTGTTTTTCTTTTAGGTATTCTTCATCATAAATATCCTATTCAGAACTAAATCCAAATCTTCACTCTCTGGATCTCCTAAAGGTACAGGAAACTCACTTAAAACATTAAAGTTTCTTACCTTTTATTTGCATCATATTAAAGAAACCACAAGCAGTTGTAAAACATCATTATCCGCAGGAAGCCTCTGGGTTTTGTTTGATCCTCTGGCTTCTGTCTGCAACACCTTTGAGAATCATAACACAAAAAAGCCCCAAGAGAACTTTTATCTGAAAATGCTACATTTTTTTCTTTTATAAAGGAAGATTTTAATTTATTTCTGGCTGAACAGACTAAGAAGTTACCATTGGTGTATTTCTTTGTTTGCCTTTTGGTTACCTTAGTGACTTCTGAACTTTACATTTTAATGTATTCAGAATTTCTAGGAATATTCCAAGCATTGATGCACCAACATGAAAAAAAAAAATCTAAAAACTGGAGTAAGGAACAATGCTCTGTCATCTGAAAATCCATCTCTCTGGGTTTATTATTGTCCAAGGGTCATTGAGTTGTTTGATGGCAGCCATTGCTGTCATGAGGATGATATTCCAGTGCCACACTGTCTCAATAAACTTTAAAATATTAATGTCAGAGTTAGCAAAAAGTAAGTGTGGAAGGGTGGTAAAGGAGAAAGTCATGTGATTAGCTGCTGACTAAGATGTTACAAGTTAAATATGTGTTCATTCAGCTGTCTTTCTATGTTTTTGAGTGATTTTAAGTTCTAGCAATGCCTCAAGTATTATATAGGGGTTAGTTATTTGTACTAGTATTAGTTGTGAAAAGATTGAAGTAGCTAGATTTTATGTGGAAAAACAACCTGAAATTCTGGAATCTCTTTGTTTCTCTGTCCACTGAAACAGCCTCTGGAATCTCTGTTTGTCCACTGAAACAGCCTTTATAAGTTATTAGCCTCAACTTTCTATGGGGCTTTTTCTTGGATAGTTAGGATTTTGTAAGAGTAGAGGGCACATTACGTTTTGAATGCACTGTGAAGCCATTTATCATCCCCATATAACCTATAATTAAATGCACAATGATGAACAAGTGAGTTCTTATACCCTGGTGAAATGCTTCACAAAAATCAACTACAGTATCACAAACTTCACAGGTAGCTGAAAAAAATGCAAACAAAATTCCAGTTTATTTTGTCAGACTGTTCTTTGGTTTATGTTGTTAAAAAGAAAACATACTATATAGTTATATATAAACTTGTATAATCTTATAAGTTACTACCTAGTGTCTGCAACTGTTAGAAATTTGGAATTTCAGCAATTCAGAAGATGATGTTAATTCCAACTTTGCTTTGATACTGCCTGAATTCAATGCAGTGAACTCAATAATAGTTCTGAATTGGTGATAACTTAGAGGATGTAGATTCAACTTTTAATCTGAATGTAAAAACATGGGAGAGTGGTGTATTGCTGAAGGAGAGGGAAATGTGGTGATGTAGCCATTTGTGTAGAAATAAGCATTATATTCCCTTAGGTTAGGAATGATACATTCACTGGAGAAGTTTTTATTTTCATTACAGTTTGGTTCTGTCACTGATAATAAATTTCTGTTGACCTATGGCAAAAGACTGACATGGCCAAGTAGTGAGTTACTTGAATGTGTTGGGGATAAACTTGGAGAGCATTGTGTTCTACAGGTTTCAGATTTCTACTGGAAGTAAAGATACAGCTTACTGATTGCTTAAAATTGATTTTTGGTTAGGCATTGCAGCTTTTCCTTCCTCAGCCTGTAGAAAGAGTCAGGAAAGGAGCATTACCACCTTCCTATTGAGTACATCTTTTCTTTCTTGCTAAATTAATGGCTCTGGAGGCCAGGTATTTGTATGGTAATTTTGGTCATCAAATCATGGCTACACTTGTAATTGCAATGCATTTTGCAAAGAGCAGTTGAGGTTATGCATCTGTGAGCCTGTTACAAAGTGAGCTGTGCTTAAACTCCCAGTACTTGGCTTCCTAGAAGGTACCTGAGGGCTGAACTCTTCCAGTTTGTTGAAAGGCTGGGAGAGGCCATGTGGTGAATTCCAGGGATGTGTGCATCAAATCCTTACTGAGGTCCTTACTAGTCTGTTTGGATGTGAGCAAGCAGTCAGAGTGCCACAGGAGTTGGCAGTTGGTCTCTATGCTGAAAATAGAGGTTATAAGCTATGAACATGTCTGCAGCAATTTTTTTTGTTGGGTCACTGAATGTGCATGGCTGAGTTTCCAAAACCTTGTTGTTTCAAGCACTAAGATGTTACATCAGGTCTCCGCAGATTTTTGTGAATAACAGTCTTGAATATTATTCTAAGCAGAGGTGTTTGAAGAAAAGCTTTTTCAGGCTGAGCACTGGTGGCTGTAACTCTTGATGGAGAGAGAGCTCGGTAGAGAGCAGTCAGAGCTGTGCTGCAGTGAGGTTCTGTAGTACTCTGCCATAAATATAGAAAGTGAACTAATAATATCCTTGTCAGGAACTTCCCTTCTTGGAGAAAAAAAAATACTAGGGATTGGTGTACTGTTCTCTGCATTGTGTGACCAATAAGACTAATGTTTGTGTTTTGGAACTGAAATTGCATGTTCCTTAACCCCAGATGATGGCAAATAAATGGCTAGTGCCTTGCTTTAAAAGCAAGGTGCTTGTAGGCAGTTTTCTGAAAAGAATTTCAGACTTTCTTTCCAGTATGATCAGAAAGATCCTGATGTTAATGACTTCAAAATAAAAACTTGTGGTGTCATCTTCCCAAAATGTGTGAATTAGAAACTATTTAGCTGTAGTTACTTTGAAGGGCATTGCATTTCAGCAGGAAAGCACAATTAGCTTTTTTTATTGTATTGCAAGACTTTGTAGTTTTTTCCACGGAATTATTATTGATGTATTATGTATAAAAAATTTTCAGTTTTTCAAGTGATGCTTCTGGGAATGAAACTTAGTGTTTGTAAAATTATTACCCTGGAGTCTTATTCTATGTACTTCCCATCTTTGTTTTACAACTTCTTGGAGTTCCTTTCAGCAGACTCCCTAATACCATCTTCACAGTTAAAATGCACCCAATGTGTAATTTCTGCAAATTCAGTGGTCAACGATAGGATTTATTTTTAGTATAATCAACATATAGGTCTTCTGAACTGATTTTGCTCTCTAGCAAAAAGCAAAGTTATCAAATACTAGTGTGATAAGCCTGACATGTTTATGATGTTTTTTCAAAGTAAAAATATTCCAGATGGTAGGTTTGTTGGTCTAGCTTTTGTTTCCCAGTAACTTCTTCCCTCTTATATAATGAATAAATAAATAATAAATCTTTGTATCCATGAGTGCATTAACCTAGGGTCTCCTCTTAGGTTTATTTTGTCAGTAACTGGCTAAAAACTTCACTCTGACTCATTGCTCCTCTTACATTTGGAAGTCCATTCACAGGTTCAGAATTTGAAGCTTACAGAGCACTAGTAGAGTTGTGTTGCTGCTAATAGCTCCCCGGTGGTTTTGGGAGCAGTGATTTCTCCTTTTCATCCATAAATTATGAAAGA
This sequence comes from Bucco capensis, assembly GCA_013396975.1. Taxonomy (NCBI): domain Eukaryota; kingdom Metazoa; phylum Chordata; class Aves; order Piciformes; family Bucconidae; genus Bucco; species Bucco capensis. The sequence continues at coordinate 2,309,465 of VWZO01002743.1, read as the reverse complement.
ATAAACATTTTCTTGCTGTCCTAATAAAATCTGTAGGTGACAAGTGTATGTGTGTGTGTCTCTGTGTGTGAAATGTATTTACTTGGCTGTAAAATGTGTTTGAAATAAATTGCTATGTGGCTGGTAAGTGGATATGAGCAGCTGAGCTCTGGCAGCACTGATAGCCTTCAGACTGGCAACCTGTTGGTGTATATTTAGGTTTAACTGAGCATGAAGATAATGTTGCATCCATGTGTAAGAGAAATCTAATACTAATGTGTTGGTGGAGGAAAGACCTATCCCAGTAGTCCACGTTGACTGGTGCAAGTTCGTTGCTGGAGGTGATTTTTCTTAAATAAACATAGATGCCTAAGAGCACTTTCAATACTACTTTAGAGTGTTGCAAGGCCAAATAAATCTAAATAGATGCTTGAACTGTGGCTGGGACATGTTTTGACTTAAATACTAGTAACCTTCAAAACACATGTAGCTTATCAAGTTTATGAACTCTTACACCTTTGCTTTTCCCGGTTGTAGCTACTTTGGCATTTTCTGCTGGACACCAGCTGTGTTCTCCTCATAACTGGCTAGACATTCTGCTTGGAGATCCTGGGGGGAAAGTCTATGATTATAATAAAGGGTGCATGCTCTAAATAGTTGTTTCATAAAGACTGCATTTGCTGCTTGCACTTTCAAGTTAAAATCATTAACTTCAAGTGGTAGAATTGCTGAAGCGTAGTCTGTTCACGAAAGTTGCTCTTTCTTTCATATATAAGCAGTGGCTATCAGCTTAAGTAACTAGATTTGCTTTGTAAATGGGTTCAGTGATGGGGAAAACAGATGGGGATAGTTATCTTAAATGAAGCAGCATAAATAAAGCTTCTATGCTACTTCTATAAATGAAAGAAATGTGAAATGGGGCACAGAGATTGAAATATGCTCTTTAAAGTAGATGTGTGAGTGACACTGCATACAAAATGGAAACAATAATGGATGTTTGATTGAACACTTTTTCCCCTTTTTACTGATCGAGAAATAATTACATTAGATTGTTTATTAGTGAATGCTAAATATTTAGTATAATCTCTTTTTCATCTTTACATTTCAGGTCAGCAATTTGGCTTCACCACACTGAGTTTGCCTGCCTTCAAAGCTGTTTACCTACAGTAATTTGCTCTGGTGGGAAGTGAACATGTCTCAAGTTCAAATTCAGAATCCTTCTGCTGCCCTTGCAGGGAGCCAAATATTGAATAAAAACCCATCTCTCTCACAGCCTTTGAGTATTCCTTCTACTACTAGTTCTTTGCCCTCTGAAAATGCAGGTAGACCTATCCAAAACTCTGCTTTACCCTCTGCATCAGTGACATCCACTAATGCAGCTGCAGGTAAGATTGTCTGTTAATAAGTGTGTATATTCTCAGTGTTTATAGTCTGATACCATACAGTCCTGATGTATGCACTTAAAAAAGTAAAATTTATCCATCTACAGTAGCTTATAATGCTTTCTCCCTGCTGAATGAAATTGGTTTGAGATAGATAGAAGCATACTTTTCGACACATTCTAGTAATCAAAATGTTTGTAATAGTAAAGAATGTTTAAAATGGTATAATATTCCATTCTTAAAACCTTGCTATCCATCTTTTCTACAAGTACCTTGTTTTAAATATTAAAAAAAAGTGTTGTTTTAAATAGGTTTAGTTCTATCTTTATTTCTCTTATGACCAGTTTAAGATAAATACATTATGCTAACAAACTATAATAGAGCCAGGAAAGGGTAATAAATAAAGCATGGATAATAGGGAAAAATAAGAGAAAGAAAAAGAAATGAACTAATTTTTGAAAATATCCAAAGCAAGTGAGCATGATAAATGCTTAGCAGATTTGCTCCTTGAAATGTACTACATAAAATGCAAGCTAAATGCAGAAGTCTCCTAACTTCATACTTCTGGCTTGCATTAAGACATTAAATTTAATGGTGCAGTCTTGTAGACATGTGCATTGTTTGGAAAGCCCAAAGTTCAGCAGATTGTTGCCAGTTTGGCTAATAAGCAGAGCTGTCAATTCCAGCAAATCTTCTCTGAAAAGTGGTGTATTGCAGACAACTAAATGCCAAACCAAGGAGATTTAATTTTTTTAATTAAAAACTATGGTACAGTTCATATCTACCTGCTGATTTGTCTGTTATGTAATTTTTTCAGCTCCTTCAAACATGGCAAACCCCAAAGAGAAGACCCCAATGTGTCTTGTGAATGAGTTAGCCCGTTTCAACAAGATTCAGCCTGAGTATAAGCTTTTGAGTGAGCAAGGTCCAGCTCATTCTAAGGTAAATAGTCACATAAGCTTCTTGGTGGTGGTGTTCATGCTCTTTCACTTTCCTAAGTGGAAAGGCTAAGTATATGCTTTTGGTGCAAGATAATACAGGAAAAGAGAGAGGAATGGGAAGCTCACCAAAGTACCGACAGTAGGGAAGTGTGAAGCTGTTAAGTGTACTAAAAAGTTGATTTCCCATAGTATATAAAGGTTGAACTTACTGTTACCTAAAACTACTTAGCTTTTTTTAAGATTTATTCATGTTAGCTCCACTATGAGATGTGTGGCCTTGACTTTCATTTAGCAAAGCAAGGTTTGTCCCTTGCACTCTTCGCTAAAAAAATGGCATTAAATATGGATGATCTTCATACAACCACTTTCTAGTCTGATGTTACACTTTTGTTCTACATCTTGCCTCTTCTGCAAGTTTTCTGTTCTTCATGTGGAGCATTCTATTATTTTGAGATTATTCCCAAATTTCCCACCTTTAAAATATTCAAATAGTTTCTTAGTCAAATTATCTTGTGAGATGCAGGAAGATTTATGGCAATTACATTTCTTTAGGAGAAATGCTAGTGCTTTTCTATCTATGTAGTTGGCAAGGTAGAAATCTGTATAAGTCGATATGCCCAGAGTAAGTTTTACTACCTAATTTTAAAAGTTTTTCTCTCTTGTGGACATTATAACTGAATGTTGCTTTGCTGTTCCTGTGTTTCAGTTGTAAGTAAAACAAACCCTTCTACCCTAATTGCCCAATATCTGGAATGCCTGTGGTAGAGTGACTGAACAGCACTGAACATTCATATGTTCTTGAACAGTTACTTTAGCAAAAGAATCTTGAATTCTTCACACAGGAATGCCTAGGCTATATCAGCATGAGGTGTGCATCCCATAACAAACCTCCTCAGTATATGACAAAACCTCAGTCATATACTGTTTCTTTGGTGTTCTGTTTGTATGCAGACACACAGTTTTTCAGGAATACAGCAAATATACAAGCAATTTGCATTACCTCAAAGAACACTGAAGAAGGGAATTTTAGCATTATTGAACTTTTTAATCCTCATTGAAGATCTTTATTGTATAACAACTGAGGTCAAGGCATACAAGGAAAATCAGTGTGGGTTGTGTCTACTTAATCTGATCTAGTCTCCTTAAGGTGTTTCCTGTAAAAGTATCTGTTAGATACTGTTAGAGGAATTGAATAATACTAAGAACTAAAATCTTTTGTCCAAAATAGGTGTAGTATCAGCTTCAGTGTGCAAAGGAGGCAAGGTCTGCATTTACAAGAAGTATTGGATTAACATTCAGAGCATCTATTCACTTGTATTTTCATTCTGATTGAAATTAAACTTCATTTAATTACCAAGGAGACCTTGGCTTGCTGTTTTCTGATCAATTTGTGCAAATTCAGGAAAATATATATCCTTCCTGATCCCACATACTTTAAAAGAAGTGCCACAGAGCTTGGCTCCATAATCTAATAGACCTGTGCTCACTTGTGGGCATGTAGAATCTTTTATGGTGCAATGTGAACTTCCCTTTCTCCAAACTGCTGGAAAATATCATCAAAAGAAACCCCCACACTGTTAAAGCAAGAATGGAGTTATGTGAAATAGAAAAGTCTGAATTTCAAGGCTGCTGTTCTGAGTAATGTTGACATGCAAGCTATCCACATAGCTGTCACCTCTATGCACATGGTGTCATAGCATATATGATCTCCTGCAGGATAGTCACTAGCTACAGTTATGGTAAAAATCATAGTTCAGTAATTAAGGCAATCCCAACAGTGTTTTCCAAGTGTTCAAAATCTGGAGATGACATGGTAGTTGAGGAAAGCTTTAATTTACCATAGTCTCAACTTTTACATCACCAGAAGACCCATTGTTTTGTGTAAGAGGGTTTAATAAATGATGTGAATTCTGTAGGGACTCCTAATACAATTCTTACTTTCTCTTTTTGAGGTGTTTACAGTGCAGCTGACTCTTGGGGACCAGCACTGGGAAGCTGAAGGAACTAGTATTAAAAAAGCGCAACATGCAGCAGCTGCCAAAGCTTTGGAAGGGACAAAATTCCCTAAGCCTACAGCTCGTCCATCTCGTAGTGAAGGCAAGAATCCAGGTATAAGCCACAACAGACTGATTAAGTGAAAACAGTCATTCTACATCTTTAACAGTGGCAATTGTCAGATTTCATGAGAACATCATCTTGATTTGATTTTTTTATTGTTCTAAGTGACATGGTAAAAATCATCATATCACCAAGTTACAGGTATAGGGTTTTTCCATCAAGTCATTCATACTTGAAGAACTCACTGCTTAGTTTCCTCTTTTGTATTATAACACATGGTAAAATGCTGGAAAAGATGTTTATCCTAGTCTTAAAAAAAGAAAACTAAGTAAAAAAAAACAACAAACAAACCCAAACAACAATAAAAAATGAGGAATTTGGTCACAGGAAAGACCAAATACCTGCATACACAGTTGAATGTGTTTGGTAATTCTGATAGGACAACTCAAAAGCTTGGAAATACAGATTTCTTTGAAAATGTTGAATTAATTAAGAAAACCCAAACAAACAAAAAAAACCACCCCAGAACTGTTGTATTCGTGTTGAAGGATTGGATCAGAACTTTGTAATTAGCATCATCTGTACTTCTTTAAAGAGAAATAGATGTTGATTTGTATAAAAACATGTAAGCTGTAGTTTGGTGTGTTTAGGGATCTTCTTACTTTAGTAAGATTTACTAAGATTGTGTTTAAGATATATTTAAAATATAAAAGGATGAGCTAACTTCACATCTCAGCTACATTTACACTTAGTCACTTGAATTCAGAGCTATTGGGATAGCATTAGTATGTGCAGCAAAGATTAAAACTTATCTTTTGTGCCAGTTGTATTCTGATAGTACCTAAATTCTTTCTTTAGAAACACTTTGTACAGTCAACAATGAAAATACTAGAAACTAGCAATTACTTGTTTTGTCTGTGAATCTGTTCCATAATTTCATTTTCTTTTGGCAATTGCCTTATAACAGAACATTGTTATAGTAGAGTGCACGCTGATTTTTGAGCCAATAAGGCCTGTGATAGAAACAATGACCACTGATGTGACTGTTCTTTCTCAAATGAGAGTAGTCAAGGAGTCAATTCTTCACCCACATGATACCTGCATTGAGAGAAATGTTCATAGCCCTCAGGAGCAATATAACTTCCTTTTGAAAAGGCCAGTTGCAATTTGAAAGTGAAGAGTCATGAAACCCCTTCTTAGGTTATTGAATACAAAGAGGAACCTTTTATCATTCTCAGTAAACAACAGACACAGGAGGTATGTAGCATGTCTGTTAATTTAATTTAAAGGTATTTTGGGGGGAAGAAAAATGTGGTTCTGCAGACCACATTATTAGATAGACTGTAAAAAATGATAGCTTCACAAGTTTAAAGCAAAATAAGCAAACAAAACCAAAACACCCAGAAAGTTCCCTTTTTTTTTAGTAACAGGATTTGTCACAACACTACTAGGCTCTAATTTAATATGTTCCATACAGACTTTTTTTCCTTTGTGTTCATTAGCATTTCTATTCAGAATTCATTTAAGATACTGCCTATGACAAAAATTGATCTCATTTTTCCCTGCTTTAAGACAGCAGAAGAGTTTAGATTGTTTCAATTCCTTGTGGCAGTTGGACAATTCTTTGTATTCCTTTTTCTTTAGACAGTGTAACCCCCACAGTGGAGTTAAATGCACTTTGCATGAAGCTCGGAAAGAAGCCGATGTACAAACCTATTGACCCTTACACGGGGATGAGATCCACCTACAGCTATACCATGAGGGGTGGTACTTACCCTCCACGGTATGTTGTGTTTCATTGTTTTGATTTGGCAGTCTCATATCTTTGAAATTCCTCTCTCATCATCTGAGTGTTTTGATGCAATCTTCTGAAAGCTAGCTAAAAATGCTACCTCCCTTAAAGGGATATTCAGCCAGCTTATGAGGGAAAAGATTCTGATAAGTACACCCCGTTAAGATCTGTACATTTTCTTATTTAAGGCTTTTTTTTTTCCTTTGAGGAGGAGGGGAGGGAAAAGGGAACTGAACCCAATGAAGTAGCTTTGAAGGTGTTCGGATATAGCCTGCTTTGTAAAGTGAATACCTAAATATTAGATCAATTTTTCTTGAATTTCCTTTCTGTGTGAAAACAAAAGTGAAGAAAACAGTTGGATGCTTTTTCTAAAGCTATTTAAATAAAAGCATCAGTTTAAAGAATTTGAATATGGCCATAGGAATTGAGGATTCAAAGCTTGCTGGCCTGCCAAGTCCATTAAAATGCACTTACATTATCTTTGTTGTAGTTGGTTAGAAATGTGTTCAGACTGTAAAATGAGAAATGTTGATGCTCTGTTTTAAAGGTTTCTGTAAAAATCTTTCAGACTTTAAATCAAAATCTGGCTTTTTAATTCTCATTCTTCAGTGCTGAGTCATGTTTACAATATCCAAGAGATACATCCATTTATAGCTTATGTTTTTGTTTACTTTGTAGGCCAAACTATTTGTTTAAATCTCTCTCTGCAGGTACTTTTACCCATTTCCTGTTGGACCCTTACTTTATCAAGTTGAGCTTTCAATTGGAGGGCAGCAGTTTCATGGCAAAGGAAGAACAAGACAAGCTGCTAAGCATGATGCAGCTGCTAAAGCACTGAAGGTTCTGCAGAATGAGCCCTTGCCTGAGAAACCAGAGGTGGGAATTAATCTTAGTGTTGTAAGCATAAATTGTTAAGATGAACTGAGATACTGTTGTAGGGTTTTTTTTTCCTTATTGAGAGGAAGATGACAGTTGTGAAATTTAATTCTATGTAGTAGTGTTGGCCTACTTGGGTCGTCAATAGAATCACTTTGATTTAAAAACATAAATTTCTATAGAACTAGAGTTTTCCCAAATGAAGTTGTATTAATTCTTTTGTTGTCATATTTTTCCACATCAATGCTATAGACCTCTGTCAGATATGAGCACTGGAAGCATAGATAGGAACTAGTATCTTATCAGGTACAGATAACATACATACAGTAAATGGGGTACTTACATTCATGTGTGGGCAACACAGAAATCAGATGTGGGGTCACTCCCTAGGCAAAAATTCCTACGTGATTTTCAGAAAAAGCCATGGAAGTTCTAGAAGACCAGCAAGTTCATGGAAGTATTAAACACATACACACATTTTGATATGAATATAAGAAGCAAATTTTTATCTCTCTGTATATTTATGGCTGCTCAGCACTTTCCATTCCAAGACCCTGTTATTGTTTTTTTTTTCATGTTTTTCTGTTAAGTTGCTTTAGGCAGAAGGTCTTGTTGTGTGCACACAAGTTACTCATAGCTTCTGGGGCTGATTGACTGTGTGCACTCTCTCTGTGTGTGTGTTGGTTGACTGCTGTGGCGAAAAACTACTACAAAGAGTGTATTTTGTCTTTCCTGATGGCTCATTATACGTCTGAGTTCTGAGGGCTTGATGTTAGAGATATCTGTTGATGTACTCCCTGCTGGCATCTAGATCATGTTGAGGAGGAGGAGGAGGCTGTGCAATGCAAACCTAGAGGCAAGAGAGAAACTACAACATGCCAGAGAGGTGAGGAACAGCTAGTGAAGATGAGACTGATAACTTGCAGTCTGGGGAGCATGAGAACTTGCTGGATATGGGGTCTGCCTATGTGCTGAGAAAGAAGGAAGATGAAGAATTGAGCAAGAAGGTAGCAAGTAGTCTCAGACTAGAGGAGAAAAAATAGCTTGAAACTACCAGGAATGGCAGACCAAGAGGATTGAGGAAATGTGTTGTGAAACCAAGGGACACTGAGTTAAAACTTCCAAGTGTGTTTGTGGGAGAGAACATTGTCCAGATAATTAGGCAAAAACACGAGTTGAGGGAAGAGGCTTACAAGGCACTGGTAGTGGAAAGCTCTCCTGGAGGAAAGGAGGTTATTGAGTGATGGAGGCTGCTAAAAGTCAGGGAATTACAAATGCTGTTGGAGAGAAAGCAGTGGTGCTGGGAATAGAAGTTGAAAGAGTGGAGATGAGTTCTATGCTGAAATCTAGAACTGGTGATAGGCAGAGTGTGGTCAGGGGCAAGCTAGAGATCTTTATGTGGAAGAGGTCAAAACTGAGTGGGCTGTTCCTCTTCAGTGCAGGGGAACCACAAATTTCTGAATATTGTTGTTCTGTGTTAGTGATACATAACATCCTCTTTTTGCACTTACCCATATGAAGCTAACCTACTGTTGTCAGTCATTTTTCCACCTCAGGTAGCAATGTTCTGTGTATGGGACCCAAGGAGTCCAAATTCTACAGGAAATAAGATCACATGTAACTGAATTATATTCTGTTCATTTTTTAGAAATACTTCTGTACAAGTGACTTTTTGAATGTTTGTGGAGTTGTGTTTAAAGTTGAGTAATGTGAGGTCTTCAGAGCAAATAGTGCAATTGTCTTTATGTGACCATGCATCCTATCCTACAGGATATCTCATTCAGTGTAAGTGGTGTAAAGGAAGGAATCCTACAGAGACTCTTTTTTTTTTTCTCCTTTTTTTGTTGGTTGGTTTTGGCTTTTTTGTTTTATTTTTGTTTTGGTTTTTGTCCTGTGTTTTTTTAAGGACATAAGGGAAATAGTATTGTGACTGATATAAGAAATTGCAAAAAGGGAGAATTATTTTATGAATAAAAGAGTTGCAAGCTGACTGGGAGCTGAATGCTCTCTTGACCCTACTATGCATATGCTGGGCAAGTCACTTAAACTTTCACAGGAGACATACATTTGTCATTTTATTTTTATATTTGTTTGAACAGTAAGAAATGCAGCTGTGCTTAAGGAGAGCAATCCTTTGCACAGAGAGTACTCATAAGTACTCAGATCTTAAAGTTTGATACTTAAATGCTAAGTTCATTAATATTTGTAGTTTATATTTGTAGTTTTAGGAGTGTCTGAGGGAATTGCTGGCTTTGTAACAATGTTTTGCACTAGACAAGATGAAGATAAAATAAGGAAGATTTTACCACTAAGTGAGCCCTGTTCATTCTTGCATTCAAGGTCCTTAAAGGATACACTAGGGTAAGAGTATAACAGATGTTATTGTAATGCCTGTATGTATGGAAGCAAATTTCACAGGCAGACATAATCCTGATACTTCCTACCTGTCATTTGATGTCAACTATGTTGAAATCATTGTAGTTCTAACCAGCAACTCCACTGGTTTTCATAATTTGCCTCGAGGTGTGCAGGGAAAGAGAAAGAGGGAGAACATGTATGTATGATTATTTTTGATTTATAAAATAAACTGATCCAGAAATCAAGCAGAGGCAAAATAATCAATAAAATAGCTATAGTCTGTAGTTATTTTGCTATTAATTGCTCTTTTTAGTTAAAGGTGTTGAAGAAAAGTAGCTGTGTTTTACACCATGTGAACAGATTTGGAAAATGTCAAGAATATATACTGTAATATAGCAAATAATTCCATGCTGTTTATTTGTATCTCTTTGAAAGAATATGAAATAGGAACAATCTAATCCCATAAAGAGAAGCCCTCATCATCTTCGCAAGGAAAAATGCTGGAATTTTAAAAACTAGAATATTCCTGAAATGATAAGGAGGAGAAGAATATTTGTAATTAAAGTGATTGTGGTAATGTTTTGACAGTAAGTGTAGTGACAGGTCATTCCTAGAGAGGCTGGAAGTAAACTTACTGTAACACCTAGACCATAATAAAGTAAGACCTTAGTTGTTAAGATATTTTTTTTCTGGGTATATGATGCTATTCCTTTTGAACTTACCATTGCATTTGAAATAAATTTTAGAGTATGAGGATCAAGACTTGACTCCTGTAGTCAGTCTTGGTTTTGCTAGTTTTCACCTGTGTCATGCCTCGTGCTGAGGTACAGTCTTGGTTCCTCTAGCCTGGGAGTTGCCTCCAAGTTTCTCATGCAGTGTAATGCGCAGCACATCTGCCTCGCTCCTCTGCCAGTGGTGCCATCATGTGGTCTCAGTTTCCACAGAGCTCAAGATTGCTCTGTGTACACCTCCATGTAGAGGTTGGAGACTGGATGTAGTTGTGGGATCAGGAGTCTCAGATGTTATTGAAAAAGGATGTTGGGCTTTTATGTGGTAGTCTGAAATGTTTACAACTGGAACCTGAAATACAAGATCAACCCATAAGATCAGTGTGAATCTGATGGGACAGTGGGAACAGTGAAAAGCACAGATTATTTTTCCTAATATTTTTTTCTGACATGGGAAGAAGCTGCTTTAAGTGGTGGGGGAAAAAAAATTTCCTTCATGTTTTAATCCAACTTGTTAATATCAAGACATTGGGGATGTTTGCTACCATCAAAACTAAGTTTAATCAGTGAGAGCTCTCTAGCATCTTTCTGCTGCTCCAATAAAATATTTAAATCATTTTTGTCACCTGGTTGCATAACTACTATTGTGGCATGATATAATTGGTGAAAATTGTTGCTGTTCATCTTTATCATAATCTTTCCAATATCACTGCTGGACACTTAGTCTTAAAATTTCTCTGTTGCTGTTACCATGCCTCTTAGTTCATGTTGATCCCAACATCAGTGAAGACATTTTTGGAATCACAATCAAAATTTTACCTGGAGATACGTAGAAGTGCCTGTAGGTAAGCTTCACCTGGCACTGCTGTCCTAGCAGGTATAAGTTCTCAGAGATGTACACTATTTGATTTCAGGCAAGTTCCTGATAGTAGCTTCTTCAGATGAGGAAAAAAAAGCTATAGATGAAGCACTTAAAAGGGAGCCTGTTAAAAGACAGGACTATGCTAGGATCTGACTAGCCATCCTTTATTCACATTGGTCCCATTCTCAGAATCTTTGTTTTTTCTGCCCTTTCTCTTACCTGGTCCTGTCTTAGTGCTTTTGGTACAAACGTCCAATCAGTATATGAAAATTGTGTTTCATAAAGGTACTTCCATTTGGAAATCAGGTCATTCAACACATCAGTTTGTTTTTCTCTAAATAGATCTTTAAACCTATTGGCCTTTATTCCATTTGTTCTTTCCTGTAAGGAGCACATGTAAATCCAAAGGCTTGCTAGCTTTTACACGCACACCTTAAATGAGTTTCTTAGGTTTCATTTCTGTAGTATGTGTGCTGCATTTTTACACATCCACGTAAAATGGCAGTAAAGGTTAGACTACTTAAAATTCTGAGAGTTCAGTAAACTGGTTGGATGGCTAAAATTCTATTTAATAGGATCTTTATTTTAAATAGAGTATGCTTCTTTTAGGTTAACGGAAAAGAACCAGATGATGAAAATCTCAATAAATCTGAAATAAGCCAAGTTTTTGAGATTGCACTTAAAAGGAACTTGCCTGTGAATTTTGAGGTATGTTTATTTTACAAGCTCTAGATTTGTTTTTTTTATTAGAATATTAAGGATACACATTGAGTTTCTTCTAGATAACCCAAACAACTGACTTTTAACATGTCTTGTTAGTTGTGAGTACACATTTACCTTTGACAGTCACCCTGATTGTCTCAGAGTTTATATGGTAAAGTGAAGGAAAAAGAAAAATCCACCTGTTCACAAATTCATGCACTAAAATCCTAACATGAGTGAACAGCTACGCTGTGGTTGTCTGTGCAATCTTTTTTCCAAGCTTTTTGAAAAAAAATCAGTGTTACAGTGAAGAAACCAAACACAACCCCAGAATAGTGGTTAGAACATTGAAGTGCAGAGTCGAGGCCAAAAGAGGATAGCTCACTCTGAAAGACATTTATGGAAGTATTTGCTTAATTAAGCACTGATGTGGACTACCCGCAAGTTGCAGAATCTCACAAATAGGTTTCTTTTCTTGCCATGAGCTGACCTCATGTGCATCTTACTTTCCTTTCCCTTTGGCTTGGCTGCTTGCTGCCTCTTTGCCTCTCCTTGATCATTTTAGTTATCAAGCATCTCTGTTTCACTAAAATAATAATTTATCATGCTGCTTTCCTGAGCTGGCAGAGTAACATTTAAGTCAACTATCTGAATTACTATAGTAAGAAAACACAATTGTGTGTAAATAAATTGCTTCTAAAACTTCTAAAACCATGAAATTTTACTTGAAGCTTTCAATTATAGCGAATTAGCCTGAGCATCACTGGTAAAAATATACTGTCACACAAAGCCAGTTGTGGGTGGAAGTTCTTCATTCATTCTTACTCTGACTTTATGGATATTTTTGAAGTATGATGTGTTATGAATTTATTTAAAAGACTAAATCTGTAGCAGGTGGCTATCTCCTAGATGTCTTCAGAATTCTTGATTTCTGAACTAAAATGCTGGATCCTAATAAATTGCTTTCTCTAATGTTCTGTTACAGTAACATGATGTATTTAATGAGGTGATGTTAACTGTGTAGAAGTATGAGATAGAACAGACATATTTTAATATTGAAAGAGTAAATCAGAAAATTAAATAAGATGGGATAATAACTTACAATGTAAATACAGTTTACTGCTTGCTGCATCTGATCTTTTTAAAGGATATGTTTATTTGGGTGGGATTATGTTATTAGAATGAGTATGGTTTACATCTCTACTTTCTGGGTTGTATGAGAATCCAAAAATCTCTTAATCTTGAGAGAAGTTTGCTATAAACAATGTGCCCTACCATTTTTAATAAGTGTTTATCACGCTTTCACTCAGTTTTTCCCTCTGAAACAGGTGACCAAGGAAAGTGGACCTCCCCATATGAAGAGCTTTGTAACCAAGGTGTCAGTTGGAGAATTCATGGGTGAAGGTGAAGGAAAGAGCAAGAAGATCTCAAAGAAGAATGCTGCAATAGCAGTCCTAGAAGAACTGAAAAAATTGCCACCCCTTCCTACAGTTGAGAAGATGAAGCCACGAATCAAAAAGAAAACAAAATCAATAGTGAAGGTGAGAGACAAATGAATTGAATAGCTGACTGTTACAAATAATAATAAGATGAGAGGTGTTTGTGAGTGATTATAAACAGGCTTCAACTTCTCAGTGTTTATCAGCAGTCTGGGGCTACCAATGAGATTATATCTTGCTCCCACTCTAAATGAGCAGGATTAGAACAGGTAAAACACTTACCCAGTGGTAGGTTATATGTGGTCAACTGTGACAGCAGAGCCAAACAGATTGAGTGTTGTCTGTGACAGTGTCTCATTAAGCAACTTTTATTTAAATAGTTTTAAATTCTAGAGGTTAATTACTTCAGTGGCATGCTGTTATTTTGTCTGTTAACTCAAATACTTACAAATTTTGGCTTACTCCCTAAACGTTTTTTTACATAGCTGCAGACAAGTCCAGAATATGGTCAAGGAATGAATCCCATTAGCAGACTTGCCCAGATACAGCAGGCCAAGAAAGAGAAGGAGCCAGAGTACATGCTCATCACAGAACGTGGGCTTCCGAGGCGCAGGGAGTTTGTTATGCAGGTTTGTATGTTAATTGAGGAATCTAGCTGTATGGCTGTGGTGTCTTTTGCTCTTTTATGGCTTGTGTTAATCAGATAGTTGAGATGATACACAAACTTTACAGGATTAGGGCCAGATTTCCATTATTAAGAAAATATTTAGTTGATTACATTCAAGGACGTTAAATGTTCAAGAAAAGTGATCTGAATAATGTTTAAAAATAATTGCATGGGGCAGCAAAAGTCTGTGTTCTAACTGCCTAATGTTTTGATTAACAGGGATATGAATACTCTCTTAAGAGAATACTGAGCTTCTTATATGCTGTAATGTAGTATTTATTCACACGAAGCTGGGTGTCCTTCCATTTCCTCCTTCCCCTGAGTTTCTGTCTATTGCTTTAGAGTGCAGCACTTCTTGTGCTCTGCCTTGCAAATCCCAATAGCACAGCAGTATTTCTAATACTGAGAATCTACTAGCTTCTAGGAATTGTGTACTTCAGGACTCTCTCCAATCCTGGCCAAGACAGGAGAGTTAGTTACTTTCTTTCCATTACATCTCCTAAACCTGTAACTTCAGCTTGGAAAATTCATACCTGCTGAGATACCAGTTTTGAGCATTGAAGCTGTTGCCAAAGTGAGATGATGCAATGAGCTTGAGTGAGTTCTCACAGCAATTGCAGGGCAGCCAAGGCATTAGGGCCAGCCAGCATGGGTTTATGAAAGGGAGGTCTTGCTTAACCAACCTCATCTCTTTCTATGACCATGTGACTCACCTTTTGGATGGGGGGAAGGCTGTGGATGTTGTCTGCTTGGACTTTGNAGTTTGTTATGCAGGTTTGTATGTTAATTGAGGAATCTAGCTGTATGGCTGTGGTGTCTTTTGCTCTTTTATGGCTTGTGTTAATCAGATAGTTGAGATGATACACAAACTTTACAGGATTAGGGCCAGATTTCCATTATTAAGAAAATATTTAGTTGATTACATTCAAGGACGTTAAATGTTCAAGAAAAGTGATCTGAATAATGTTTAAAAATAATTGCATGGGGCAGCAAAAGTCTGTGTTCTAACTGCCTAATGTTTTGATTAACAGGGATATGAATACTCTCTTAAGAGAATACTGAGCTTCTTATATGCTGTAACGTAGTATTTATTCACATGAAGCTGGGTGTCCTTCCATTTCCTCCTTCCATTTCCTCCTTCCCCTGAGTTTCCATGTATTGCTTTAGAGCGCAGCACTTCCTGTGCTCTGCCTTGCAAATCCCAATAGCACAGCAGTATTTCTAATACTGAGAATCTACTAGCTTCTAGGAATTGTGTACTTCAGGACTCTCTCCAATCCTGGCCAAGACAGGAGAGTTAGTTACTTTCTTTCCATTACATCTCCTAAACCTGTAACTTCAGCTTGGAAAATTCATACCTGCTGAGATACCAGTTTTGAGCATTTAAACTGTTGCCAAAGTGAGATGATGAAATGAGCTTGAGTGAGTTCTCACAGCAATTGCAGGGCGGCCAAGGCATTAGGGCCAGCCAGCATGGGTTTATGAAAGGGAGATCTTGCTTAACCAACCTGATCTCTTTCTATGACCATGTGACTCACCTTTTGGATGGGGGGAAGGCTGTGGATGTTGTCTGCTTGGACTTTGGTAAGGCCTTTGACACAGTCTCCCACAGCATTCTCCTGGAGAAACTGGCTGATAATGGTATAGACAAATGTACTCTTCACTGGGTTAAAAACTGGTTGAACGGCCATTCCCAGAGAGTTGTGATTAATGGAGTGAAATCTGGCTGCCAGTCACCAGTGCTGTTCCTCAGGGCTCAGTTTTGGGGCCAGTCTTCTTTGGCATCTTTATTGATGACCTGGATGTGGGGATTGANGGTTGGCCTCTTCTCCTTAGTAACTTATGACAGAATCAGAGGGAATGGTCTGATGTTGCAACAGGGTGGGGTTAGATTGGATATTAGGAAGAAATTCTTTACAGAAAGAGTGTGAGGCACTGGAACAGCCTTCCCAGGGAGGTAGTTGAGTCTCCATCCCAGGAGGTGTTTAAGAAACGTGTAGATGTGGTGCTCCAGGACATGCTCTAGTGAGGGCGGGGGTTGTGTCATTTGTGGTTGGGGGGGTGGTTGTTGGGTTTTTTTGTTGGTTTGGTTTGGTTTGGTTGGACTCAGTGATCTGAGAGATCATTTCCAGCCATGAATATTCTGTGATTCTGTGAAATACAGTTGTTTGTATGACTTCTGTTTGGATTTTTTTTTTATGCTTGGAGGCCAATGATCATTAATAATAAATGACAACTTGCTTACAATAATGATCACTTGAACTGTTTTGTGACTCACGGCATGCTCAAGACACAGAATCTTCATACAACTGTTTAAGAATTTATATGTTTTCTCTTCTACATCTGTCCAGGTGAAAGTTGGTGTACACACGGCTGAAGGAATGGGCACAAACAAAAAAGTTGCTAAACGCAATGCAGCTGAAAATATGTTGGAACTTCTAGGTTTCAAAGTTCCTCAGCCTCCGCCTCCAAAGCCAGCATTAAAGACAGAAGAGAAGGTAAGAGTCTGAAAGAATCAACCACTGTTTTACAGCAGCAAAAATTGAGTTGAAACAGTAGAAGATTTGCAAGGCAGTAACAGTGCAGTAAATTCATGCTTTCTGCCCTAGCCAGGAAGTGGTTGTATTGAGGTGACTGTTCTCTGAAAAATGGTGTATTTGGGGTACACTAAGGGTTTAATTTTGCAAGTAAATCAGACTCATCAGAAGGCTAAATGAATGTATTTTTTCTTTATAGAATGGCCCAGAACCTGTGATAATTGATAGAAACTGGCAGACATGTAGGTTATAGCACTTTGTGATAGCACTAGATTTACATAGCCTTGCCACCAAATGCAGATGAAAGTTTGTTACAGGTCTCTTTCTGTGGTGAGAAGGAGCCTTACATTCTCCTATTGATTCAGCAGATGTTATCAGGAGCTAAAACAGCAAGTCAGGGTTTAGTTTTCTCTCTTTCATGTATGTGCTCATTTGTGTCCAGAATGTTGTCCTCAGCATTACCAATAATGAATGTTAGTTTAATTGGTTTTGTTTTATAGTACCTAGTTCTCAAAACCTGTATTCTTAATACCACTTCACTGGTCTGTAGATAGTTCTAGTGATTTAGTTAATAAGGATGACTGAACTTGTCTCCTCTTAGTAGCAATGCAACTATTTGAATAATAAGTTTTTCAGTAAAATCTTTACTAGTTGGATCACCTACATCTTGAAAACTTTAAAACTTGAGGGGGGGGGGAGGTTTAAAGGGATATTGTGTGTTTGGCATCTTTCCTTTTATTTTTAAGACACCAGTGAAGAAAACAGGTGATGGAAGAAAAGTAACCTTCTTTGAGCCGGGCTCTGAAGACACTTCAGCTAGTAAGTAACCTTGCTGTAAGAAGCATGGCCCTCTTGGTGTGTGGGTGTTTGTATGTAAGATGTGTTTCTCAATCTCTTGAATAGTGTCATTTAACACACTAATGAGCAGAGATATATATGCAACTGCTGGCTTGGAAACTAGATCTACCCCTTGGGAAAGTTTTGTTAAAATCCCAAAGAGCTTATTCCTTCCAGGTCATACAGTGTCCAACTCACTTGGCCACCAGCTTGGAGAAGGGAGTAGATGGCTGAGCCAAGAGCATGTGTATGTTAATGGGTTGGTCGAGCAGTCAGTGGAGGTGCAACTGCTGCTACCTGCAGTGTCTTACTTGTCTTACCTCGATCTAAGGGATCTTGAGACAGGCTTTAATCTGTGTCTAGGACTTTTTAGGACAAGAATAAATGTTCAGGACTGAGCTTGGTTCTGATTCAGGAACCAGGTTCCTTTAACCAACAGCAGGAGTGAAGCAGGGGCAGTTTTGGGAGGGAGGGAGGGAAAGGTAAGAGGAGGCAGAAGGAGATCAGCCTCTTTGGCTCAGCAGAGCATTTCTGTGGTGCAGGGTCCAAATGAGGATGGGAGCTGATTCCCTGGAAAAGGGTTTGGGTTTCTGCCACATGGGAATAGCCTTCTAGATTTGGAAGAATGGTTGCAGGTTGGAAGACTGCCCCAGGAATCTCACTCTAAGCCTGCGGCAGAGTAGCATTGGGGAGGGTGCTGGTGAATTTGTTGAGGCACAGTTAGCTGTGTTTAGTTTGGTTGTATCACCTAACAGATGTTGAGGGAATAACTGCAGAATGTTGAGGACTTTTCCTGGGATGAAAATGAGAAAGAGTTTCAGTACTAACTGAAATTTGTCTTCCTAAAGCAGATTAGCAGAAGGAAGCAATGGCCTTGTAATACAGAACAACCTCTTCATGTGTGCTTGGTCTCTAATAACTGAGCGTGAGGAACTGTGCCTGCGTTTATTTTAGGCAGTTGATAGTTACAGTGGTCAAATCCACACGACTGACTGGAACAAAAAAATCCTCAAACCTGACCACCAAGTATACAGACCTTGGCTTTCTCCTATGTAAGCTGTTGGGAGGAGTCATTATGGAAAGTTTGTCTATCACAACATATTTCTGTTCTAGATGTTTCAGATGCTTTATTTTTAAGTATAATTTGTTGTTTAAATTACAAATAGTTGGGACTGACTTGGGCTTTAGTAACATTTTACTGCATCCCTAAGATCTTAGGTGAAATCCTTGACATCATATTCAAACTTTGCCATCCCTGTTTTCTTCCGTCTACAAATTTTGTCTTTCATCCTTAGACTTGAAACAGCTCACTCCTGCTGAACTTCCTTTATCTATTCTGCTGTAGTACTGACTCCTGTTTATTTCAGTGGCAATGGCTTCCCCACCTTACCTGAGCACACCCCTGTAATTTTCCTCCACAGTTCTTTTTATGAGTTCCCTGTGAAAAGCTGTTCTTATGCCTCATAATTCTGACTTGTGCCATAATGTCAGTAAATTGCTGTCAGTTGGATGTTTGCTGTAAATAGTAATTCTTGCTTCTTCATACTGTGCTCCCATCACATTTAACCTTACCTACCTGTTTATGCTTTTAATAATACACAGTTTAAATTGTGTGGACTATATGTCACTATAATATGTAACAGTGGCTCTGGCCATCCTATGATTTCATTATTTGCTCTTACAGTTTAAGTGATGAATTAAAAAATCTGAAACTAAAAATTATATCTAGAATGTGGTTGCAACTGTCTGAGGTGTCTGTAAGCTTGCCTAGCCTGGAGGAACTGCTCCTGGAGGTAAAAGTGCTCCTTTTGACAGATGTAGCACTTTAGTCAATAAGCAAACTGTCTTGCTGGTGCTGAATTTCTGACCCACCAAAGGTGAATCCAGCTTGCCAAGTTTGTTAGTGTTTCAGAAGTAATTTGAAACAAGTTATTTTTTCAAAAGTGGCTTTTGATGCCTGTATGTGTCTTCACGTGCCTGCAGAAGGCCTCACAGAAATAGCTAGCATCTGTGTAGTATGTACCTCTCTCTTCTCAGGTAATAAAGAAGATGAGTTTAGGATGCCTTATCTCAGCCATCAGCAGCTTCCTGCTGGAATTCTTCCCATGGTCCCTGAGGTTGCACAAGCTGTAGGAGCCAATCAAGGACACCACACCAAAGAGTTCAGTAGGGCAGCCCCAAATCCTGCCAAGGCTACAGTAACAGCAATGATTGCTAGAGAGCTATTGTATGGGGGTACTTCTCCTACTGCTGAGACCATTTTAAAGAATAACAACTCATCAGGCCACGTACCCCATGGACCACTTACTAGGCCCTCTGAGCAGCTGGACTATCTTTCCAATGTTCAAGGAATTCAGGTAAGAGTTCAGCTGTGCAAGATTTCTTACAAAGCTATCCAAACTGGTCCAACCTGTTGTTTCCTCTAAAGCTTTTGAGTTCTGCTGGTGGCTGATGTCTGGTGACTGCTTTTAAAGCTGAAATTCATGTAAATGTTTTACTTCACCTATGAAATGTACTGAATTTTACAGCTTTTTTAATTTAGTTTTAAAATCTGAGCTTCTGTACTGCATCCTCAGCCTTAATTCACTGCTACTCTGAACTCTTGGAAGAATAAAATATAGAGTAGCATTTTCTGGAAATTGTCATGATGTAGGAACAAAGTATGAGCTTGAACTTGGCTGATCTGAAATCAGGTTTTTGAATACTCTTTTTACATTAACAGTTGCTGTAAGATGTGTATTTTCTCATGTTTGGTGCCTTTAATCAGAATTGCATGTAAGTTCCTCTATTAATATGTTAAAGGAGCTCAGTGGTTTAAAAAGTATAATAGGGTGATAAAAGCAGATAGCTATCATCACATTAAAGGTCCCAGCAACAATCATTATTAAGTAGCCACTTTTATTCAGAAGGCCTGCAGAGCTCTCAGGATTACTAAAACACATTTGCAAGTGAAGTCCAACTTCAAAGTAAGTGTTTCTGGTAGCTGACAGAATGATTAGAAGTAAGGTTTGGCTTCCTACTTGGACAAATAATCTCTAGCAATTGTGATGCATTTTCTGTACTTGGTTAACTGAAAAGAACTAAATGCTTCTCTTCTTCAGGTTGAATATAAAGACTTTCCAAAAAATAACAAGAACGAGTTTGTATCTCTTATAAACTGTTCCTCTCAGCCACCACTGATCAGCCATGGAATTGGAAAGGATGTAGAATCTTGCCACGATATGGTATGATGAATATTGCTGAAAGCTTTCTCTTTGGCCATCAGTGAACTAAGGGCTGCAGTGGGTAGACTATAGTTTCATGCTACTGCTGGATAGCAATTAATTAAATGCTATATGATCCTCTGGCTAATTTTTGTCTAATATTTCACAGGTAGCTGAAATAGTTGATTAATAATACCAGAATCTAGTCTAGTCTTTAAAATGCTTAATATATGTTCAGAATTTTGGTCTACAAAAATGCAATTTGCTTTATCTTGATATTATTTGCATGACTACATATTAAAGAAAATTTATGAAAAGGAACTTTCCAAACATAAGAACATATCAACTTATTTTCTGTAACTGTAAGAATGGGCTAATACTTCATTGGGAACTGTAATAGTTAGGTTCATGTTCCCAGACTTTCTGCTGGAACAGAATCCAAAATAGAAGAAATGCAATTCACAGATAGCAGAAGACACTCTGTCTGTTAAGCTCCCTTTCTAAATAAGATCTCCAATGTTTCCTTCTGAAAGAATGAGTCTTCTCGACTGTAAAGTGTACAGGAGTTTGTCTGTAAAAGACAAGACATACTGCTAACACTAGGTACACAGGCTGCTGTAATTGAAGTGAGTTTTGTCCTTTTGGTATCCAGTGGTGACCTGAGTACTGACTGCAGGCTAAAGTCATAGCTTGCAGTATGTTGATAGGCTTAGGAAAACCTGATTTTACTGATCTTTATACAGAAACATTTTGCAGTAATTTGCTACTGGCTAAAATTTGGTACAGATTTCTTTGACACTTAGTTTTGACATTTTCATACCCATCCCCACATCCTGCTGTAAAGACTTAAGCACACAAGTCAGTGCAGTAGATGGAAGAGAAAAGGACATTCAGTTCAGAGCTTAAACTTTATGACTGGGAGCATGAGAACCTTCCTCTCTTGAGATAGTCAGCTTTTGCTGATGCATGTGCCATAACTGATCAGGGATATTCTGTAAAAGGTGCAGCTGAAATGATCCAAATAAAGCTAAAAAAAATTTCAGTTCTCAAAGGAGATGACTTACATTTGCATTAGCCATGTCACATTGACTCTTCTTTCAAGCTGTCACAACCCTATCTGTGTTGTATTTTTGATTCTTGTGTAACTTTTTCTGCAAAGGACTTTTTGTTCTGTGTGTTTTAATGTCCTTTGTCTTAAGCTCTGTACAGTTTGAGCCATCTTTTTCCTTGATACTAATAGTACTGCTGAATTAATTTTTCCCTATTACTCAAACAAATACAGTGGGAATGCCCTAGTGACAGCAGCATTCTATTGTTTAAAGTAGCAAGATGCAATTCTACACATCATGTTTTTCCCACTGTAATTATGCATCTTAGAAAATACATTACCAAAATTAGAATATTTACTTTGTTTTAAGTGAGTCCTGGTCCTGCTCTCACTAAATCAATGACACGGACTCCAGTTGAATTGCTGAGTGCTCTCTCTTCTCTTTAGGCTGCATTGAATATTTTAAAGTTGCTGTCTGAGTTGGACCAACAAACTGCAGAGATGCCAAGAACAGGAAATGGACCAATGTCTGTGTGAGTGTGACCCACTGACTTTCCCTTGCCTGAACAGAAACCTCTAACCCTGTGATGTTCTATAAACAAATGTAATGTGAGGATTTTTTTTCTTTGCCAGAAAAGTTAAAATGCCAAGGGCTGTTACTTCTTCAGAAGGGTGAGAGGGTAGGTTTTATGATCAAGCTTGTAATTTTCATATGTCAAATGCAAATTACTAAGCAGGAGCAAATGAATAAAATGTAATGGCTGTGATCCAAAGTAATTCTGACTGATCCCTCTGCTTGAACTATTTGTTTACATATCTTCGTAAATAGTGTGACTTTTCAGTGTGTTTAAATGTTATAGCTGCTCCTTTCTTTCTAGAAATCCTCTGTATGTAAAATGTAAACAATGTGTAGGTTTCACAGCTTGCTTTCAGCAGAAACATGGAGGGGCTGCAAAGTACTCCCTTTGAGTGGGGTGGGGGAGTGGGGAGGGGGAGTAATAAATGTTAGCCTCTCATTTAGTTGGGGATGTCCCTGCCCACTGCGGGGGGGTTGGACTAGATGACCTCCAGAGGTCCCTTCCAACCCAAACCATTCTGTGATTCTATGATTTAGCTGATAAGCTGTCAGAGTGGTGGAATTAAAGTCCTAATTGATTAAAAACGGAAGCCAGTTATATGGAAACAAGTTGTTATGTCCACCTCAAATTCTTTGCATCCAATGTTAAAGCGTCTTATTGGTGGAAATAACAGGGGGTTTTCTCCTAAGTAACAGATGTGTTCTCATTTGTAGATGTGTGAAACAAGAAATGGAAAGTGACTCTCTTCTCAAACCGGCTAACTCAAACACTTTGGGACAAACACTGGACAGCACTGCCTAAAAAAGGCTTTTGACTGGACCCAAACCTGAAAGCACCAGAGAAAATCAAATGCTTCCTATTAATGTAACCTAACTGTTTTAGAGTGCTACAGTCTTTACAACCTACTGTAGTGTCTAAATCATAACCGTTGCTTTTTCTTCAGTGATAAATTTTTAGTTTCATTATGTTGTTTTGATTGAAATGACGCTATAAATTTTTCATTTAAAAGTTTCTTAATTGTATCTAGAACAATAGCACAGTTTAGAAACTTTGTCTTCTGAGACTGACATGTTATCTGTGAACTAACTTGGGAAGATCATATCCATGTATGTGGTTATTTTGTTTTTATTGAAATAACAAAGTTTCACTGGAAACAAATTGTGTGCCCACCATTTTAAAAAGCAAACCTAGCTGAATTATCCAACCATTGAATGAATTAAAACACTTTAGGAATTTTAAACTTTGTTTTGATCATTTTGGGTTAATTTCTAGTTTTCTTGAGTGGAGGTTAGGGGAACTTGAATGCAACATGACTTTAAATGATCGCTGATCTCTGTTTTAAGAATTGTGTGTATAGATGGCACACAGCTCACTGCATTACCGGATATGATCTCAATGTAGTGCATATAAAACCGCAGATTGATTTTCCTTGAGTGCTTTATACTGTTTAATTACATCTCCATGTAGGGCTGAAAAAAATTACCTATGTTTATATATAAACTGTGTTGCTTTTGATGTTGTGTTATTGCGCACCCAACTGTGCGCAATAAAGTTTTTTGCATATGGTCCAGGTAAAGCACGATAGCCTTGCAAGTTAAGTACTGCTTCAGTTCATTGTTTACGCTGGAATTTTTTCTCCCCATGGAATGTAAGTAAAACGTAGTGTTTGTCACCAATAAATGGTAATACTAAATTTTTTTTTTTGTTAATTTATTCTTGTATGCCACTACAGGGGCTGCTTTTTTTATAGGACTTGTAATGCTTGTGATATAGTACGGGCAGTATTGTAAAGCTATGGAGTAACTGTACAATGGTTATCAATTACATATAAATTACTATTTAGTAATGTGGAGGATGTGGAAACCTGGCAAGGTCAAGGAAATTCAAAAGTAATGTGGGTACATTTTGTTATTTGTGCCACAGTGTGTTAGTGCAACTGTATTGATGGGAGCTTAAACTAAAGTTGTTCTGATTATGACAAGAAACCTGGCACGACAGGTTGGTATGATTTCCAAGTTTAAGTCTCTACTTTTAAGTTTCCTTGTTTGCTTGTAATTTGAGTCATAACCTTGCCTTGCACTTAGTAACTTTGGGGGGGTAGTACTTTCAAAACAAAGCAGAACTTTGCCTCTAGCAACAAAAGCTGGCATGGTAGGCTGACACATGACGGTGTATTGTTTGGCTGTGAACGACGTTCAGTGTGTACATAACTGGTGATCTGTAGCAGCACTTCCTGAACACCTGTTTGCAGTGCATGTGGTAACTGCAGTTACTGCATATGCTGTCTCTCAAAGCTAAATGTCTTGGCCATTTTTATTTGCATTATCAAAAGCAGTTGGGTCACATTAACTGCATACCAAATTTTATTGAATCAAGTTGGGTTTTGATCATTATAAGCAAGAAAAACAATTGTAAAGTTTTTTTGGGTTTGTTTCTTTTCTTTTTACATTTGTAGAACTAAAATGCTGTACATTTAAAAATTAAAAGAAACTTGCTAGGCTGAGGCTTTTGTATTGCAACTTCTTACAACTTAGAAACTACTTAACAAAAATTTGTATTAGAAAATATGTACCACACTGATAGTGGTGTAAATGGTCTTCCCACCTTTATCTGCTGCTACTTAGGAGCTTTCTCTTTGGACGGGACTAGAGCTGATTCTTCTGACTGTTTTGCAGCATTGATTTGTTGATAATGCTGTTTTATGTGAACCTAAATTGAGGTACTTTGCTGCAGATACCTTTGTTTCAGTACTCTTAAATGGATCTGTTATCTTAGAGGTGCTACATAAGAGAAAGTTCTTTTGTCAAAGACTGTGTAATCACAGCCTCATGTTGGAAGACTCCACTATGTGGTTTCTAGAGGAGTGTGGCTTTTCTAGAGCACTACAATAACTTGCTTTTTCAGTTGTCTCCTCTGTGCTTGGTGCAGCAAAGGCTAGGAGGAATTGTTACCACCTGAAGGCTTTATGTGACAGATTTGTTCAACAGATACTAAAATGTCCTACGAAATACAAATATGAGAAAACTGAGGTGAAGATGACATTCTCTGACTGCAGCAGTCTGTTGGGCTAGAATGGGTATGAAGGTGGGTACATTTTTGAGGACTAGCAAAGTGCTGTCTGCAAGAGACCTCACCCTTTTGGATTCTTTCTTTGAACTTTTTACTTTTGTTTTTGGTCTTAAGAAACCTTTTGACTGCAAGTGAATGAGCTGGAGCTTCCAAATGTGACTATCAGTGTGCATTAGCTCAAGCTTGATGCCACATGTTTCAGTGATGATCCAGTTATAAAAAAAATTAAGTATAGAGTCTGTTCCAAGTTTACTTTCTTGTACTCAAATCTTAATTGGTCAGAGTTGTTCTCCCACAAGCAGATATTACCAAACATTTTTCTCCCCATTATCTTATTTGACTGCTTAAAGTACCACATATATTTTAGCATTTTCCCTATGTTTCTCCAAAAGTATTTGGGAATATGGTAGTACTAATCTAAGTGCTCTAGAATCTGCTGTACATTTAGTAAATTGTGGAATTTAGCACTCAAATCGTTCAGTTCAGCTGCAGAGAACTTCCCTTTAATCACTTTTAAGTGGGACTAAGGAAACCAGTATTTAGTCCCATCTACCAGACTGGTAACTGTCTGCCCATCCTACTTCCCAATGTGGAGCATACAGGCTCAAAGGAAGTAGCTGAGGAGTTTGGTAAATAGATTGTGGAAATATTTATGTCCATTTTCCAGTAGTTCAGCTTGTAAATAAAATTAGCAGAGACCAGACAGTGTAGGTAATATATTTTCCTTCACTGAAGAAAACATCCTGTCTGCCTGTACTCCTCACATGTCTAGACCTGACAGACTCCAGTCTTCATGTTGTTGTTTTCTGGTACTGGAAAGAAAGCACTCATTGCTGTTTTCTCAGGTTTCAAAGCCTTAAGCCAATCTTGAAATTATATCAGCTTTTCTTCTGAGAGAATGATAGCATGCCACTGTTCTTTGAAGAGGTGCAGTCAAATGTCTCCTTGTAAGAACCTGAGGAGTGGCTCTGTAGGTGTGCTGCATGTGAAACCTGCCAAATGAAGCCTTTTTCCAGTGTTGTGTTATCAGGCTTTGAGACTGCTACTCGTCTTCTATTTTAAGTAACAAGTTTTACTCTGAAACAGGTGTGAAAGAAGGAAGGTAGTCCATGTTCATCCAGGGATTTTGGAGTATTACCTACTTTCTTGAATGGGTCAGTTTGCTATCCTTAAGACAAAAAACTGCATCACATAAAAGCTAAAAGGAATTTGTTTAAAGCAAAATATTTGGAGGTTGGACTAGATGACCTTTAAAGGTCCCTTCCAACCCAAAGCATTCTGTGACTCTATTCTGTGATTATTTTTTTTGTTAGTAAGAAGTCCTGACTCCCCAAAGAAAGAAACATGACTTTTCATGATCATGATTCTTGATTTGAGGATGGAAATCTTAAAGAGAAGAAGGATTTGTGCTACATTTATTTCTGAGAGTGCTGAACTGTAGGAAGGCTAGAATTTGCCTACAGAATGAGAAGCAGCATGGATTCACTGCAATGCCTGTCTGTTCCCTAATATTAAAAAACATTCCCATAACTTTTTATTGTTGTTTTGCTTTAGGATATAGATAGCTGATACTTCCTTAGGATCAATCCTGTCTGAAAGGGATCGTTTGGGGTGTGTGGAATCAGCAGTTATTCTTGTTCTCAATTCTCTGGCCAAATTTTAGTAACACACATCAGAGTTAAATGTAGCTGTACTTGGAGTTCCACTACAGTTATTATCTAAGGATCATACCAAAATTCTGTTCCACTGATCAAATTTGAAATTAAAAGTAAATTAAAATTATAAGTAAAATTCCCTATAAAGCTTGTTAAATAGACACAGAGGAGCTTATGTGTTAAAATGTTGAGCCACCAAGTTATTTTGATTACTAAAGTGGATAAAAGTTTGAAGAAAGTGTGCTACTTCAAATTCAGACAGGCTAAATACATTTAAACAATTGTCTGTTTTAAGCATCCTTAGCAATAACTCTGTGCTTTTTCTCTTACTAACTTCAAAGGTAATTGGTGTATCAGTGTTTTAACTTCTTGTATGTCCATGTGCTAAAGGGCTGATGTAGAAATCCANAGATTTGTTCAACAGATACTAAAATGTCCTACGAAATACAAATATGAGAAAACTGAGGTGAAGATGACATTCTCTGACTGCAGCAGTCTGTTGGGCTAGAATGGGTATGAAGGTGGGTACATTTTTGAGGACTAGCAAAGTGCTGTCTGCAAGAGACCTCACCCTTTTGGATTCTTTCTTTGAACTTTTTACTTTTGTTTTTGGTCTTAAGAAACCTTTTGACTGCAAGTGAATGAGCTGGAGCTTCCAAATGTGACTATCAGTGTGCATTAGCTCAAGCTTGATGCCACATGTTTCAGTGATGATCCAGTTATAAAAAAAATTAAGTATAGAGTCTGTTCCAAGTTTACTTTCTTGTACTCAAATCTTAATTGGTCAGAGTTGTTCTCCCACAAGCAGATATTACCAAACATTTTTCTCCCCATTATCTTATTTGACTGCTTAAAGTACCACATATATTTTAGCATTTTCCCTATGTTTCTCCAAAAGTATTTGGGAATATGGTAGTACTAATCTAAGTGCTCTAGAATCTGCTGTACATTTAGTAAATTGTGGAATTTAGCACTCAAATCGTTCAGTTCAGCTGCAGAGAACTTCCCTTTAATCACTTTTAAGTGGGACTAAGGAAACCAGTATTTAGTCCCATCTACCAGACTGGTAACTGTCTGCCCATCCTACTTCCCAATGTGGAGCATACAGGCTCAAAGGAAGTAGCTGAGGAGTTTGGTAAATAGATTGTGGAAATATTTATGTCCATTTTCCAGTAGTTCAGCTTGTAAATAAAATTAGCAGAGACCAGACAGTGTAGGTAATATATTTTCCTTCACTGAAGAAAACATCCTGTCTGCCTGTACTCCTCACATGTCTAGACCTGACAGACTCCAGTCTTCATGTTGTTGTTTTCTGGTACTGGAAAGAAAGCACTCATTGCTGTTTTCTCAGGTTTCAAAGCCTTAAGCCAATCTTGAAATTATATCAGCTTTTCTTCTGAGAGAATGATAGCATGCCACTGTTCTTTGAAGAGGTGCAGTCAGATGTCTCCTTGTAAGAACCTGAGGAGTGGCTCTGTAGGTGTGCTGCATGTGAAACCTGCCAAATGAAGCCTTTTTCCAGTGTTGTGTTATCAGGCTTTGAGACTGCTACTCGTCTTCTATTTTAAGTAACAAGTTTTACTCTGAAACAGGTGTGAAAGAAGGAAGGTAGTCCATGTTCATCCAGGGATTTTGGAGTATTACCTACTTTCTTGAATGGGTCAGTTTGCTATCCTTAAGATAAAAAACTGCATCACATAAAAGCTAAAAGGAATTTGTTTAAAGCAAAATATTTGGAGGTTGGACTAGATGACCTTTAAAGGTCTCTTCCAACCCAAAGCATTCTATGACTCTGTGATTATTTTTTTTTTTTGTTAGTAAGAAGTCCTGACTCCCCAAAGAAAGAAACATGACTTTTCATGATCATGATTCTTGATTTGAGGATGGAAATCTTAAAGAGAAGAAGGATTTGTGCTACATTTATTTCTGAGAGTGCTGAACTGTAGGAAGGCTAGAATTTGCCTACAGAATGAGAAGCAGCATGGATTCACTGCAATGCCTGTCTGTTCCCTAATATTAAAAAACATTCCCATAACTTTTTGTTGTTGTTTTGCTTTAGGATATAGACAACTGATACTTCCTTAGGATCAATCCTGTCTGAGGTGTCTGGAATCAGCAGTTAGTCTTGTTCTTAATTCTCTGGCCAAATTTTAGTAACACATATCAGAGTTAAATGTAGCTGTACTTGGAGTTCCACTACAGTTATTATCTAAGGATCATACCAAAATTCTGTTCCACTGATCAAATTTAAAAGTAAAAGTAAATTAAATTAAAATTATAAGTAAAATTCCCTATAAAGCTTGTTAAATAGACACAGAGGAGCTTATGTGTTAAAATGTTGAGCCACCAAGTTATTTTGATTACTAAAGTGGATAAAAGTTTGAAGAAAGTGTGCTACTTCAAATTCAGACAGGCTAAATACATTTAAACAATTGTCTGTTTTAAGCATCCTTAGCAATAACTCTGTGCTTTTTCTCTTACTAACTTCAAAGGTAATTGGTGTATCAGTGTTTTAACTTCTTGTATGTCCATGTGCTAAAGGGCTGATGTAGAAATCCAGTGCTGATTTTTATTTAAAAGAGAAAATGTTATTTAAGAGCTTTTACTGTCTAACCCCTCTCCATTCTGTTGGTCTATAATTGTGTGCAGATAGGGAAGGTGCATCTAGATTAAAGTGATACTTAAACTGGGTCAAATGCAGACCTCTTGTCATTCCTCAAGTCAGCTGGATATAGCTTCGTTATTCTAAAGGCCTTTTGCCACATGCTGAATGTGATCCATTTTTGCTTAGATTGGACATCAAACAAAGCTGCTCCCACTTCAAACAAGCACATGACAAGTGTTCAAACAGTGAACAGGCACAAGCTTGCACATACTGCATCTCGAGCCCATGGTCCTTTGCACTACCCAGGGAGGGAATGAACCTTGTGGTTCAGAGAGAGAAGTTTCCAAATTCCCTGTGAATGCTTCCATTAATTCCCATTTTCTTGTCTATCAGTACTTTTTGTTGGCACTTGAGCCTTGTGGCATGCTTACCCCTTCCTTCCTACTACTGGTTTTACTTTATAAGGATGCTTGCTCTCCTCACCTCTCCTTCTCTCCATAAACTCCTCTAAGAGTAACGTCGCTTAAAGAAGGCTTTAAGATTATCTGATCTTGTGATGGACAGATTCCTTCATCCATGACCCATTTGTATCATTTTTGGAAGGAAAAGCTTAACAGTCTGTAGGAAGAAAAACAAGAAAATATCATTTATGTGCAAATAGGCCTATTAAACTGGTAAATCTGAATATACCACCATGTTGGGTCTCTTCTGCTGAAACTCAGCTGACTCATTCACAGTCTTCATTTGTTTCTAGTTTTAGCTGCAGACTAGAAAAATTCTGGCTCCACAACTAAACTATTGCAGTTTCTTTCTTGCTGTCATTTAATCTGTTTATGTGAATTTTGTGTCTGGAGTTTTTCATATTCCAACAGACCAGTGTGTATGATCTGGCAGATGCTCACAAAAATGTATTTCAGTGCTTTGTCAGTGTGCTGACTGGTTTATTTTGCTTATCATAGTGCTCCATAGTGAAGCTGCTGACCCAACAGTTCAGAGAGATCTTTTCATGGCTTTCTTGATGCATACAGGCTTTTACAAATTTTTATACTCGCAAATTATATTAGAAATGTCCTGAATATTAGAGACACCTGGTGCTAGGCTTTAGTTTAGGTTACTGTGTTGGGAACTGAGAGGTTGCATCCAAATTAAAGTTTGGATGTCTTCATATTCAATCCTAATTTTAAAAACTGAACATAACAATGTAGCAGTTGGATGCTGGAACATGGAGTATTTAATTATCCCATGGGACTAACAAGGTCTTGTTCAGCAATTCAGAAGCATTTCTTCTTTCATTTGGTTTCCCCTTCCTTGAGAAAAGACTTGACTCTGCACTAGCACTCAGTGTTGGCATTTGAAAGAAGCTGAAAACAATGGCCCTGTGAAGGCTGCAATATAGTAACAAAGCATTCCTCAGGAGCTGTGGTACTTTGAAAAAAGGGAATGTGACTTTAACCTTTTACCTCCACTTTGGCCACTCGTGTAAGGCTAGACAGCATAACTGCTCCTGCAGAGCAGTCTCTGGGACACAAGACTGCAGAGGCCCAGCACAGCATGGTGCTGCCTGTGGCAGCAGTGCACAACCACTGTGTGCAAGAGAAGTGCAGAGCTGTCCTGGGGCCCAAAGTCCTGCTAATGGGCTGTGAAGCAAAGGTTTTGCAGGCTGGCTGCTCTGGGCAGCAGTGCCCCACAGAAGAGGTCCCTGCAAGTAAATAATAAGAAGTGAGATTTGAGTTCATGTTCTGACTTTTGCTGCCTCTTGAGGAACTTCTGAGTTCAGTGAGTCTTGCCACAATGAGCCTTGACTGAGTTGAAGAACTCATCTAGCTAAAGAGATTTTCAACATGGTTCTGCCAAGGAGAATAAATCCAGTGAAATCAAATAACTTCAATGCTAAGCTCTGCTGCAGCTGTTTAACATCCCAGACCTTCCCATTTTTCCTCTCTTGCCAAGATAGGCAACACAAATCACATTTACCATTCCTTTTGCATTGTGCATGTGACATGGGTTTGCAGTGTAACAAGATTAGTTTTGCCTGTAATCCTCTTAAAATGTCCTTCCTTTGATTGTCTTTTCATCTTTTGGTGTTCTGGAACTTGGATTAATGGGATTGAGATTTATTCCAGACATCCTGCTTGATAAGATGCTTTCAATAATTAGTTGCCTACAAACACATTTTATTTGAAAAAAAACCACCATTTTAATGGTAGTTGAATTATGCAGTGTTATGTGAAACATACTATAAGGCCTATCTATATTTACTTGCAGTATGTCTGTAGATACTACTAGACAAGGAGGTGAATAAAACAAGATAGGCCTACTCATTTCAGAACATCTAAAATATCTCCTGTGGCTTCTCTAGGCAGATTTGCAGAGCTATGGCTGTATGTTTGCAAACTAGCTGACAAATTGAACACATGCCTTTTCTTGTTCCCATCACATTTCAAGCACGGTCCTTGAACTGCCTCTTCCATTGGCTCCACAGGATATATTCACCTTGCAATCAGCTTGATCTGGTCCCTTTGTCACTGAATCCCTGTGTAGTTAGTAGAAGTTCACTACCAAAGTAACAGCTGGTTTGTTGAAATGCTGATGTGACAAGTCATACAATGGCAGCACTTCATGCACCTTGGAGTGAGCAACTGAACAGCTCTGCCTGGTGCCTTGGCATAACCAGTGTGTATTTAACAAATAGAAAACTCCAAAGTATGGAACAATTACATGTTTTGAGCTAGTCTAGACCAAAGCTGCTTATTGCAGAACTCAGGGTTGGTTGTTCAGCTCCTGTGTTTAGCCCAAAACACCATTTTACCAATGTGAAACTAGCACACATCTTCGTGCCTTCCCTGCCTGTCCCCCTGCCTCTTAAACTTTGGCTCCATCTCAACCTCATCTCTTTAGCTAGTCTTACTCTAGCAACAGAAGTTCCTACCTTCCCCAGAGGTGCTAGGAAGTGGGATCATGACTGCAGAACATTTCTGAATCGTAGGCTGGCACCCCCTGCTATACAGCTACCACTGAGAAGGGATGAAACTGTGCTTGGCTGACCTTTCTGAATATAAATAGATGCACACACTGTGTAAGTGCAGGACACTGAAAATGTGTATTCAGTTATGTCATGTGGCAGGTTTCCACTACTTAGAGATGACTGCATTCACACCCCATTTCCAAGGTGAATTTTTAGCTATAAAATAACCTTATGGGTCACAAGCCAGCCTGTTGTCATTTAAGACACATCCTTTGTACTTTATTCCATTCAATTTATTCAGTGGCAAAGTATTTAACCCAACATAATTTGCATGCCTATGGTCACCTAAAAGCAAAATAACTGCTACTATGATGTGATGTGTTCCTCACACTGTGGTAGGCATACCCCCTGTGATAAACCAGAGCTCAAACCCAGTGGCATATTGGTAGAGAGTCTGAGCTAGGAGAGTGACATAAGCAGGCAGCCCCTGAATTAACTGTATGGGAGCTTGTTCTCTGGATTAAGGTTGGATGTTAAGGCTTGATGTTGCCACTATGTTTGCACATGCCTTTGGACAAGTCACTAAATGTCTCTGAAAAGTAAAGACAAAATTCAATTTCTGGAGCCACACTTGGCATCCTGGCAAAGAACATTAGATGAAAATGAGATTGAAAGGCTCTGGGAAGACCTTATTGTGGCCTTCCAGTACTTAGAGGGAGCTTGTGAAAAAGAAGGAGACTTTTTACAAGGGTAGATAGTGAATAGGACAAATTTTAAACTGAAAGAAGAGAGATTTAGATTAGCTGTTAGGAAGAAATACTTTACAGTGAGGGTGGTGAAACGCTGGAACAGGTTGCCCAGAGAAATTGTGGATGCCCTATCCCTGGCAGTATTCAAGACCAGGTTGGATGGGGTATTGACCAACCGGGTCTAGCGGGTGGCAGCTCTGCCCATGGCAGGGGGGTTGAAACTAGACGATCTTTAACGTCCCTTCCAACCAAACCCATTCTATGCTTTTATGAACTGATGCCCCAAGCCCGCGGCTCACACAGCACCTGCCCGCTGTTTCAGTCTCCGGGCTTGCCCTGCCGCCAGACACACCGTGTGAACTGGACCCAAGGTGCACGCACTGCCCTTACCCGTCCCCTCCCAGGAGCCCTGGGCACAGCCGCAGCTCTCGGCAGGCTGCAGGCACTATGCGCGCGCACCGCCATGAGGTGAGCCGGGACAGACAGCAGCCGAGCACGGCCAGCTCCACCGCGAAATGGCGGCTCCAGCTGTCCCCGCTGCCGGGCGCACTTCACACCACCTCCTCCGAGCCCGCCAGAACGGGGAAGGGCGGCCCCTGCCTCTACAGCGCCCCTAAGAGCCGAGCCCCCTCCGCACGAGGAAAATCAATGCAGGGCAGGGCAGAATCCGGGTCCCCGCGGCACCGCCCAACATGGCGCTGGCTTCCGCCCTTCCGCCTCAGCGCGGGCGGGCCAGGGGGCGGGCCCTGTCGACTGTATAAAGAGGCTCGCGCGGAGTTGTGTAGCCTCTTGCTCCTGCGTGGTTAAGGTGCGTGCTGGTTTGGGGATGGGCTCAGGGGTGGTGGTTAGGAGTTTGATGGTTCTGCGTTTGCCCACTCTGTGTTTTTGTGGTGACTTTCTTTGCCCGAGCAGGCTCCTGGCGGCCGCCGGCATTGCGTTTCTCCCACCGAGGGCGCGGCTCGGGCCGCGTGGCCTGGCAGCATGGCCGACTCTTAAATTGCTTAACCCTCGGGTCCCGTCCCCCAGCGCTTTTATGTGGGCTCCTGCGGTGCTTTCTGGTGAACGGCCACCCTTCCTGGGAAAGGCTTCCACACGCTCACTCTGGCCCGCCGTAGGGCAGGAGCGTGGCGGAGGTTCAGCCGTGGGGCACCGGAACTTGCTGGTGGAGGTGATGACAGATTTTTTCCCCGTCAGAGCGACAGTGTTGATCTCTCGCTGTTCAAGCCAGATCATGTCTGATGCACCAGAGGAAGGCACCGTTGTGTCCGTGCGCTTGCGGGGCCCGGTACTGACTGTTCCCTTTGTTTCACTCCCAGATGCAGGGCCTCGGGGTGACCCACTGCGGCAGGGTCAGGCTCGTTTGCTCCACCATGCCCGAGCCTCTGGCAGGTGGGAATGGTAAGTCCTTAAAGTAACCGCTCTTCACTCCGTTAAAAATACATACATACTATTTTTTCAGAAGAGTTACTGAGCTGTTTCTGCAGTGCTTGTGTCAGATTGTTGTCCCTGTAGGTTTGACCACTAGTCTAGGTACTAGAAAGGGTTTCCTCCTGCAGAAGCCTTGTAGCTGGGTCCGTTGTGCCTCGTCTCCCATAGCGTGCAAGGTGTTAGGTCCATCAGGATGAAAGATCTGCAGCCTAGGAGGGGTGGTGGGTTAACAGCTTAACGCCCCTGGCATGTGCTCCATGGCGAGAAGGTTGGGTACTAGGTCATACTGGAGCCACATGACCATTCTGCTGCAGCCCTGGTGTGGGACAGAGCTGGCCTGGCTGCTGTGGGGCCTTGATGGAGGGGCTGCCCCTTACTGGTAGGCGTGCGTTAGTGTTCACAGTATGAACCACGTGGTGTTTAGTCGAGCTGTAATGTCTGCCTGGGGTCTAGTGACTGCATGGCATTTACTGCTGCTTGTGAGGCCTCCTCCAACACAAAGGCAGAAGACTCCCATGGCCATAAAGGCCTGTATAAGTGCATTACCCGTTACCACTGCCTGCTTCCTCTTTTTCTGTAATGCCTGTGTTGGCTGTCTTGTGCTCTGCTGTAGGAGCCCCGTGGGTTTGTTTTTTCTTTTTTCTATGGACTTGGACAGGTCTTCCACTGTCCTGTGTGCTTGTTGAGCGTGCCAACCAGCCAGCTCTTTTTAGGGAAGGATTTGCATGAATTCACTCATTGCCCATGGTCTGCTGGGGGAGGTGGGAGCGCAGCCACATAAATCCTGGGGACTCTGGTGTAAGTGATGACTGAATTTTTTCCCCATCAGAGCGACAGTGTTGATTTCTCATTGTTCAAGCCAGATACGTCTGATACACCAGTGAGGAAGTGCTGCTGTGTCTCATACTCTGTCAGGGCTGGTGCTAACTGTTCTTTGGCTTTACTCCTAGGGTGCTGCAAAGTCAGAGAGGGTGCTGAGCTTCTGGGAGACCTGATGTGACTGCTGTAACTGGCAGTGATGAATTGTGTGGTGAGGGCAGTTACCTGTTTTGCTCCACCATGCCTGAACCTCTAGCAAGTAAGAATGGTAAGTCCTTAATGTGACTGTTGATCACTGGTTTAAGTTAAATAAAAAAGCAGGGAGAATACCTTTCTGCAAGGGACTTGGCTTCCAAAAGTCTTTTTCCCTGGAGGCTTGACTGATGTGTAAATTTGAGTTGTCGATGTAGTTACTGTAGAGATAAAAGCACAGAGGTTGTCCTGATGCAGAAGCATTGGCAACAAGGTCTTCTGTACCTCATGTTTGTAGCTCCTGTTCCAGCATGTCCAAAGTGACAGATGAGGCCAGGGACCAGCAGAGCAAGGACTCTGCAAGCTGCGCGTGTGTAGGCTGAGGTGGGGCAGCATATAGTGATTTACAGCCCTGTTCTGTTTGTTTCACTGATGTATTGCATTCAGAAAGCTCACTTTAAGGACATCTGCATGGAAATGTGGGTGATCTGCTACCCAGAGCAGCTGCCCCAGTAAGCGACATGAATCCTGGCTGAAGTGTGTTCCTTTTGGAATAGAGGTGCTGTTGAATCTCTTCTTCTCTGCCGTTTGCTGGCTAACTTGAAGGAGTATGAGAGGATTGCCGATCTTCAGCATTCAGTAGTAGCCATATATATATGTGTGTGTGTGACTTTGCCACTTCCTCTGCCACGGGTTCACTCAGTCCCTGTGGACCTGCTGATGGAGTTGGGAGTGTTGCACAGCTCCTGTGAGAGTGCAGCCACATAAATCCTGGGGACTCTGGTGTAAGTGATGACTGAATTTTTTTCCCCATCAGAGCGACAGTGTTGATTTCTTACTGTTCAAGCCAAATATGTCTGATACACCAGTGAGGAAGTGCTGCTGTGTCCCATACCCTGCCAGGGCTGTGCTAACTGCTCTCTTTGGTTTTGCTCATAAGGCTCTGGGAGAAGAAGGGTAAAGGGTAGGCTCTGTAGGCACTAGGGCTGATGTGACCCATGGCCAAGTCAGGAAGGAGCACTAGGAGGCAGAACAGATGCAAGGGCAATCAGCTTTAAAACTCCTTTGGCTTANTCCTGTGAGAGTGCAGCCACATAAATCCTGGGGACTCTGGTGTAAGTGATGACTGAATTTTTTTCCCCATCAGAGCGACAGTGTTGATTTCTTACTGTTCAAGCCAAATATGTCTGATACACCAGTGAGGAAGTGCTGCTGTGTCCCATACCCTGCCAGGGCTGTGCTAACTGCTCTCTTTGGTTTTGCTCATAAGGCTCTGGGAGAAGGGTAAGGGTAGGCTCTGTAGGCACTGGAGCTGATGTGACCCATGGCCAAGTCAGGAAGGAGCACTAGGAGGCAGAACAGATGCAAGGGCAATCAGCTTTAAAACTCCTTTGGCTTAATGGAAATGCTGCATGATCTGGCTCCACACAGGGCTGTGCTGTGGCCCTGCTCTGCAGAATCAGGCCTTGAATGGGGTCTCCAGCCTTCCTACTTGTCTGCTGGGGCCTCTGAAGGCAGGAGACCAATTCCCTGTGGGGTGGCAGCTCTGCATGCCTGGCCATGGCAAAGCCTAGAGCAGGGATGGCCACCCTGGGTACTCCAAAGAGTGTGAAGCCATGCACTTGAGCCTGCTGAAGAGGTGGTGACATTCTCTCCCTCCTGCCCACCCCTGAAATGGTCCTGTTGATTTCTGGGCTTTCCCATAATGCTTGTTATTCCCTTCTGCAGAGATTGGACACCCCATTGCCTCCCAGCTCTGTCAGCAAGCAGCCAAGCTGTTTGCTCCTCACACCTGGAGCCCCTCCTCAGTATCACCATTTGAGCCTCTTGGAGACTGGATATTATGACTGCAGCATAGCCTGTAGTTACTAATGTGATGAGAGAGGTTTCCTGGTTTGCACCCCTTTGGCAGGGGAAACTGGTAAGTATTTAATCCTCTAATGTTTACTCGTTTATATAAAAAAAAC
The DNA here is from genome assembly GCA_013396975.1 of Bucco capensis. Classification (NCBI taxonomy): domain Eukaryota; kingdom Metazoa; phylum Chordata; class Aves; order Piciformes; family Bucconidae; genus Bucco; species Bucco capensis. Next base: position 2,272,029 of record VWZO01002743.1, on the reverse strand, counting down.
CAAACAACCCAAAGAATCTTAACTTTTTTCTGCAGTGCTCTGACAGATTATTGGTCCTGGAGATTTGACAGATGTGTAGATTTGAGTGTTGTTGCAGGGGTTCTTTTAAGTGTTGGGCCTGAGTGTCAACACTGTTGAAATACTTGTTTCTTTTTACCATCCTCCCTGCAGGGATTAATACTTTGTCAGTTTTATGGACATGAAGCATTTCAGATGTAATTGATTGCCTTTTAACTTTCAACTGAAGAGAATATGTCCTGATCACTTAAAACTTTTTTCTGAAAAACACTGTTTTAGCCAGGTTGGCTGATTCCATGGATGCAAGATGCTTCAGTTCCTAATGTGTCTGTACATAGAGGTTGCATGCCCATGCACCTCTGTTGCAGGGAAACTACATGTATGCTGCATGCTTTGAGGGCAGGCAGCACTGGAGGGTGCTGTCTGCACGTATCACAGTAACATCAGATTGTATAACACTATCTGATGTGCATAAAAGAATTGAGGCTCAAAAGTGGAAAAATTCTTGCTTTTACAGCATCTCGAGGAAATGATACAGAGCTCTGACAGGTTTCAATTAACTTCAAGGACATAAGTTTTTTTTATTTTGCTGCATGTAAGCCATGTTAAAATGAGGTGCTTCTGACAGTCAGGGAGCTTTTGGTTTTGATCCTTTTTTGTTTTGTGTCTTCTTCCCATCTGAGTTTCTCGGTGCCTTGGAGAAGTGTGGATCAAAGTGAGCTTCCAGCAGTGTGTCTGCAAGAGAGGAGTTGCTTTTGACATTCTTTTTCTTTTGTATTCCTCATCTTCTGAGAACTTGGCTATTTGATTAGGATTTCACGAATGTTCTAGAAAATCACTTCAGTGGGTGGATGGCTATTGTCACTGGTTGCATTCAGTTAACAGCCTTGTATTGCTCTTCTGGTGCCTGTTGTGCAGCTATAGTAACTCCCAAGTAGGCTGAAGTCTCCTTGGTAGCCTGTATCTATGAAGAGCATAAATGTGACCTTTCTGTATGGCACTCTTGAATTCAAAAGGTATGAGTGATCCCTGTCAGATGGTGAAGTGCTGACCAAGTATGTTACTCTGGCACTCTACTCTGTCGGCTCTCTTAAGAGCTACTCTTAAGTGCTCCCTCAGAGCAGTTCTAAGAGTGCATCCTACTCGGAGAGCCTGGTAAGTGAGGAAGTTTCTGCTCTTTGAAGAGCAACCTCAGCTGCCCAGCAGTGTGGGAAGGGAATTTGAAAGCTACATGTTTGCTGTTTGCAGTAGAGTGGACTGACAAAACCTTGGCTGTTTTTNTGTGTGACTTTGCCACTTCCTCTGCCACGGGTTCACTCAGTCCCTGTGGACCTGCTGATGGAGTTGGGAGTGTTGCACAGCTCCTGTGAGTGCAGCCACATAAATCCTGAGGACTCTGGTGTAAGTGATGACTGAATTTTTTCCCCATCAGAGCGACAGTGTTGATTTCTTACTGTTCAAGCCAAATATGTCTGATACACCAGTGAGGAAGTGCTGCTGTGTCCCATACCCTGCCAGGGCTGTGCTAACTGCTCTCTTTGGTTTTGCTCATAAGGCTCTGGGAGAAGGGTAAGGGTAGGCTCTGTAGGCACTGGAGCTGATGTGACCCATGGCCAAGTCAGGAAGGAGCACTAGGAGGCAGAACAGATGCAAGGGCAATCAGCTTTAAAACTCCTTTGGCTTAATGTAAATGCTGCATGAGCTGGCTCCACACAGGGCTGTGCTGTGGCCCTGCTCTGCAGAATCAGGCCTTGAATGGGGTCTCCAGCCTTCCTACTTGTCTGCTGGGGCCTCTGAAGGCAGGAGACCAATTCCCTGTGGGGTGGCAGCTCTGCATGCCTGGCCATGGCAAAGCCTAGAGCAGGGATGGCCACCCTGGGTACTCCAAAGAGTGTGAAGCCATGCACTTGAGCCTGCTGAAGAGGTGGTGACATTCTCTCCCTCCTGCCCACCCCTGAAATGGTCCTGTTGATTTCTGGGCTTTCCCATAATGCTTGTTATTCCCTTCTGCAGAGATTGGACACCCCATTGCCTCCCAGCTCTGTGAGCAAGCAGCCAAGCTGTTTGCTCCTCACACCTGGAGCCCCTCCTCAGTATCACCATTTGAGCCTCTTGGAGACTGGATGTTATGACTATAGCATAGCCTGTCGTTACTAATGCTGTGATGAGAGAGGTTTCCTGGTTTGCTCCCCTTTGGCAGGGAAACTGGTAAGTATTTAATCCTCCTATGTTCACTGGTTTATATTAAAAAACAAACAACAAAACAACAAAAACCCAAAGAATCTTAACTTTTTTTCTGCAGAGCTCTGACAGGTTTCAATTAACTTCAAGGACATAAGTTTTTTTTATTTTGCTGCATGTAAGCCATGTTAAAATGAGGTGCTTCTGACAGTCAGGGAGCTTTTGGTTTTGATCCTTTTTTGTTTTGTGTCTTCTTCCCATCTGAGTTTCTCGGTGCCTTGGAGAAGTGTGGATCAAAGTGAGCTTCCAGCAGTGTGTCTGCAAGAGAGGAGTTGCTTTTGGCATTCTTTTTCTTTTGTATTCTTTATAGAAGATCAGTGATATGTCATCTTCTGAGAACTTGGCTATTTGATTAGGATTTCACGAATGTTCTAGAAAATCACTTCAGTGGGTGGATGGCTATTGTCACTGGTTGCATTCAGTTAACAGCCTTGTATTGCTCTTCTGGTGCCTGTTGTGCAGCTATAGTAACTCCCAAGTAGGCTGAAGTCTCCTTGGTAGCCTGTATCTATGAAGAGCATAAATGTGACCTTTCTGTATGGCACTCTTGAATTCAAAAGGTATGAGTGATCCCTGTCAGATGGTGAAGTGCTGACCAAGTATGTTACTCTGGCACTCTACTCTGTCGGCTCTCTTAAGAGCTACTCTTAAGTGCTCCCTCAGAGCAGTTCTAAGAGTGCATCCTACTCGGAGAGCCTGGTAAGTGAGGAAGTTTCTGCTCTTTGAAGAGCAACCTCAGCTGCCCAGCAGTGTGGGGAGGGAATTTGAAAGCTACATGTTTGCTGTTTGCAGTAGAGTGGACTGACAAAACCTTGGCTGTTTTTTTTTGACAGGTTGAAATTTGTCAGAAAATGTCTGGGACCTGTCATGATTCCGGTGTCCTAGCAGAAAGCTCTCTTCTGCTAATGATTGATGTCCCTCACCGTGCTGCTGCCTGTGATCCCTTGTCCAAGCTACAGCATTCACATCATCCTGCAACAGCTCTGGTCTTTTCTCACAGCTAGAAGTGATAAATTGCTGTCCTGTCTTATGTGCAGAGGGTTATATTTTTCTTTCACTTTGTATGAGGCATTTAGTGGAATCAGGAACTTGCTACATGTTTAATATAATTGAATGTTTTTGCCTGCAAGGGCTGCTTTCACCACCTGACAGCTGCTGTTACCCTGCCACAGTCATTTCAAGTAAGAAGCCTCTCCTTGGAGAGCAGCTGTCAAGTATGGGAGGATAGCCTTCTGTGTAGTGAGAGGGGGCGGTTCAAGTCTTGGCTGTCCCTTGTCATCCAGAAAGCTTTAGTAATTTATCACTGGAGCCTGTAAGGTGGGGAAGGGGCATCTTGGCTGCTGAGCACAGTGTGTGTTTCTGTACTGTTCAAACCATATTTTTAATAAAATCTTAAGTACTGGGTGAATTCAGCTGGTGACTGAAACTCTTTTTATAGGCCTTTAACAGCCAATTTCTGGATCTCCTAATTGCTCTGGGGGCTTGGATCGCAACAGTTCTTATGTGTAGTGATAGTTTACATGGAGCTGCCTCATGTTAGGAGAAAGGGCTGTGATTCCATGGCAATCCAGTTGCATGTACCCTGAAGTAAAAGTGCTTGACTGAGACTTGTGGCTGCTGCTGTGCTTCAGGAAGCACTGCTAGGGCATAGTTCTCTGTCTAAAGGTCAACAACAGGTCTGTCTTCTGGACCAAAAGGAGAGGTGGTGTCTACTTTGCCCCTATTTGGACAAGGATTCTCCCTCAGTTTCTCCCTTAGATAGTGTGTGGGGAGCAGGTGGTGTAGAACAGGATTCAGTGGGGATTTTAGCTGGTCTTGTAGAAGGTGCAGATTAGCGTGTTCCCAGGTAAGTCACTGGCTTAGTGTAGCAAATTCTTCCATGTGTGAGTTGCAGAAAAGTGATGGTAGTCTGGGAGGGAAGGGAAGCTCATGCCAGCTTCTGTGAGAATTTGTCCATTTCCCTTGTGCAGTATGTTTAGCTTGCAGGAGTGACTGCTTCTGGCTAGAGACTCAGTGACAGATGTTCATTCAGCTCCTGCAGCCTTCCCCTGGCTGCAGTTTGGCAAGTGTCCAGGTTGGCAGAGCAGGAGAATGAAGAGTTACACGTGCTGAAGTAGGGAACCACTAAACTAGAGGCAGCTGAAGGCTTTTCTAATAGCTGTTTTCCTAACACCAGAGAGGTAGTCAAGAGCCCTAGGATGTATTGCTTGCTGTACCTCTGACTTTGGTGTTCCAGGTGAATTGACTGTAGATGGCTGGCCTTAGGGGTGAAAGGGTTGTGTTAATGGATCTGTGCTGTGTGATATCTGCACAGGTTGAGGGATTTGGTGGTGGTGAGCCTGTTTTGCAGGGAGGGAGAAGTTCGGCATCTGCTGTGCCCCTTAGCCTGGCAGTCAGGAGTGGTATCTGCATGATGCACAAACACAGTTCAGCATGCCTTGGCAGATGTCTCATGCACATCCTGGTCTGACAGGATTTGTACACCGCACCGGCAATGCAGATAAATGAAATAAATAGACCCTTTAGGTCAAGTCAATGTAAAAAACTGGGGTATTTATTAACCTGCATTGTCTCAGACAGCAGGTTCAGATTCAAATGCCAGGCCTGATGGCAGAAGTAGCTGCTCCATGTGGTGTGTTGGGAAGTAATGCAGCAAGTTAAATGCATTGGGTATGGGGTTAAAAACCACCCCCCCCCTGCAGCCTCATTTGGTTCACAAGGAGCAGAGACACCTGACAGCTGTTGAGGTTCCTGTATTGCTAGTTCTGCCTGTGAATGGCTGTAGCTGATGGGTCATACATGCTAAATACCAGCTGATGGGGTGCTGCCTGAAAGCAGCTGGGTGGATGTGCAGGGGCTGCTGCGAGTGAACTTCCCCAGCAGTGACAGTTCAGCTTGAAGTAGCTGAAGGGCAAAAGTGAGCATGGGTAACAGGCTGAGGAAATGTTTAAGAAGTGATTTCCTGCAACATTTGAAGTACTGCTGGGTTATTTCTACTGTCTAATAGCAAAAGCCTAATTAATACTCTAATATACTGGAAGTTATTTAGAGCAACTACAAGTTTAGAGGGCATTTCTGCTATTTAAACACCTAAATAACATTTTCAGTGGTTATGGGAAGAGATTTGATATCTAAACTGGCAGTGGCCTTTGGCGTGTATGTTTAGTAGGAAAAAGCAATGATGGAAGCATTCTAGAGATTTTTTTCATTCAGTTAATATAAGCAGCATAATCTCTTGAAACAACATACTGAGGGATCAGAACTGTTACTAATAGAATTACTTTCATATCTAACGAGCATATCCACCAACAAGCATATTTTAGACTGGAGAGTGCTGGTTGTCCAGTGTAAGGACAGATGTAGCTAGAACATGGGTTTTGCATGTTTTATTACCTCTCCAAGAAAAGGTGCTCAGGTTTCAAGCACAACTGCTACTGCATGTATGCATAGGGATGGAAGACCAAACTGTCCGAGGGTGACTGTAGGCAACCTGTTAGTGCTCTCTAGTCTGGGTGCAGGGACTAGTTAGATGGAGGAACTGAACTGCAGGTGGAGATCTCTGGCCTGGCAGCTGTAGGGGGTGCTCTGTGCATGCACTGCCCAAAGCTGAGTAAGGGCCAGATGGAGTTTCTGCATCGAACTGTCCCTTTGTTTAAGTTATGTCCGTATTGTTAGGACACTTTTACTGTGTCACTATAGCAGTGTGCTGTAAGAAACCTCAGGACCAGTGATCATTAGGTTATTAGCTTATCTGTAAGAATAGAAAGTGTGGCAAAATGGAGACAAACCCTAAAAGACACATCTGAACTTGTCAGAGGCTTTTACTTCCACGAGTGGAGGTGGAGGAGGTCTTCTGTATTGATAGGCTTTTGCTTCAAAGCTTTTCTCTGTTGGAGATATGCCTGCAAACAGCTGGATGTGGCTTCATTTTACATCTGTGTCTATGATGCTTTTTATGGAACTAGTTTGGGTCTAGAGAGCATGCCCTGGCATTCCTTCCACACCTTTACTCCAAATTCCCATATACCATGCTCAAAAATGTGGTCATGGCTGCCTTTATTAAATGTTTGTTTGGACAGAGTTTCAATATATATGGTAGGTGCAGCTGGTAAACACAGGCTGAGGGTCATATTCTTTAGCACTGTAGCATCTTTTTTTCTGTTATGGGGGATATCCTACCTTCTGCTGCTTTCAGGACCCTTGGTAATGGAGAGCTGACTGAACTTGACTTTGGCCAGCTATGGGCTCCCAGCAGTATGGTATGCCATGACCTTAGGTTATTTTACTGTGTGTAACCATAATTCAATAACTTGAGCTGCAATGGACTTCCTAGTACAGCTGCATTACAGCCAAATAGTGAAGCCTCCTGGTTAACAGAGAAACCATCAAACAAACTTCATTGTCTTGCATGGAGGTAAGATGAGCTGATTTGAAAATCTCTTATTATACCTCATTCATAAAAGATGGCAAGGGGATGATGTCTAAAACTTGAGTTAAAGCCATTTGCAGCTGTCCTTAGCATTTGTTCCCCCATTGCTTGCCTGAATTCTGCAGGCACTGGTCAGCTCCTGAGTGTGTCTGCTAGATGTTCTTAATGAGAGGATGAAGGCCAGGAGATCTGTTTTGGACAAAGGCTGACTTACAGCTTTTTCTCTGCATAGAGAGCTCCACGATAGCTCTCGTAGGCCAGCAAAGGATAATTGCAGCATGTGAAGTGGCTGAGCAGGGCAGTGAGGATGAAGGCAGAACAATGCTGTATGTGCTTGTGTAACTTTCTAAAACTGCAATCTGGAGTCACTCATGAGGCTGCTATGTTCAAGCAGCAAATGTTTACTTTTCTCAAACAGCTGTTTCTTGGTGCTGTAAGCACTGAGAGGAAAATAGCAGAGATTATTTCTCTATCTGAGGTTGCTTCTAATAGACATGTTTTCATACACAGTGAGAGGTTTAACATTTATATTGCCAAAGACCCAGGCATCTTTTTGACTGCATGCTGGTTATTACATTCTCTGTAGACCCATCTGTTAAGTGGCTGCATTAGCTTATGGGATAGCACAGTCCTTTTATATACTGCTGCTCTACTCTTTGCCATATTTCTTCTGCCTCCATCTCTGCTCAGTGATAAAGTTATCTGACTAGATAGAGTCAGCTAGACTAGACATTATCATGGACAGCAATGAAGCAAAACCTGGTTTTTTGGCTGCCTTAGGAAGATCCTGATTTCAGGACACTGAGGCTGCCCCACAGGCAGTAATGGGAAGGCTTACTTTTGAAAGAGATTTTCTTTCTCCTACAGGCACCCAGTATTTTAAAAAGATGTCCTGCAAATATTGAGTTCTGTTCCAATGCCATCCTTTTTGCTAGATCCCTTGCAGTGGTGGAGTGAAATGCCAAGTGCAGTGGGATGCCAAGTATCTTGGTTAGCCAAAGTCTCTTTTTTGGTGCTGTGGGAGCTGCTGGTTTGTTACAAAACCTAGAATTCCCAGGCATTTTCCCATCCAAGTATTGGGCACAGGGTGCAGATAGGGTCAAGGCCCTTAGGCACTGTACTAGCTGTCTTCATCGTGTAGAAAACTGTGCTTTATGTCCCTCTGCTCCCTGCTGTGACTCTTCTTGCTCAGACCACCTGGCTTATGCTCAGATTCATCTCACTGTGTAGAAGGAGCACTGGTGCGCTCTCAACCAGGTGAATGGAGGGTGAAGTGAGCTCTAGATGAGGTTTCCTGCACACACCACCAAAATTTCTCCTTTGCCCCCTGATACCCACCAGAGACTGGTGCTAAATCCTTCTACATTCTTCCACAGTAAATTAAAATGCTGGGGATGGTTCTCTTCACCTTTACAGAAACAGGTATTCTGGGGACTGAAGAAATTCTGTTCTCCCATTTCTCTGCTCAGTGCCAATGCAAAGCTAGTAAGGGCTGGATGTAGCCCCTTCCCACTGGCCTTCCAGTGACTAAAATGGGCTCAAGTCTTTCACAGTGTGGGTGGGAAACACCTGGCAGCTTGCAGATAGTAAAAAGAGTTGTCTTGGTGATGGGTAAAAATATTCTTTGTGCTAGACCATATTCATGAGGTAAACTGAAGAAATTCCATTATATTCCCTAAGATTGATTTCAGTTCATGTATACAGGCTCAGGACCATTTCTGTCTCTGTTACCTGAGAATTTGCCTGATTTCTTTAGTTTAAGAATTTAGGCATTTAGAAGAATGTCCAGTGGACACTGTGTCACTGTGCCTGTCACTTGCTCTGTTCAGTTTTGAATGCTGTGGCTGGGTCACCTTGAAGTCTTCCCCCTACTGCTGAGAATAAGCTTGTCTGTCTTAGTCTTTTGTCAAAGCAAATATTAAAGCCAGGGGCTGTTCTCATTTCTGTGCTTTGCACAGGCTCCCTTGAGTTCATGTAACCTTCCTCAGCAGGGATGTCCAGGGCCGTAGAGAGACTTTTGGGGATCTAGTCTCAGCATTGACTCCACAAGGAAGGGAGGCATGTTTTCCTTCTCTGACAGGGTAGCAGATGTCCTTCCAGGGAGCTGTGGAGACTCAGCAGGTCCATGAGTGTGGTAGGTAAGCAGATGCTGCCCCACGTGTTGCTGCTCTCCTGGATGGATCCCCTGAAGCCTGTTCCTGAAAGCCTCTCTCTGAAGGTAGGGTGGTGTGTTGGCACCCGGGGGCTGGCCCAGAGTAACACGCAGGCTTTCTGCTCTACACATGCTCACATTTCCTGCTGTGGGTGGCCACAATGTCTTCAACAGCCTGCAGCTTCTGGTGCAGGGCTACTCTTCAACTGAAAGGGTGAGGCTTGTGCTTTTGATCCTCCCACAGATACTGGAATGCTTGCACATCAGTCCAGGGTAGAGCCTGGCCTGTAGGCAGCAGCTAACTTCTCAGTGAGATAAAGTACTAAGCTGTACCTCTGCCCTTGTTTAGCAGCTTGGAGTATGTGCACTTCCTTTGTGCTGCACAACTGCAGCAGTGGTAGACATTGTCTTACTCTCGCCAGTTTTCCCAAATCCAGCTGGAGAATTTCATGGCCTGCTGGTGAAGAAGGATTTACTGTCTCATGCAAATGGTTGCAAGCCATCTGCAGGCTCATGAGAGTGTTGCTATAATGGTTACATGTTTCAGTGACTTAGTCTCCATTCATGTTTGCAAGAATTTTGTCTACCAGGAGGAGATAAAATCTTCTTTTTCCCATGAGATATAGCACTCATGGGGGAAGCTCTGTCTTGAGTTAATCCATTTTTCAATGGATGTGGATTAGCCCCTTGACATCAGCAGTTCAAAGCTGATTTTTTCATTGAGTATTCACTGTCACTTCTTTTACAGAAAGATATTTATAAGTGCAATTTTCTTGGAAATCTACAGAGGAGGACTGGAAGTGTTTGAGAAGTTTTGTTAGTCAGCAATTTTTGTTGCTGTGGAAACACCTTAGAGCTTGGGAAAACTGCCTGGAGAAAAAGGTGCTACCAAAAGTGCTAATAGCAATGTGCATCTCTTGTTGGTTCCTAGCTTACTTAAACCTGTACCTCAAGCACATCTTCCCAATAGCTACTGTTGTGTCATGAGGGTCACACGTATTTTGTGCTGGTGGTCATGATTTTCATTACCACGCCAAGCCCCTTCAGTGAGGGAACGGCATGTAGAGCCAAGTCCAGTGGCTACAAGCTGGCTGCATGGATGGAGCCAGGCATCAGAAAAGCTTTTGTGGATCATTTTTCACCCATCTCCTTTTCCAAAGCATTGAGTAACACTGTAGGTTCAAGACATGATTATAACTTCTAAAATCTGAGTTTCATATATGGAAGCTTCCTCAGGATTTAGAGTTGTGCTGCTTGTGAGCTGTGTTTGTGGCTCCCTTTGGCAATTTTGAATACTATTAGGCATTATTTTCATTATTGGCAGAGATACAAAAGGAATATTCCAACATAGTATTAAGGTGGTTTGGGCATATATTGCCAATTTATTGGACTCATTAGGAATATTATTCAAGTCCCTTCAAAATGTCATTACTTAAAGGCCAGTGACCTCTTCTGTAATCCAGATGTTTACTCCAGACTGTTTTCTTCAGTGCTCTGAGTCAGTGTTGATAGCAATGCAGTGCTGCACATGGAAGAGAAATAAACAGCACTTCTATTAACTTTTAAAGTGGCTTGGAAGGGTCACATAGGTCTATGGAAATACAGATTTGGAAAAAAGAAATAAAAAACCCTCTTGTTTCTCCATGATGTTTTAGGATAAAATCTTGATCCAGCTACGGAGCAATAGCTATGAGGTCTGTAGGCAGCTCCAGTCAGTCAGCAAGAAGCATTCTTTTACCATCCATAGCACAATTAATCTAACTTGTCAGAAATTGCTAGTGATCTTCACTCGGTAGAAAAAGGGACTTGTGGTCCATATCCTGCAGCCAATAGACTAAAGGGCAGATCCTAGCAGAAGACCTGGAGAGTTGGACTTAATGGTCTGCCTGTGTAAACTTGTTTGTCTCAGGACAAAACCAGTTGAGAAAACACAGGAGAAAGTACAGTTAGCCTGTTCTCTCCAAATCTCAGCATCCTCTGGTTGTATAACTGTTAAAATTTCCACAGTGACCGCGACCTTCATAAACAGAAGAATGTACCTCCTGATATTAGAATAACAGGAAACTCCTATTCTCGTGCAATTACCCTTAATGATAAGAAATAAAGGACACCCACATTGCAGTCTTCTGAACATGCCAACTAGAAACATCTCCATCTGCTGAACTGTTTTAGATCAAACTTTTTCTACCCCGTATAAAGTCACTTGGGACTCTTTAATATGCTACTTTCTAGAGTTACTGTAAGACAAATACAACAAGTTCCTTAGCACCGAAAATGTTCAGTTGGAAATCCCTTGGTGGAGTTTTACAGCTTGTTTATATAAACCACACATTAATAGCCATGGGGGAAAAAAAGTTTTCCTCACACAGTTAATTTCTTTATCTTGTTGTTTACAAGATTTTTCTTCATGTTGTAATTTATGGCATAATTTTTCATGCATCTGAGTAGGAGTCTGGGTATTGAAAAAAGGAATGTGCTTTGAGGAGGTAAATTAAGTTTCTCCCCAAACTCTATAATTCAAACCTGAGTATAACTGAAATAGTAAAAAAGTTAATTTCAGAGGAGAGGGGAAAAAAAAAATCAGTGCAACTTACTCCAAGCAAAATAAAGCAAAATCTTTTTCTATGCATTTACTAAATTGAAAAGTGCAGAGTGTCCTGTGCCTTGGTGACTTGGGTTTGCCCAAGGAACATGAAAGCTTGATTGCTTAATGCCCTCCTGTGCCCATGACAGCTTCTGCTTTTATTTAAGAAAATAAATGAGACCATTTCTGTCATGTAAATTGTGTCAATTGAATAAAGCTGTTAAATAGATGAGGTAGTCTTACAGGTTCTGTTTATTTTCATCCCTGCTATTACTGCATGCTGCTTCCTAGCTCTGCTCAGAAATGCCAGTGACAGCAAGGATCCTGTGCTGAGGGTGGACTTTGAGTTGGGGTCAGTGCTTTGGTTTTTAACTCTATTTTGCATCATATTTCTGTGCTGTTCCTTAATGTTCTGTGAAGTGTTCAGCTATCATTTGCAGAAACTGAATGTGTGTAGATGAGTGGCTTTGAATCTCTTGTGGAAATAGATTAATTGTAGCTAAGGCCTCTGGTTTCATCACCACAGTGGTACCCTATTGCAAATAAACATCTGCTGCTTTGTAGATTAGCTATAACTTTGCTACTACCTTTTTTCCTCTTAAAACAAGGATAAATGGGTTCATTTCAAGAGGCAATGTGGCTCCTAAGCTGAGGAGGGGCTCAGAAGCTAGGACTCATTAATCCTGGGTCTGGTCCTACAAGTGCTTGATCAAGTGAGAAGACCTAGTGATGACAGGGAATGGCCAGTGCAAATGAGGCCCATTTGGCAGGATCAGGTTTTCCTTCCAGTATTGAAACAGTCATTTTCATGCCTCCTGTTAGGCACCTTGCACCAGATGTGATTCATTGCATCCCTGAGATGCCATGCACTTGGATTATCTCTGCCAGGCAGACGTGGATCAGACCGGGAGTCTTCCCTTTTGTGGGCTCCAGGCACTCTGCACAACATAGATTAAACTGGGATCTGGCCTCTTTGGCTTCTTGACAATTTGACAGGTATATGTGACTGTGTGATACAGGCAGCACCTGGACTCCAGAAATCCATACAGTGTAATCAGGAATCACTTGCTTACTTGCTTTTTACTGCTGATGTATTTAGTGTCTGCTAAAAGCTTGGCTGATGTTGGCAATCCTCAACCCACTTTCCAACTGGACAATTTAAATTTATGAAATGTACATTGATACTAAACCAGTTGTCTTCCAAATTTCACCTAGATCAGTCAGCTGCTAATGCATGTTCAGTCTGTTGGAGAGATTGATTTAAAGCCAAAGTTTCTTAGGAAGTGCAACCAGCTGGCAATTTAAACACAGGACCCGTTATTGTAGTTACATCTGCTTCCTTTAGCAGCTTGTGTAACTCATTAGAGAGCGTGGTTAATCAGAACAGTTATGTCTGTGTGCAGTGTAATATTTCAAGCACCATATTTAAGCATGCTCCTGAATTTAGAGAGGCACATCAGTGTCCTGTTGAAGTGGTGTCTATACCACTTTAGGATTTGCTTTGCTTTTCTTCCTAACATCTGGGGAGAGATTTAGCAGAGTGAAAAATGTGTGGCCTGTGTGATAACTGCATTGAAGAAACTGTACTGAAGACTATTCCCAGCTGTTCCTGTGTTGTATAGGGTCCCAGGGGACAAATGGTGCTGTGTCATCCTGGAGCCTTGTGCTGCAACTTAAATATGAGTGATTTGCAATTGCTGACTCATAAAACAGCTCTACTGACTATAAATAAATAAATGGGGTTTCCTTCAGCTGTGGGTGGATAAATTTATACTGAGTTTTATGCTGCATAGGAGGACAATATCCATTTTTTGTTGTCTCTTTTAGGGAAACTACTGTAAAAAAAAAAAAGCTTTGATGTTTGCTTGGATTTATCAGTCACAGAAAGTGAGGATGTTTTAGCTATTTTATCTTAATCTTGTAAGATTGTAAAAAAAAATAAAGGGGCCTGGATTCTAGCCTATGCCATGTTGCCACTGTTGCCTTGAGACTAAAGAGAAGGAGAAATGGTGACCTGAGTCCCAGGCTTTTATGTTGACAAAACATTAGCTGAAGTGATCAACTTATGTGAGACAGGACAACCTGATGGTGACTGGAAAGGGCTGATCTTGTGGGGTGTGAATGTTTCTGGGGTATCTGTGCACTTCTCATTTCTTCTGTAGCGCACATGGAGATTCCTTACAGGAATGGAGTAAAGTGCTGAAGAAGACAAAAAGTTTCATCTTCTAGTTGAGCCACAGGTTCTTTGGGTTGATGAAAGACCTACTCAGAGAAGTCTCTGGCTGTATTACAATCTCATCCATCCTTAAACAGCAGCAGCAAACCCCTACAGGCTCTAGAAGCAAGAGACACTGAGCTGCAGCCCCAGTGGGTGAAGGGAGGGAAGGCTGCTGCTGCCTGCTGCTGCCTGCTGCTCCTGGAGCCATCTCCTAGCATGGTGTGGGCTGCAGAAGCATTGCTGGAAGAGGATGCCAAGGGGCAAGGGCTGAAGTAGGAGGCAGTTGTCTGTGGAGGCAGCTGGTGAAAGCATGAGAATGGAGCTAATTTGGGAGGAATCTGAAAGGTGAGGCACTGTTTTTGGTTTAATATGGGAGAAGGTTATGTAGCTTGAGAAATTGATAGAGGATTTTAGGCATTGTGTTCCTTCTGCTAGAGAATGTGCCTTGTCATGGGGTTATTCTGGATTTAAAAGATTCCTAGTAATGCTTTGTGAACTCTGGTGTTACCCTAGACCTTCACAGACTAGGGGAAAATTCCAGGTTCAACTTGAATGCAAACCTCTTCAAGGCTTTTCTTCTTTAGGCAAAGGAATGAACCTTGTTCATAGGGTTCTCTCTCACATCTGACTCTTACAGATTGTTCTTTTATTTTCTCTTTGGAAGAGAAAAAGAAAACTGAAAGTACCAAGTTCAGAAAAGTTGGCTTGTTTCCTTTCCTTTTCTTTGAGAAAGCAAAAAGTCCCAGAGAGAAAACCACTAAAAGCTTTTTATTAAAGTATTTGTCTTTCCTATTTTCTAAATAAGACTTCTGGCCACTTTGAACCTTCTCCAGCTTTCATTGAACGTAATAGCTTTTTAATGACAATGAGTTTGTTTCCTTTATGCCCTGGGGTGAGTCATAGTCCTGCTGTCTGTGGAGAGGCAGCATGTGATGAGGTTGTGTAGTGGTTTTTGGTAGAAGAGAGGCTAGTACCTGTGTTCTCTATGCCTATGGCCACACCTGAATGAGAGGAGTGGGACTTCCCTACTTCTCTTCTAGCCTGACTTCCTCCCATGTCTCTGTGTGCTAAAAACTAGCAGATGTGTACAGCAGGGAAATGATGTTTCAGGGTCTTTTCACTTCTATTCTAAGATCTCAAAGGACACTATGAAGGAGAGAATTGTGGTGCAGAGTTTGAAACTCCTCCAAGTACAGTGGTGTTAGAATCCCTGCAGATGTATTCTTTGCTTACTAGCCATGATAAAAGAAAATTCCACCTGGATCTTTTGTCAAATAAGCCTTTTTTAAGCCTCAGTGCTTAGTCTTCCTCCCTTTCCTAACCCCCCAACACTTTTTTAATTACAGCTTTCTGCACAGGGTGCCTGGGGTAAGCAGGCAGACAGGCATTTAAAGAAAGCAAGAGCAAGTGTGAGAGTAAATCACCTAGCTCCTCTAGTTTTTACTATTATTTTACTATTATTCAAAAGAAAGAAAAAAAAAGTGCATTAGGGTATTTTCACACATGCAACTCCTTTTCTCAGCAGTAAGAGGTTTGTTGTCTATGTGACTTTGTTTTCATCTTGGCTTTAAGTGCATGAGTTCATACTGTGAGTAGGGTGTGTGGGAAAGCAAGACCACATCCACAGGTGCAATTTCGTTTGTTGTCAAAGGTTAGCCAAGCTAAAGAAGGGCTCGAGAGAGGCAGGACCTGTGAGGTGAGCAGGTGAGGAACTAGATGGTATAAACACAGCTGTGACAGAGAGATCACAATGGAAGAGCTGCTGTGGCAGAGTCTGGGATGGTGGCACCTCTCCCAGACTCAAACCACAGGCCAGGCAGCCCCTCCTTGCAGGGTGGTTCTTCAGCCTGTAAGAGAGAAGATTAAGGGACAATTCAACACAGAGCTATACAATCCTAAGTGGCCCTGAGAAAGTGTATGAGAATTGATTGTTCCTTGTCTCTTCCAATACAAGAACTAGGGATTCAAATTAAATTAACTGACTGTAAGTTCAAAACAGCTTCATTTCCTGCATAGTATTCTGCTGTGAGAGGCTGTGGGTGCTGAAAGTTTACATGGACTCAAAATGAGATGGGAGAGTATTTGTATAAGACATGGACTGAGGCATAGGCACCACCTATTTCCTAATCTTGGAAATGAAATCAGCAGAGCTGTGAAAAGATCCTGGGGAGATACTGCTATACATTCAACCTATCTTATATCCCTCCTGAACATCTACTATCATCCACTACTGGAGACAGGTACTGGGGGAGACAGGTCTTTGTTTTGACCCAGTGCAGCTTTTCTAGTTGATGAATAAACAGCTTTTTATCAGCAGCAGTCTGAGCTCAAAACCCAGTTTCTACTCTGGTATGGTTAGATCAGCTCTGAGAAGAAGAGGACACTTTGCACTGGCTTGTGCAAAGGATATCTTTGAGCTGTCTTACGGAAGAACTGTGTGCACAGAGCTCACCTGAGAGCTGAGGCTGGCAGGACTAGGATAGCAGCATCCTCAGGGTCTAGGACAGAATGAAGGGCTGAGATGCTTGAAAGACTTCCTGCTGCCCAGGGCATGGGGAAGAGAATGAAACACTTGAATGAAGCGAACAGTAAAAGCTCAGGTGAATGGCTTCAGTGGAATAGCCAGGTAGGGTAAACCCTCAGAGATAGCCAGGTTTTTCTTGCTTGTGTTCCCTGATTTCCTGAGCTGGAGGGAAGGATCTGGGAAGAGAAAGCATTCAGCAAACTACAGTATTAGGTGAGTGCCATGAACACAAAACCTCAGCAGTTGCCTTGGCCTTGGCATGAGGCCAGCTTGCCCCTATTCTGCCTGATCAGCCAGGCACAGGCATAATGGACAGTTTGAAAGGGAGAGTCAGTTAGGAATAATGTGAGGCAGTTCAGTCAGTCTCTCTTTGGATTCATGTTGGTGGTCCTCTCCTTTGCTGCACTTTGTCTGCAGTTCAGGCAAGCAGGGCATGAGAGCAAAGCCTGCTGAGCAGAGCAGCAGCCTGAGAGGAGCAAGAGGAAATGCAGGGCTAGTGTCTGAATATAAACACTGCTGAAAAGGAGACAGCTTGTTTCAGAGGATGCTGAAACATCATTTCATGAAGGGAGATGGCCACAGAAACAGGATGATAGGATAGGAAGAAAGGGATGGGAGGTTTTTACATAGTTACAAATTACAAGCTTCCAAAGGCTGGAGGAGTGATGAGGGTTGTCATTCAGTTTTGATTCATGTAAGTGCTGTCTGTGGTTAGAGCAAAGTTCCTGATTATCAGTTGTCCCAAAAAGTTTCAGCCTCTTGCTGGGTTTCCTGGTTTTGGAGTTTTGCTGCTTCTATCTGATAAGTTAGTTGTAGGAACCTTGATTATTTGCCCCAGCTTTTGTTTGAAAACTTTGAAGTTTCTAAGGGTTTTTCTGCTTCCCCACTGATATTTAAAGGCTGAGAATGAAGTTGCTGTATGTAACTGAAATTCCTCCTGTGCTCTTCTGTGCTCAGCAGGACATAGTCTGTTTAGGACCATATGTGCTGAACTCTCACAAGCAAAGGCTGGAAAGTGTGCCCTTGCATGCTCTGGGTGTGAGATGGAAAAGGCAGCAGACCACAGAACAAACCATCCTGCAGAAATTGATTTTCAAGTTAATACCTGTTAATAGCAGCAGAAGTGTGGGTGGAAATACTGACCTTTGCCTGCTTTTGGACAAATATTGTGGCCTTTGCTGTTGATTTGTGTCATGATCTGAAAGCTTATGTGAACTGGTGGTGCTTTTTGCTGAAATATAATGAACAAGTAGAGCATCTCTTGTCATAGCCTTGGAGAAAGGTTTGAACAAGGTAACAGCTACCAGCTCTCCTGTGGCCTTCCTGTATCTGTAGAAATGACCTCCAAGGAATCAGATGACTTGATTGGCTAATTTTCTTTTATGCTTTTACAGACTTGGCTCTGACAATGGAAACTAAAATCCAAGTCCTGCACAAGGGATGTAAAGTGCAAGGAGCTGTACAAATACAAAACAAAGTACTGCTATCCTAACTCATTTGAAATTTATATATAAATAATCTGGTGATAGGCACATAGAGGCAAAGGGGTGAACACTTGGTAATAAGGTAAATCCTGTTTAAAAACCTGCTAAATCCTATCCAGAGCAGATTGAGCTTTTTTCTTTTTTTTTTTTCAATTGGCAGTGGAGAAAGTTACAGCAACATGAAGTTTAAGAAGGGGCTGGTATTGGACAGCATTCCCCATTCCACAGATGGGTGGATCAGCCTGTGGTGCAGGCAGGGCACTGATTAACTCTCCAGAGTGAAAGTGCAAAATGAGAGTAAGCTTCCCTTTATCCCTTGGAAAGCACTTTCCATCTGCAACATCCTCCTGCCTCTCAGAGTTAACCAAGGGAGCAGGAGGGCCTCTGGGAACTGGGTCAGTGGCAGCTTCAGCACAGTGCAGCTTAATTAAGTGAAGGACAATGAACGAAAGGGTAGGAACTGTGTGTGACCAGCCAGGAAAGCAGCTGGGTAGGAACAAACACATAAAGCTGCATTTCTACCTGCCCTAGTGAGCTGCCTCCTGATGTTCCCTGTAGGTTGGAAGACAGAGTCTCTGCTGCCAAGGCCATCCCTGCAAGCTGTTCTGCTCCTGAACCTCTCCTGGTAAGATGGACTAGCCACATTTCCTTCTGATAAAGTACACTTGCTTGGCTCCAATATTCCTCACAGGGCCAACAGTCCCACTTTTAGACTTGGCAATTGTTTTGCAAGAAATCTGTTGCTGGGCTGCTGTGGTCCACCGTAGCTTGGGCCATGTTTTACTTGGCTTCTTTAACACTACTATATTTAGAGCCTGTTGGGGGTGGAAAACCAAACCAACCACAAACCCTAAAAAACCTCCCCTACATCTATGTCAAAACACAGTAAGGGAGAAGTCTGCTTTTAGACTGGGAATATGAGATGAGCAACAAAGTTTGCTCCCAAGAGCTCTAGGTGGGGGTAGATTCAACATAAACCCTATCAAGATGTCTGGACCTAGATCTGGTTTTCATAACAGCACAGGGTCAGTAGTTTTCACATGGACACATTGCTTTCTAAAGCTGATTTTCATTTAGGCTATTCTCTGCATCTCAGAATAACATGAATGCCTTCCTCCTACCTCAACAATTTTTGGCAGAGGGACTTGGAGCACAAAAGCACCAGTGCTGGAAACAAACACCTGGAAAGTGTTCTCTGGTACTGCTCCTAAGTTAATTGTGCAAGAGCTACACAGTCTTCTAGTTTGTGTTGACTAATTAGCTGAGTAATGCAATCCCTTTGAATGTTCTTCCTGTTCTACATCAAGAATGAGACATACATTGATTAAATGACTTAGCTGTGGTCACATAATGAGTGACTCATTGGCAGAGGCAGGAATTAACACTTGGTATCACTAAATTCCTGCTTCCTAGACCCCATGGACTCTTATTTCTCCTGTTATTCTCTTTCCTCTCCTGGCCTTTTTACCTCTTGCCCACTGTAGGACTTGTTACACGTGCGATTTTCAAGGTGACAATACCTGACCATTGCTAAGAAAATGAGGCATTTGTCCTTTGCTACAGGAATCTATTGACATACGAAGAAACTGAAGTTCCTTTTATTTCTTATCTTTTTGGAACGTTTTACCAAGCTGTGCCTGAGCTGGTGCTCTGCCAGATTCCTCTGCTCCCATGCTTCCAGCATTACACATGGTCAAAGTGTAAGTTTGTCCTCTAATATTATTTTCTGTTTTTCTGGAAGCATCTCTGCTGCAGTCTCCCTGAAGTGGGAACGCTCTGCCCATACTCACTGTTAGTACAATAGCATAATCAGTCACAAAAAATCAGTGGGTGGGTTTTATAAATCCCAGTTCAGCATTCAGCAAGGTCTAACATCTGTTGTGATCAATATTTCAGAGCAAGTCTGTTTGATAAAAAGTTACAGTAAAGCTTCCTACTGAATAGCTGAATAATTCACAGGAGTGATTCTAATTGCTTTAAGCTTTTTGCATTTAAAAATAAGCAGAAAATTGAGAGTAATTCTGTGCAGAGTCAGTATGGCCAGCTGGGTCGTGTTTCTTGCAAGCTGCTGGACTGGGAATGTAGTACTTAGAGGTTTTTGATGGCTCCTGAGGTATGCTGGAGTCAAATCTGGCAAAAAAAATTAAAAAAAGTCNAGGGCGCTGGGGGAAGGCGGGCCGGCTCTTTCCCCCTGAGCCCCCTTCTCCCGGTGCCTTTCAGCCGAGCAGCGGCCCGGGCTGCGGGGAGCGAGGGTGGCTGCGGGCGCTGGGCCGCCATGGCGGGTTGGGCCGCCCTGCTGGCACTGCTGGCACTGCCCGCCCTGCCTAGCCCCGCCGCTGCCGGCTGTGCCTCCCGCGGGCTGTGCTGCCCGGGTCGCGACCCGGCCTGCCTTAGCANGTATGGTAATTTGGCCGGTAAGTGCTAGCAGTCAGTGCAGAAATTGCACCCTTAGCGTTAAAAGTCTGCCGAAATGGAACTGTCGGATGCCGAGGCATGGTGAGATGCCACAAAGGGCAAGGCAAAGCAGCATTATGGTAGCGTCGGAAAGGTAAAGGACATTTGTGTGACCAACAGCCGCTGCTGTGGCACTGGGGCTCTTCCGGGGGGGGAAGTGGGGAGCGCCCATGCGCTACTCCCGCGCCCGACCCNCCACGACTACGCCGAGGCCTGCCCAGGTGAGTGACCGGTGGGGCGGCCACCGCACCCGGGCCTGACTGTCCCAGCTCTCCCGAGCTGGACCGACACGGGCTATTGGCTGACCCTGACAGCGCTGCCGGGCCCTGCCTGTCTCGAGGGGAGAGCAAAAGGGGGCAGGTAGCGATGCGGGGGCCGGAGGAGGGATGCTGCGGGCACCAAGACGGGAGATTAAGACTAGCTATAAGGAAGAAATGTTTTACACTGACGGTGGTGAGGTGCTGACACAGGTTGCCCAGAGAGGTAATAGATGTCCCCACCCTCAGATTGTCTGGAGCTCTAAGCAACCTGATCTAGTTGAAGATGTCCCTGCTCACTGCTAGGGAGTTCTACTAGATGAACTTTAAAGGTCCCTTCCAACCAAAGCCAGCATATGATTCTACGACCTTGCTCCCCGCAACTGGCAGGGCACCACAGGAGGCTGCGTGTTTGTGCAGGACAGAAATGTGAAATGGGATGTTTCCCGACTGAGTCAGAATCCCCCAATCCCTTTCCCTCTTGTGGATTGAATTGCTGTGGATGGGATCAATCAAACTTGCTGCTCCCATTAGTCTGTGCTTCCTTTACCAAAGTCATCTACGGTTGTGGCATGTGGCCGTAGCTCTAGCAAGAGCCTGGACCACCATGCCCCTGTAGCTGAGTGCAGAGTCCCCAGGCAGCACTGCCTTCCCGGGGAGAACAGCAGCACTCCCTCTGTAAATGTAATCTGCTAAAGCATGGAAGTGAATTAAGGAGGTAAGTTATTTTAGTGAGTGGTGCAATCTTACATTCCCTTCCCACAAACAGCATCCTCAAGGAGTCTTACCTGCTTGTGTAATGCCTTAGTTTTTTAACCTGCAGAGCTGTGCCTTAGCAGAGTTTTGCTCTAGACAGATGTGCAGGCATTCCTGTGATTTGTGTTTTTTTCTTTCAAGAAAGAGCTGGAAAATGGGTGAGAAATAGGTCCATTCCAAAGAGATTTAAACAAGCTCTGCTTGTGGATGAGTATGATAGGTGTGCAGATCTGCAATCCACAAGCACAGCAGAGAGCAGTGAACTTAAAAGTGCCACCCATGGAATCCCACAAACCTGACTCATCCCTGACCTGCAGCAGGAACCCCAGGTCTGCAGGAAAGGTGCAGCTTGGCTATCTTGCTGTTGGGGCTCTCAGGTGAGGGGGGGCATGTTGGTGCTGGATGCCACAGTGCCTTTGGCATTGGAGCACAGGTGGACTATTGGAGTGCTCCTTTGGAACCACTGTGATACTGTGATCTGAATCCTGTTGCTCTTGGCAGTCAGCACGGATAACTGGGATAAACATGAACCCATCGTGTCTATTCTTCATATTACAGAAAAGTAACAAAAATGTCTTTGCAGGCCCTTGTTAGGTATTGTGAAGGGATAGCACAGGGCAGTCACTGCTCCCCTTCTGCCCTGGGCACCTTTGCAGCAGTATCGGTGGCACAGCTGCAGCCTTCCGCCAGCCCAGTGCCATCCTGTGGCTCACTGGAGAATAACAGCATCCCGCTTACGGAGGTCAGAAAAGAAAGCTGGGGTTGTGCAGGATGAGGTATTACTGCATTTTTTTCTCGTGATTCATTCATGTGCTGGATGTAAGGGACTTAATTCTACTTTGACTTGTATTGCCTTAGTAGCCTGGCCGGTTTCCAGTAGTTTTCTTTCTCCCACCACTAAAGAGCTCCTTTATCAAACTGCTTTGTAAAACAGCATATTAAGGCAAAGGCATTAATATCTGACACTAACCAAAACTGAAGAGATCAGAATACTATTAATAAATCACATGCAGAAAACGGTTGTTGGGTAGCCTACAATCCAATGCATAGGCTTTTTTTTTGTGATGCATTGCTGCATATATGAAGTATCTCAATTACTTAGATAATTGATTTAATTCCTAATCTTTGAGTAGGTTTAAAAAGCTGTTTGTGGTGTCTTCAGACAAAGAAGAAAATCAATAGCGTTTGAAAGTTTCTTCCTAAAATTTCTGAAGACAAGGGCAGTTTCAAATGAGGTTAATGTAGTAATTAGGGATTATATGTGTTCTATGGGAGAGTAAATTGAAGTATCAAGCTTCAGCTGCTCAGAAAAGCTGGGATTCACCAAGGCATTTAGCAGCTTATGTCCTGATGAGATAGTGAGATTCAGTGATGCTTTTCAATGCCTTTGTAAATCAGAGTGTTAATGTCCCTTACTCTAAGGTGCTGAGCATAGTGGCTCTTGATGGATTTGAATGGGTTAATCTGCATCTTTAAACTAAGTGGCAGATTAGTAGTGGAGCTAGACTCAGAAACGAGGAATTCTATGAGCCTGAGTTCAGTGTCACAGGTCAAATGTCTCTGTCCTTTAGTTACCTCTTTAGTTCTCACAGGAACTTTAGTGGCAGCTTACAAGTGTCACCCTTCTCTTAGTATATGCAAGGTGGTGTGTGCTGGTCCCTGTGTGCGTGAGGCACCCAGTGGCTTGAACCAGCAAGGTAGGAAACCTGGTAAGACACCTGTTCACTAGTGTGACTGAGGTTTGAAATAAGGAAAATTGTACTGAGCTGCATTGAAGAGTGTGTTTTCTGGAGAAGGCATGTCAGTGGCATCATTTCTGTAACCTCCCACATCCCCGTTTGTTACTCTTTCTCCAGTTATCCCCTGTGTGGTATCACAGTGGAGTGTCTGGAGTGGCTGTGCAGAGCCTTGCAAGACAACATACCGTGTGCGGAGGAGGCACATCATCCAGGAGCCCAGGAACGGAGGAGAGGCATGCCCTCCTCTGGAGGAGAGGGCTGGCTGCGTGGAGTACTGGACTCAGCAAGGAACAGAGTGCAAACAGTCCCTGAGTAAGTCCACTGAAAATGTGTCTGGGTAATCAGGGAGGGAGGACTCCTGTTTGGGTCAGCAGGCTGATGTCTTTACTGTATCTGAAAAGAGTTATTTTCAGGAGCCAGCATGTTTGCTTTGGGCCTGTCTAGTGTAACTGGGAGCTGAGCTCTTCACTTGGGCTTAGAGAATATCTGCCCTGGGACAGTATGTGAAAGTAGTGCCTGCCTGTTTGCTGCAGCCTGCTGTGCTTCAGAAGTGAAATACTACAGGACTGTTGTGATCCCACTTATACCAGTGTAAATCTCTGGCAAATTTGATAGAGTTGGTAGATTTATGCTTATTTAAAGCTTCTGTAAGTGGCTGTTGAGCAGTTTATTTTCTTTTTTTATATATATGCATATTATTTTATGAGTCATCTGCAGAAAGTCAGGAAGGATCAATACCCATCAAAGGCAAGGTATGACTTCCCTGCACTGGAGCAGGGTGCAGGCAGAGGAGAGTTCCAACTAGTTTCTGCAGAAAAACCTGATTTCAGTTTGTTCAAATCAGCTTTTCATGACACCTTTACTAATTTTTAGAAGAACTGCTTGTCATTTCTGCTGGTATTTTGGAGTCAGAATCTGTCCAGTCTGGACATTGGCTACAGCTGACTTCTTCAAGCCTGTTGAGTGTTGGTATTCACTGAATTTTGCCTCCCTGCTCTGTCTTTTGGGTGTGCCTGATAAATAGGCTTACCCCGCTCAGGCAAAAATATGGCAACAATACAGATTCTCTTTTCAGTGAAATGGTTGATGGTTGTGGATAGTATGAAAATATAAAATTAGAATTGTTTTTGTCTCCTACTGAAGATAGAACCATGTGACATTAAAGACTCATCTTTACTGTTTTGCAGACATAAACAGCCTTAGTGCAGTATTGCCACTTAACACTCTGTACTCTTTCTTTTTGATATACACAGTCCCAGCATTAATAACAACAGGAGGATTTGGAAAAGCGAGGAGAAAAAGAGCTGCAGCTGATGGCAGTGAAAGAGCAGGGTAAGTTGGTGGCTTAGCACAGAGGCTCAGTCATGAAGATGCTTCAGTACCTCTCTGGTTGCAGTTTTTGTCCCAGCTTTTTGCTGATCAGAATCAGTGTTTCGCAGCAGCAGGGCAGCACTTCAGTAGAGCAGGGTGCTGTTCCCCTCTCAGCAACAGCAGTATCTGCAGTGCCTCTGAAGGCTGGGGGTCTGCCCTGACCCTTTGTAAGGCCAATACAAGACTGAAATTCAACTCTTGGTTCATGGCATAGCTGATGTTCCAGATTGTGTGATCACAGAGCCAAAGACCATTTGCTTCACCTCTTCCTAATTTGGAATCTGGTGGAGCTTGCACTTTTTTAAATAAACAGGGTAAATTCTTGGGGACAGAGTTTGCTATCTTATTGCATGGGAAGCACATCCCTCTCCTGTTTCAGCCCCCTTTGGCTGTAACACTGCCTATTTTCCCCTGCAGCACTGTTGCACAGCACAAGTACAGGCAGGGTTGTGCAGAAAGCTCTGTTGCCTTTTACCTTCTGAGACAGATTCCTATGTGTGCTGCTCTGCCTCTGGGCTGGTGCAGCAAATACAGGGGTGATGGCATCAGCCTTCCCAGTCGTCTTCTTTCCCAGTTGGGGTCATCACTAGCAGTGACACAGTGCTGATGGGAAAGGTTATCTTCTACCCTGTAATCCCTCTTACACAGCTTTGTTATTCCCCAAGGGTTCTTACTGCAGTCCCTGGTGCTTTGCCTGTTTCTTGTTGAGAGCTGCAATTCCTGTCAACACTGTGGAGTTTCCCAGAACTGGTCTTGCAGCAGGAAGCAGCCATGCACATGCTGTTGTACCCTAAGTATTTCCATAGTGCATAGGTGCATCCATCCACCTTATTTTGGTTGCAGGTACTGTGTTGAATTCCAGCTTATGGCCATCACCCCGAGCTGCTTGCAGAGCCACCACTCATATACTCACTGGATGCAGTATCTCAGGGAGGGCCACACTGTCTGTGTGGAGTGTCAGCACCCAGCTTTAGACTCCAGAAGTCATCACTGTTACGGAGATGGCAGCGGAAGTGAAATGTAAGAGTTTTAGCTTTTGTTTTCATGTTGAATTTTTCATTCTTCTCCCTTGATCTGCTTGTCCCACTTTCATAATGTGCTGCACACAGCTCTCTGCAGCACTCTGCAGATATTAACTGGTCTTTGTTGTATACCATGAATTTCTCTCAGAGTTGAGACAATTTGGAGAAGCTCACATGTTAAACCAGTGCCAGAGTCAGGACTGAAGCATGGCAATACCTGCACTTAGTCTCCTAAATTTCACTGACTTTTAAGTGGCAAAGTTGTGGACTTTCTAATTTTTATTTTAAAGGCATCCCTGCCATATTTCTAAGGTAACAGTCAAATAAACCTGAATCTATTTCTGATTTTTAAGCACTGTAGATTTTGCTTCTACAAGTGACCCTTTCTTTCTGGTGAGTGGCAGCTGGCTTAAGCACTTGGGATATGTGCTGGCACCTGAGGTTGGATAGAAGTACTGTTAAATCTTTGCACTTTCAGCATCCTTTCCCTGGAAAGCTGGAGAAGCTTTGGGGTGACTGATGGGCACCACCCAGGTTATACAAACTGGGCAGACTCCAGCAAAGAAGCTGCAAAACACATCTGTGATAGAGCCAGCAACAGAGGAGTCCTGGCTCCCAAGCCTCTGCTGTGGTCACTGGAGTCATGGCTTCTGCACTGCTTTTATTCTCATACTCTTAACCCTGATGTTAGTTTATTATCCTGTGAAACTGGTTAGCAGCCCTGCCTGAGAGAGAAAATCATTGCCTATCAGTGCTGGGCAGAGGTATTTTTAAAACTTAACATAAGTGTTGAAACTAGCACATTCATTTGAATTGGAAACTCTAAACAAGTATTGTCAGGCCTCAAGCACACAATGTACTGCACTACCAAGACTGCCAATAATAGCCTTTTTAGGCAGGGCTTTTCTCAGGCTTTTAATAAGAGGAAGTCAGGTTAGAGTCTTTTTCTTCCCTGTCTCAGCTTGTTATGTACAAAGCTTCCAAAAGCTTTTAGATAAAGAAGAAAAAATCTTAACTATTGTGGCCAGGAGGAGCTCTTACCTGCATTCAGCATGGAAATGATTATAAAAGCTTATGCTAATGTCATTTTACTGAAACCCTGGAGCCAGACAGGAACATCAGATTAGGCAAAATAAAAATTATATTCAGGAATTCTTGTCCTCTGCAAAAAGAGAGGGCCGTTTTAATTTGTCTGATCTGGTGAACAACACTGTGCATGGAGTGGAAGCATAAAGAAAATGGAACTATGTCCTTAAGGAATGATGATCTGATTGTCAAATGTTGCCAGGCTGAAGGCTGGAGAGGGCTCGTGATAGTGGAGTTGAGGTGAATGATGACTGGTTGACTGAAGTCAGAACTCAGCCCATGCCTCAGCAGGTGGTTTAAATCTATCCCAATTGAACAGAGGCTAGAAATTGTTCCTAAAATCTTGCTGGATGTCTGTGAGAAGAATTGTAGGTCTGTGTCATTAGAGGAATGTGAGAGCCCTCAGGGAAGCCAACTTTTAACATGGTGAACTTCTACCCCTCCAGTGTTACTGCCTGTGATGTCAAATGAAGTTTTGTCTGTGGCATTTTCTAGGCAGGTGCAAGCGCTCTATGCGTGTGCCAACTTCAGGTACTCTCTCTGTTCACTCGGGTTCATTGCTAGCATAGGCTTGGAGGGCAGGCAGGGTTGGCCTGGGCTGGCCTGAGCAGAGAACAAAGCTTCTATCTACAAAAGGCAATGGAGATGCACTTTAAGCCTCCCTGAACCAGCAGTGCTGGGCAGTTTTGTGAGATGAATGTGTGACTGGCAGGTGGAACATGAATGATGTATTTAGCCTGCAGCTTCCTCATCCTGTGTGTGTGTGAAGCCTCCTTTACATTTCAGATGGATCTTTTAGGTACCTTCCACATGTCCCCTAGGTGGGTAACCTCCAGGGCATGAGCTGATGTTCTTTTCACTATTTGACCTTACAGTGGTGTGTCAATGAGACTCTAATGCAGGGCTGGGTATCTGGCTTGATTTTCTTGATATCAACATCTCAAGTGCAAGTGTTTACTCTAGGTATTCTTTATATGAGCAGAGCTGTCCCCTAATTTATTTCCAGAAATAAAATGTTGGATTTTTACCAGGTTGCATGGAGTAAAAACCTGAACTCTGTGATCCCAGAGAAGAAATTGGACTGTTGGTAGGGACAGCTGGATGAGGGAAATGTCTGTGAATAGGCTTCTGCCTTCTGTTAGGGTAAGTGGCCATACCTAAGCATGCAGTCCTGCAAGGGAGCAGTGCTCTGAGGGGTTGCATAGTGAGCTCCTCAGGGTGGGAATCACTAGTCAGATGTGGAGGGTGCAAATGTGGTGCTTGTAAAGGAAGGTGAAAGAAGATGGGAAAGCAACTGCTGCCCTGAGAAAGAGGATGTCAGGAGGCCAAAGATGGATGCAGCATGTGTTGAGTTTGCCTAGATCTGCTCACAGGTCTCTGGCTGTGTACTCAGCTCACCCTCATTTTGGATTTTTGCTGGTGTTATTCTGCCTGGAGACACAGACAGTTTGTGGTAACCCTAGAGCAGTGTTTACAGCTGCTGACCTGTGCCATTGACCCAGGTGTCAGAGTCCCTTCTGAGGCTGTGTGGGGACACATGTACAGCTGCTGCTGTTCTGCCCACGCTATGCCTGTGCTTTGCTTCTTGCCCTGTCAGTTCAGCAGCTTGTGCCAGCATTTAGTTCCCCAAGATATTGTTCTAAGAGTGACTCTCAGGAAGGAAAACACCTGACGGAGTTTAAAATAAACTCAGCAATGCTGGTATATTTCGATGGATATTTCCTAATTATTTTCTTGTGTCTAAGTGGAGTCTTGCTTTTAAATGCTTTAAATTGAAGAGAAATGCTTGTTATCTGTGCCTTTCACCTGTCTCCCACTCTGTAGAAGATGCTAGTTCGTTTTAACCCCTGATATGCAAGCTCAGGAGGTTTCCCAAACTCCTTGATTTATGGCCAGATCTGTGGTCATCAAGTAAGGATAAGTAGGATAATCTAGCTTGCATTGACTTCTTTCTTCTAGAAGGTTATGAGATGAACAAGGCAGAGCATCAAGCTAGGAAATTGATTTGTTAATTTGGATCATTTTCTGAAAGATCTACTAATAAAGCACAGACTTGACAGCTGTGAAATTGTTCCTCAGCCTGTGTCTAGGAGGATCAGCTGCTCTTCATCATCTGGAGCAAGATGTGGTGGTTGTAGCACATAAATGTCCAGACTGCAGCAGTTTACGCCCATTCTCACGGGGCAGAGGGAGAGAGAGGATGGATGGACTTGATTTATAGCAAAGTCAGTATTTGCCTTCCCCATCAGCAAGATGAGAGTAAGCAAGTTTAGCTTATGTTTTTAAGAAGTAAAGCCTTTTAAAGGTAAATCTGCAGGCCAGAGCTCTGAAGGGCATGGGACAGCTCAGTGTGCAGCCAGCTCTATCTGGGATCTTAATCCTCACTGTGCAGATTCTGGTATTTTGAAATGACCCCAAGCCAAAAGAAAAACATGGAGCCTTTTCCAACCATGTGTGATGCATAAAACTCTGCTCTGGATGATGACATCTCATTAAACCCAGGCAGGGTTATCTTTGTGGAGCTAGAGCAATAATTCCAGTTTCCATGGAACTGTAAACCAAGCAGAACTTGTGGGTGTGTTGGGCTAGTCTCTGGGCAGCTCTCTGCATAGAGCAAATGTTGATCCAGTTGTGGTATTTGTGCTTCTCCAAAGGTCAGGGCTGGGACACAGTGGTTTGAGGAATTCCCTTAAACCATTAAATGCTAAAATCTAGGAAGGGGCACAGTGCTATAGTGAAATTTCAGTTTCTGTGGCCATTGGGGCAGCATTGCTTGTGCAGCCACTGATTGTGAAAAATGGCCTGTGGATCTGCTTCATTGGTCAATGTGTTGATGGACTGCCTGGGAGAAATGGTGGTGGTTGGTTGGTTTCTTGTCTTCTGCTTAAGAGGTCTGTGAGTAACCTTGTTCCAACACTTGAGGATCTGGTCAGCAGCTGTCCAGAAGCTGTGTTAGTGTATAGCTCTTAGTAAGGTGGAAAAGCTTGGGAAAGTGTTCCGCTAACACGGTTATCCAGAGATGTTCATGCCACTGCACCTGCTCACACAGCCATGTACTGTGTATTGTGTGCTGGGTACTTACCCAGCATCTTGATGGCTGTGGGTGGCAATAGAGCTCTGCCTGCTGAAAGAGGGAGCATTGTGTTACAATGAAAAATGGAGAAAAAGATGTTTTGCCTACTTTGCAGCCTGCCAAGTCTTTCAGTCCAGGAGTTATGGGGACATTGGTTTCTTTGAGTTATTGCATGCAATGCTGGGCACCTGGAGGGACTGGTTTTGTGAATCCTTTGGACTTAACATCTACAGTATGTGCTGCTCTGTGTTCTTCCAGTTCCTGACTGACTGTGGCTTTACCTCACACCATTATAATCCTACAGGGTCACTGTGCTTGCCTTTTCTTTACAGCAGTAGAAAGGCAGAATTGGGGTCATTGAGTGAAAACCAATGTTAGCAATCTAAAAGACATTTACTGGGTGATTTAAGCTATCATTGTACAAGTGACTGCTCTGCAGCAGAGGTGCAGCATGTTAACTTTCTCCCTCTTATGTGTTTCAGGAATCAGCTATTGCACTGGCAGGCAGTAGGGAACCCTCGATGCAAGGGAACCTGGAGGAGAATTCGCCAACTGGACACTTGCTCCTGTCCTTCTGTTCACAGCTTCTTGTTCATCTAACTTCTGACAGTTGCAGCAAGTGAGTGCTGTGATGGCTTGTCTGGCACCAACGTGTGGCAGCAGTAGGAAACACAACCAAAACAATGACTTTACTTCAGAGGCTATGCCACTTACTTTTAAGAGGTTGCTGTCTGTACTGGGGTATCCTGAATCCTGTCTGTCTCTGTATACTCCTTGATTTCCAAAGATGTCAGGCTGGCTGTAAAGTGCTCTTTATGATCCCTGAGAGAGGCCTTTCTGACCCTGATGACTTCTTGCAAATTCCTCCTTTCTTGAGGGGAATGAGAATTCACCAAATAAGAAATGGGACAAAAAAGGCCATATGAACCCAGGTTTAATTATTATTTTTCTGAAGTCGCAGTGAAGAATCAACAATGCAAAATAAAGTAACTCAAGTGCCTTCTTTCATGGCAGTGGCACTTTGTGAATCCTTAGATATGCTTATATATCTTTTCCTTTTGTTTTCACCCTCCCTAATCTCCTCATTTTGTATTGATCCTCAGTCTTACAGAGGATTGAACTTGTGCTGCTGAGATAATGGCAAAACTTAGAAACAAGATTGTTCAAATCTGTGAGAACAGAAGTTACCAGGGATAAATGGGCTCTCCAACTTCAGGTTTCAAAGGGCATGTTGGAGTTGCCCCAAAATGCAGTACAGTTGTGGGGCTGTAAGAAGTCATCTGAGCTGTGCCAGGAGGGATAGCTATAGCCTTGTATTTTTGACTGGAAAATATTTGAAAGATTTTCTTTATATTCTGGTGATTTATATTCATACTTTTCTATAAATGAAAATAAAGGAAACTGGAGACATTCTCCCAGTGTGGACCTATTTGATTAATCTGTGCAGTGCCATCTGTTTAGCACCTGAACCTGCCTAATTTGTTCCAGCCAGTCTTGCTGTGACTCCTCTGCTCCAGGAGGTGTGACTGAAGCAAAAGTTGCTGTTGTCCACTTCCAGACCTACTTAGGAGTTACAAGTGGAAGTCCAGCACCATGATCTACCACTATGCAAAACTAACTATGATATTTCTTTTAATTTATACATCCTTCTGAATCTGCTTAAACAAAATTGCAGAAAGGACTTGAGCTTTGTGGCAGAGCGCTGCAGTGGTGAGCATCCAGGGAATGAAATCTGGTGATTTAAATCAGCCAGATTCAAGTGTGTGGCTGCTGGTGGCTCCAGAAGAGAGTTTTAATGCTCAAATCCAACTCTAGTCTAG
This sequence comes from Bucco capensis, assembly GCA_013396975.1. NCBI lineage: Eukaryota > Metazoa > Chordata > Aves > Piciformes > Bucconidae > Bucco > Bucco capensis. The sequence goes on along the minus strand of VWZO01002743.1, from coordinate 2,240,801 downwards.
ATTTGGATCATGAAGCCCATCTAGTGACCATATTGAGGGTCTTTCATGGAAACAAATACGTGCTTGAGATGCTTAGAGGCATGTGTAGTTAAAGCAGTGAGAGCTCTGAAAGAGCCTGATGCCTCTTGGCCAATACAGTAGGGATTTGAGAGCAAGGCTCTGCTTTTCGTTGTGTGTTACGAGCTATCTCTGTGGATTAATGACTCACAGTGGGGTGATCTCATCCCAGAGTAGCAAGATTTTAAAAAAAGGCTGATGCTTCACTGTCTGACATAATCTGTAACTAGCTTGTGGCCTGCTCAGGAGTCTGTGCTAGTTTGTGAGCAGAGGGATGCAATCCTTTGAAAGAGGGCTTGGGAATAAATGACTAGAGTACATCATTTTGGTTTTTGCAGTGAGGAATTTCTATCAAGCTGGAAGGTAGTCTCATTTGCTTGATGGAGGTACATAATCATAACATCATTTAATCATTGGAAGGGTTTCTTTGTCCTGCAGAAGCCCTATATTGGGCCACAGGACTGTAAAGACATGACCAGTCATTTCAGGAGCAGAATGGAACCAGCTGTTGAAAACTTTTGTTATTTTCAAAATCTATCTTAACTTTTGACAACATGAAATCCTACTGTCATCAGGTGCTTTCAGAACTGAGTACTGAATCTATAAAGAATGCAGTTTTTTGCTTGTTAAAGCTTAAAAAACTTAATCTTCTGCAAGTTGCATTCGTCCCAGTGCCCTTCTCCTATGACATCAGAACCAGTCAGGTAAGAAAAGCCTGTATTGCAAAGCTAAAATTTACTGTCAAGTGGGAAAAGCCTTTATTATCATCAATGAAATGATATGGCACCTTAGAGTATCTTAACTGCAATCCCTTTAATTTGCTGAGTATTAGCTGTGCTATATTTGTGTGTAACACTTTTACTAAATTGTCATAGTACCTGCTGTCAAATACTTAGTCCTGACCTAAATCTGTTTGGTGGTGAACTTTTCAGGCTGGAACAATACCCTTCTGCTTCAGTATGTTGAAAATAACTGTGCATTAAGAGAAGTTATTTTGATAATACTTCATCCTCTTCTAGCAGAAATGGTAGGAAACTAGCCAGTTTTGATATAAATTTGATCTGTAGGAAGTTTGCAGAATCAGTCTCTTAAGTGAGTGGGGCAGATATGGAGAGTTGAGAAGTCTGAGAATAGGCTGCTCAGAAATAGTATTGTGGGTCAGATCACTATAGAATTTGGTCTTGATTATATTTTTTGGATGCTCACAGTAGGTTTGCTAATATGCATTTTAGATTAACTGAAACTGCTTGTGTATTCAGGCCACATTTGATTAGTCTTCATAGATGGAGATAGAGGGAAGAGGGGGATTTAGAAGTGGTGAATTTTTTAAAATCTCTTCAGAAGTGTTTTTGGTCTTTGATTTTGGAATTTTATTTCAAGATTTAAACAATCTGAGTCAAAATATTTCATTCAACCCTAATGCCAATTCTAACCCTTCATTGTTTTCAAGTTACTGTTTCAAGGAAAATACTGGAGGTATTCAAAGCCCCTCATTTTGAATTGACCAAAATGATTGATTTATCAATAGTGTTCTCTTTTGGGTCCTGCTTGTGAGGCAGCAAGAACAAAATAGTTTGTTCCTATGGCAAATGACTTGTTGGTCAGAGTTTTCTTTGCTGGTGCCTCATCCCTGAGGGCCTAACGAGCTGCTGATGATGGCATGGTAGTATTTCCAGTTTTTTGCTTCTCTCACCATAGCCTGGAGATGCAGGAGTAGGAAAGAATTAGGCCCTGTAGCTGTATTTCTACAGAGGCTGTGTCACTTGATGAAATAAGACATTGCAAATGTCTCAGCGCATCAGCACATCCTTAAAAGTCTGGCTTCACCTCCACACCTTGGGTGACTGTGCAAACAAATCCTACCTGTAAATTCCTTGGGGAAGAAAGGAGAGATGCAAGTGTGTGTTTGTGTGTGTGTGTGTGAGAGAGAAAGTGTGAGACTTTCATGTAGAAGGAGGTAATGACACTATCAAGTGACTTTCCCTGCAAATGAAGATTACCTACGCACATACTCTTTCCCTCTAGGAGCTTTATCACCATCCATCATAATCTCTAGAATTTCTACTGCCAGAGTTTTGAGAAAGATGAGACTACTGGATATCCAAGGACAAATACTCCTGAAAAATGGCTTTGTACAGTAAACAAGCAAGGCAGCCTCACACTGAGAGGCTGTTCACCAAAGATGACAGCTGTTCCCATGACAACACTAAAAACCTTTCACCATTGGGTATCAACAGGAGAACATCTCCCACGGCAAGAACATGAAGCCAGAGGCTTAGTCCTCATCTTCCATAAGTCATCCTGTTGGTCACTGATAATGAGGAACTGCCAGTTATGCACATGCAGCTCCACCTTCTAGGCACTAGCCTGGCTCCAGATGAAAGGAGGAGCAAATAAAGCCACAGCATCAGTGAGCTGGATTTATATAAATGGAAAATTAAGCTTGACTGATGTTGCTGTAGTTCCCTCTGCTCTCCAGCTGAGGATCTCAGTTTTTAATGATGAAAAGCCAAGCAAAAATCCTAGCCACGTTACACACTGCTGAAGCAGCCACATAATTTTCTCTGTTGTAATCTTTCATTGTCATGGGATGGAGAGAGAGGGAGGCCTGAGGAGAATTCTGGTTTTCTCCACCCTAACCCTGTAGTGTCCAACCTGTGACTGAACAGTTTTCTTATGCATGAAGGTGGTAAAAGACTTTTTACTGTGAGATCTTCATTAGGCCTATCAGTTCCCTGAATGGCATGGTATGTGGGATTGCACTCATCTGAATGTATGAGGATCTGCTTCCTTTCTTAAGGAGAAAGCCCTTGTGCTTCTGGAAAAAAAGAGATAAGCCCAGAAAGCTTGGGAGCCAAAGGTAATACAAAAAAAAAAAAAAGGAAGGAAAGAAAAAGGAAGAAAAGCAAAAAAGTAATTTTCTTAAATATCCTTGTTGCTGTAAGGGCAAACTGTTTTTTTCTTCTCAATGGCCAAAGGATTTAATCACGTTCTGCTTGAATGGTAGGAGCTGGCAATACTTCTCCATAAATGAGATTATTCTGTTGTCTTTAGCTTTTCAAACCTATTTTTTTGTCATTCATTTTGAGTATTAAGATCACTGACTCTTTTTTCTTTCTTTTTCACGTTTTTTTTCTTACTTTTTTTTTTCAGGAAGCTTTTTAAGTCCTTTCCAGTTATACCATTAGCTGCTTTGTGATAGTCACGATACTGCAGATGGAGGAGTAGAGGTGAGAAAGGAGAGGAGAATCTGAACCTGCAGAGATTATTCTGTTCTGTAAATATGTCTCTGCAGCTAACAACTACAAACCTGAGTATTAGATAGATGGGTTTTTTTCCTTTCTTTTTAAAATACTGGTTCTCCCATTCTCAAGCTGGATGAAATACATCCACTTAACAAAGACTTTTCTATGTGGTCTGCAAGTCACCCCCTTTTTAAATCCACAGGGGTATGCAGGGTCTCCAGGCTGCTGCTCTGTAGTATCCCCAGATGCTCTTGTCCCATGACAAATGTGCACAACTCTCTGTGGTGCTAGCAGGACCTAGGTGTGTTCAGGACAGGATGTGCTTGCCTGCATCTTGTAAACCTCTTGAATTGATATTGGAAAGGGAGAAAGGTGGAACCATAGTGCAATTTGTTCATGTCTGCTGATAAATGTCACAGCATTATCCTTTTTTCTTGAGTTCAGGCACAGTGTGTCACCCTATGCTCCACCAAAACCAGGAGTTCCACACCTTGGTCGATGCTGGAAAGGAGGTGCAAGATTTATTTTATCACCATTCCCTAATCCTCAAGGCTGAAGAGCTGATCCTGTGGTGAGACTTGTGCAGAGGTCAGCATCACTCTGCTTTTGTGCATTATTTTTTGTTGTTACTTGCTGTGCTCAGGGCTTGTTTTACTTGATTTGTGTTGTGGCGTTTCCACGCTGCTAATTGTGTGCTTTTGAATTACTGGAAGGGTGTTGCAGGCTGATGCCAGCACTAAGGGGCTTTCACCTTCCTCCACTTCCATAACAATCCTCAGACAATTAGCCAATTCTTGATGTATTCCTTGCACCATATTCAGCCCTTAACAGGTGGACCAGAAGATATCTGACAAGTCGTTCAGTTAGCTCATTCTGCTGGCAGTGAAAACCAATGCTGCTCTGCCTTGGCTAGTCCTGTGCCCCTCTGCTCTCCCACAACCTAAGGCTGATCTGTGAACACTCAGAGCTCCTGCTTGAGAGCACAAAGTGCAACAGAACATCTTGCTCCTCCCAGTGCAAGTGTGTCTATATCCATGGTGGACTCCTCAGAAGCAGCACCTGTGACCCAGTCCAGCATCCTGGCTGCTGGGACAAATGGTGAGATGTAGGAGAGCATCTTCAGGAAACAGTTGTTGATTATATTAGAAGGATACTAGCTGGAGAACCTGAGTTTCTTGATGTGACAAGAGGATGCCGTTATTTTTCCTCTCTCTCTCTCTCTCTTAACTCTGTTTAGCAGCTGGATGCAGTATGGAAACATTTAAAGAAGAGTGTGGCTTGAGACTCCAATTCAAGGGGATAAATGATTGAGCAGTTTCACAAACAATACTCAGGCACAATGGGTGTTACCTCACTCACCTCTCGCCCTTGGCTCCCTGCAAGGGGCATTGACTGTGCTGGTTTAGGCATGGCAGCCTGTAATCACTGGTGGGAAGAGCCAATCATGCATAGTTATGAAAACCCAGAGCTGTGGAGTTTGTGTTCTGCCTGGCTTTCCCCCCTCAGTTTGTCTGTTTAGGGTGAATCCTGACAGGGACATGGATTTGTGTGCTGAGCTCCTCTGCATGCTGCACTCGGAGTGTTAATGTCATCCACACAGTTTAGGAACAAAGTGATAAGTCATTCATCTTTCTAAGGCAGGACAAAAGCTTAAATATTTCCAAGAAAAGCACAACTGTTTATTATGCTGGCTAGGCTGGAAAGTCTTAGTTACAGTGTGCACTGAGGACTGACAGCCAACCCCAAAACACATAAGCATTTGAGCCCCCAGAGCACAGCTGCTGCCCAGGGCATGCTTGTGTGCAGGGCAGACAGACACGGTGTAGGTCTGCCTCCAACATAAACAAGTGGGGAAGGAGCTGTGCTAGGAGAGAGGGTGAGCGCTTCCAGCCAGTGTGTGTGTGTAATATTGGGGCTTTAGCAGGAATAGTTTCCCCTAAAAATAAAATTATCATCAGCTGGGAGGTTGCCAGTATGAGTTTCAGTCTTCTCTGCACAAAATGACCCTTTATAGCCATAAACCTGCTGCCAGCATGGGTCCATGAAATATTAACACTTCTGATGTAAGACACAATTTCTTCTTCTTGTCTTCAGAGCTGCCTGGCATCTGGGAGAAACTGGCCCTCTGCCTTGACAGGGGCAGGGTGTTATTGACAGGCCTGAGACAACTTCCCTGGCAGGCTACCACCCCGTGAGACATGGTTTGATAAGAAAAAGGCAGGAAAAAAGGAAAGGCATGGAAAAAAATCTGCCACAAAAGAATGGAGTGCAAACTGCAGGATGTGGTGAGCATAAACATCTCAGCTTTCAAAAACTGATTAAGCTTTTTCCATCAAACAGCAAACATCAAAACAGAGAAGTTAGTATGTATGGTAGCCCAGGCAGCCCCAGCAGTGCCCCTGTGTGCGTCACTGTGTCTGCATTGCCCACTTATGCTGCTTCCTTATATGAGCATTTTCTTTGAAAATACTGTGTACTTGAAGAACACAGAGGGAGATCAGTTTTGTGTCCTGTAAAGCAATGTTCATGTCTGCTTTGCTACTCCAGTCTCATTGATTTAATAACCCAACAGATCTTTACTGTGTTGTAGTGTTTGAAGGTCTCAATTTTAATGATGAAGGCCTTGAACCTAATGGGAATTTCTAGAGCAGTTCTTAGGAGCAATTTCTTCAGCTTTTACAGTTAAGCAGATATCAGGTATCAACAGAAGCACAGGTCCATCTGTAACAGCATTTCCTGTGCACAGTCTTGGCTATTTGAGATGACTGTTGGAGAGGAAAGGCTATGTGTGAGCCTGTGTGGTGGGCTAGTGGCTCAGGGTATCTTCTGAGTCTGCCTTGCCTGACTGTGCAGTTGTGTTTGTATCTCTTGGGGCTCCTATCCTGATATTTCATTTCAGGAAGAGCTGTGATTTTGGTTTAATGTGGATGGACTTTTGTTTCTTCCATCAAACGCAAATGATCCTCAAGGTTGATACCATTCCTTGTCAATGAAGGCCTTACCTGTGTAAAATCATGAACACCCAACCATCAAGCCTTGGGTGCAGGTTCACAGGGCATATGTGGAGTTTTCTCTAGCATATCAGCCACATGGCTTAATTCCTGTGTCAGATGGGAGCTTTGGGTTTGAGAATTCATTCATTTCCATTAGGATTCTTTTTTAACATTTAGAATTGCAGTATTAATGGTGGTTAACAGAGGTTTACTGAAAACAGAGATGACAAAACCCAAAGTACCATAGAAGTGATATGGTTGTGGGTGTCAGAGAAAGGAGAGTGTTTACCATAACTGGAATCAGTAGTTGATGTTACTAATGTAAAGACATTCAGCTGCCCTGAGCTGGAGTTTGAAGAAAACAGTGCCATAGCAGTGTGTCACTGGCATCCTTGAAGGATGAGGGAGCACAGGCAGGGTGAAGCAGGACAGCACATCTGCTGATGGCCTGGTGCCTGGCACAACCTGAAACAAGAGATATGTTGCAGGGCTTCTCAGCACATAACTGCTGTATGAGCCCTGAGCTTCACTGAGCAGCACTGAGTCATAAGTAGTCATGGGAATAAATTTATTCAATAAGTCATGAGTGTCACCAGGAGTGATGGACAGTGTCCTCTGCCTGCTGGGCGAAGGGAGGAGGATGCCTGGCTGGAAGAGGCAGGGAGGGGCAGGAGCAAGGAGAGAAACAGCTCTGCTAATAGGTAGCAAGAGAAGTGCTCTGTAATGTTATATAACTCCAAATGCCCTTCTGTCCAGTGTTTCAACCACCTAGAAATGGCTTTCAAAGCAGCAACGCTGGAATGGTTGCTACATTTACATATTGGGAACAGTTTATTAAACAGCTGTAATTGTGAAAATGCAATGGCAAATATGTTTGCTTTATGTTAGAACATTTCGGTAAAAATGGCTTAATGACTATATTGAAGTGGTTTATTGGGAAATGGGGAAGCCATGCAATTAAGCAAATGCATTTTCCAGACTTATGATCATCCAGCTTTTTCTATATCCTGTATGCCTGCAATGGATTATTCAGTCCTGTGCACTTTTGGTAAGAAGTGGGTAGATGCAGCATAAATACTGAGTTTTCCTTCCAGCTTATGGGTATGCCACAGCTATTTGCTCTCTCTATGGTCTGGAAAGTAACCTTACTCTCATGGAAGAGTGCATGGCAGGCTCAGGTGTCTTTAAAACCAGCTAAATGCTTTAACTCACTCCAGAAATGCACACCCTTGGGCTAAACAAAGACAATGCACATGAACAGATCCCTCCTGTTTCTGCCTCTTGGGCTCTCTTCTTACTTGCTGTTTACAGGATCTGATTAAAAAGCCTATTACTTCATTGTGTTTGAGGTCTCAGATTGGAGCTTGAGATAATTAGGAGAACCAGCCCTTTACTTGTAACTGGGGGGGGCAAAAGTCTTAGGTAGAATCAAGGTGATAAGTAGATGCTCAAACTCCTTATTACTTGAAGGGGTTTCTAGAGTGGAGAAGAATGATGTCTTCTTTAATAGTCTATATTCTGCTTTGTGTTCCCATCTTATATCAAACCCTACCATTTTCAGAAGAATCTCAGTTGCTTAGACTGGAAGCTTTCCACAAAATGGGATGTGATTGGATTATCTGAAGGCTCTGAGGCTGGTCAGGTAAAGCTGAACATCTAAGTACAGTTAAAATGCTTTGAGCAGCCAGTGTTGTGCAGGCAGGAACACAATGGAACTCAGTGGTCTCCAAGGAGGCCACAGATGGCTACATGGTAGTGTCAGTAGTGTCCACCCTGAACCCACAAAGAGGTCTAAAAGTGTGTAAAATGACCAGACCCACAAAGGCTTTAGGTACCTAGGATAAGAGTGAAACATCAGTTGTGGAAGGTTTTTGTCAGCATGGCTTCAGTTGATCAAAGGTGAGAGGGAAGGGGAGTCAGAGATGATTTAAGATCCCAAAGTACAATCACACCTGCTTGCTCTCAGATCTCTGTCCTTTGAGCACAAACAGAGGGAAATCAAACCCAGTCCTTGACCTCTGTCATAGGCAAGGAGATGGTAGAGCTTAATAAGGAAATTCGTTTTATATGAGACCCTGGGCCTGCAGATAACTATGTTATAATTGACTCTGTTAATTTGTGTGCCTATTTTGCTCTTTTTTTTTTTTTTAATCTTTACATCTATTAATTATTGCAGAACAGTTCTTACTGATAACTCTCTGGCAGTTTGTGCTGCTGTTCTGAAATTATAAAATGATATAGTTGGCAGAATGGGTACAGACATGTACAGTTAATTGGGTTTTTGCAGAAGGAAATTACATAGTATAATAATATGCCCAGGGTGCCATGGGAAGTACAATTTCTTATTGCTTTAGTAAATAGGATAGGAAGAATATGAGCTCTGGATTATAAATTGTCTTGGAATTTATCCCGAAGTTGAAGTGGGTTTCAAACACCCATTGCTGAGCCCTGGCACCACAAACTGATTGCTGTGATGATCCCTGTTGTTTTTTTACCTCAGCTCATTCACTTAGGTAGCAGTGAGATGATATTCCCAGGATCACTGATCTGGTTGGATGCTCTCTGCCTGAAATCACAGGAATCACACAACTGTTAAGTAAGAGTGGGTCATGGTGGCTAAGGTGAAGTGGGCTGGGAGAACCCAGAGTCTTACTGGGGGGGATAGAGCACTTCTATTTCTCACCTCTTTTATTTCAAGAAGTAGAGTTAGATAGAAGTTGTTGAAATTTTTGTAAGTGAGAAAGGTTGGTGGAAATTGAATAGTTTTCATTTCCTGCTAAATGCAAGTCTTAAACCCAAGGCTTCTCCCCCACCCTTGCCCCTCACCTAAATGCACAGTCTTGGGTCAGCTTGAAAGATGTTCAACAAACTGGGTGGTTCTGGGGTCTGTGAAGACTTTCTTAAATAAAACCATGGACAACTAGAAGGAAATTTGAAGGATAAATGGAGATTGAAAGTTTATTTCTAGTAAGAAGCCATTTCCTTTGGAAAAGAACAACTCCTCCCCAAAATTTTGAGTAGCAAATCTTGATTATTGCTGGAAATGTCAATAATTTGATATCAGCCTCAGCATTTTGATGTCTCACAAGTGCTGTCAGCTGCACCATGCCAGAAAGACCTGGACCCTGAGTCCTGGGTCAGCTCCTGGCCTTCTGCATGCCTAGGGGACTGCAGCTCTTCTCCATTTCATCTTCTCAGCTGTCATAGGAGGGTTGTAAACTTGACCATTTTTGTGAAGGACTCCAAGTCCCTCTGTGAGATGCTCTGGATGCAGGCACATGCTCATTTCTTCTGCCTATCTATCCAGTGTGCAATCTCCTCCAGCAGGCTCCACTAATCTCATTAAAGCTCTGGTTTTATGAGTTGGAGATTTGTAATGTTTTTGGTTTTGTTGCTGCTGCTGCTGGTTTTCTGCATCACAGCTCATTCTTATAATTAAAGTGACAGCTCTTGAACTAGTATGTCAAAACAACATGGTTGAGACAGAAAAGTACTGGGAAGATCATCTTAATCAGACAACAATGATTCATGTTTAACTGGCTAGATGGTAAATCCTAGACCTAGCTGGCTCACAGTAAAGTTTCCCCAAGGACAGGTAAGAGTTTTGTGCAACTGTCTGGGTCCCTGCTTGGCATTTTGATGGAAACTATTTACTATGCAGTTTATGTTGTCATGTCAGAGCTGTAGCTGGGGAGGTCTGAGCCCTAACAAGTCTTTTCAGACCTACTTTCTAAAAGCTGTACAAAACCCAGAAATGCAAAGAAGATAATTTTGGATTGAAGATCAGTTGAGCCCTTCATCTTAGTTGGAAATTCATTGTTTCTAGGAGTCTCAGCTCTTTGTTCTCAGGTCTCTTGGCATCACAAAGCCAGGTATGCCAGTCTTGAGGGTGTATCAGTGGAGAAATCCCCAGTGCAGGTAACATTTGTGACTGCTCCAACTGTGCATCTCCCCTGCTGTGTGTGGGTCAGGACAGGCTCCGAGGGCAGAGTGGCAGAGCTTAATGCTTGGTCTAGTTCTTACTCTTCCTCCTACTTTCCCTGCTCTGTGCTCCCCTAGCATCAGCCCATGTGGCTGTAGATACTGTGGTGTATGTATATATGTTTTATGTATACCCTATATAAACTAATCTTGCATTCCTCTGCTTGCTCTAGCTGCTTTCCTAGAAGCATTTATTTCTCCTCCCTGCACCTGACACAGAGCCATTCAATCTGCTGTAACCAGGCAGCTGCAGTCCTTAATATTTCAATATAATCCAGCTCCAAAACAGCTGGTAGCATCCAGCCAACAAGTATTTATTGCCCCTTTTGTATATTTCAGCTGCTGGCCTCACTATGAGGGAAATGCTGTAAGGTCCTGGGGCAGCTGGGGATGTGTCAGGGTTATGTAGAGATGTCTCAAAGTCTTGTTTGGCCTGTGAAAAGGGGCTCAGCATTTGGGCTGACACAGGGAAGACTTTGATCAGCTCTTGCTCTTTAAGGTTCTTATGTCTCTCTGGGTTGATAATGCCTCTTGTTACAGATTGCACCTGAAACTCTCCTCCTCTTTTGAATTTGTTCAGCTTTCTGCAAAGGCTTTGTGAATACATAGAGAAAACACCTGCCCTGGGCCTGATTAACTGGGATCCTTGAGCTAGACCCATGGGAAGTGGGAGTACCTTCATTGTTCATTTAAGATACCCTGTGCCTCTGCAAAGAGCTATTGTGGCAACCAGTGTGTGGGGAGGCCTTTAAATTTATCCTGCTTACAATGGCTACTCTCCAGCACCCTGGCTTGGAGGGTACAAGAACCCTGGGTTAATGGCAATATTTTTATATTGCCTTAAATCAACCTTCAGTCTTGAACAGAGCTTTGTACTTCATTACACTGGTATGTTAAATGCAGTATTTATTCACAGTGCTATGCAATCTTACAATAATAACATTTGATGCTGCTTCAGATTAAAAGGCTCAGGTTTCAAGAGCTGAAAGGATTTCTGGCTGGAAGGAATCAGCCCTCCAGTGCTCAGATACCTTATAGCATGAACCTGAGCTAACAGTTCATCTTTCAATAACATTTCTAGCACTGAAGATACTGACCTTTGTGAGAGGACCACTGCAGCAGATAGCCCAGTGTTGGTCCAGCATGGCAGCTTCTGTGCTCCTGCCATGTTTTACCTCTAAGACAATATTCTCTCTTTCTCCACATATGCATGAAATCTTTGATTTCAGCACTTCTGATTGGTAAATATATGTATACTTTCAGTGAAAAAGTGGAATGAGTAGTTGAGATGTGGCTGTTCTTTGTACACCTACTGTCCTCTGAAGGTTGCTGAAAGGGGATTTTGGTTCTCAAGTGCAGTTGCTGGAGTAGTGTAATGGCTACATGAGAATCATAGAATCCTAGAATGGTTAGGGTTGGAAGGGACCTCTGGAGCTCATCTAGTCCAACCCCCCTGCAGTGGGCAGGGACATCCCCAACTAGATCAGGTTGCTCAGAGCCCTGGCAAGCCTCACCTTGAATGCATCTAGGGATGGGGCCCCAACCACCTCCCTGGGCAACCTGTGCCAGTGTTCCACCACCCTCGTGGTGAGGAACTTTTTCTAATATCCAGTCTAAATCTACTTTTCTCCGATTTAAAACCATTGCCCCTTGTCCTTTCACTACAGGCCTTTGCAAACAGGATGCTTTGGGCAATCTAAATGTTGCTAGGATCTCTGCCAGGATGGGGATGAATATACATGATACACTTGTGAATTGCTCAAAGAAATTAGTAGGTGGGAAGGGAAAGAGAGGGTGGGGGAGGTGGGGCTGCCTTTTTCTCCTGCACTCTTGTACAGTTGAAGGCTGATGACTGGGAGCTATTGAAATGCTGATAATTGTCTCATTATGAGCAGAAAATGTAATTAAAAGGGACAGCAATCTTTCTCCAAATTCAGAACCTGCAGTCTGTCTTTGAAAGCAATTTTGGCTGTTAGCACAGGTGGTAATGTCCCAGCAATTGAACCCAATCTAATTTTGGTGTCAAACCACTAAGGGGAAAAAAATGAGTTCCCTTCCAGATGCCACCTGACAGAGCCACCTTGTCTGAAGGGAGAAATGGGAGTGTGAAGCAGAGTGCAGAGCTCGGATGGGATGGGGTGGAGCAGCCCAAATGCAGGAGCTCTTGAGCATGTGGGTGGGCATCCACCAAAGAAGGGCAGAGGCTGTTGTCTTTGGCAGATCTGTTCTCCCTGGTGCTGCCTTGCCCTGAGATGGAGGTGTGATGGGTACACAAAGCAGCACATGATGCTGTCTGCAGATGGCATCGAGTGTTTGCTGGAAATGAGCAGTTCAGCCAAGTGTTCCCCAGGACAATAAGCATATCACTCACAATCTTGTCTTGTTTTGCTTGGGTGTTAAAGCAACTCCATGTCCTGGGGAAAAGGATGTTCCCTGAATTTTTCAGAAAAGCTGAAATGTGTATGAGAGGCAGACAGCTGGGTGAAAACATGCACCCTGTGTTGGACTCAGTGTGGCTGTTTACCACTCTTTCTTGGACAGGGATGGCTTCAGACAGCTGTGTCTCTTCTGTTCAGAAAGAAGAAGGTTCATCCTGGCTTGCAGGGTAGGTGCAGAGCACAGTCCAGCACAGAACTCTTTGGTATTCCTCAAGACTTTCAGAAAGACCTTTAATTCTTTAAAGCCCTTCACACTCCTCAGGAGTAACCTCATAAGGCCCTTGGTCTGCAACCCTTGGTGTATTTTCCTTGAAAGAAAGTCTACAGATCTCTCCCCTCTCCCTTTCTTGCTCATTTACATGGGTTACTTTTTTCTAGGGCCAAAGCAGAGTGACTGAAATTCAGAGAGAAAATAATCTTCCTGGTTTCCCTCACCCCATCAAAGGTGAAGCTGTTAGAGTTACTGCAGGTAAAAGTCCCTCCACCTCAGTCCCCTGTGGCTTAGTGCCAGGCTATGTGTCAGGAGGGCTCTGGCTTTGTCAGAACCAACTGACTGATCCAACCAACCCTTTTGTCATCAGCTGCTGAGATACAGTGAGCATGCCTCTGGCAGCCAGAGACCACCACTGAGAACTACCCACTGCTCCTCTGTTAGGTGGGGACTGACAGTTCAGAAACCCTGCTCAGAAAAGCCTATGCATGAGTAAAGTATTACTAGGGGAACTAGGGGAAGGTACCATCTTATGGTACCTGGCTTTGAGCTCATCTGGAATGTGCCTCCGTGGTCTCTGTCTTTAAGACTTCATGTCTCAGCTTTCAGCCAGGAAAGGGGAGAATGCTGAAGGAGACTGAAATTAACAAGAAAAGTAAAATAGCTAATTTTTTGTTTCATCTCCTGAGACAGGAAAGAAGATTTATGCAGCTAATGAATTATTTCTGAAAACACTAGTAATAGCTGCAGGCAACATTAACTTCAAGTTTCCCAATGAGCAAGCATCACTTATGTACTGATTTAAAATTCTAATCTATTTTCATTTGCAGTAGCTCAACTCCAGCATGACTGGGGGTCTGGAAAGAGGCCAGAAGAAGTAGCCATGTTTCTGACAGTTTAGTAATCTCCTTAGATGCAGCAGTAGAAAACAGTGGCCGGATCCTATTGAAGCCTGGGGCAACCAATTACCTCAGCAGAGAGGCTCCAGAGCCCTTTGACAGTGCCAGGGATGTGGGGAGTTTCTGGTTGCTGCAAGCACAGTGGTGATTTCAAGCTAAGCAGAAAAATCAGTTATGTCATAGGTTAAGCAGCTCTGCTGCTATTTAAAAACACAGGGTGGGATCCAAGCCCTGCTGAGAGCATGCAAGTTTTGCTCTGGATGTCAGAGGCACTGGGGTCTGCCTCCTTTTCAAAGAAACCTTATGGCCAAGCTGGAGTTAAAACCCAGCTAGGGACATGAACTGGAATACAGCAATCCACTGGTGGCTGATCCCCTCCCTGTCCCTAGATGGGAAGGTGGTGATCTGAAGTCCTACCTCACACCTGGAGCTGAAGCTGGTGGCCATTGGGGCATGGGGAAGAGGGAAGGAGTTGCTCTGGCTGAGTCTCCAGAGTTGGGTTGGCATCCCAGTGGCACTGCTCAGTGACTGAGGGATGTGTCATCTGAGAGAAAAAGAGAAGCAGATGGTAGAGGGAGTTACAGTGGGAGGAAAACCCAATTAGAAGTCTCAGCATGGTTTGTGGTGGGGATATGGATCTTATACCTTGAGTAACAGCCAGCAAAAGAGAGGCACCCAGCTTTTCACACATGATGGAGAAAATTCTTGTTTCAGGCAGAAAATTATATTGAAAAAAGCTTTTGTAAAGCTTTTGAGAGATTATTCTCTGAAGGAAGAGCAAATAAGGGAGCTACAATAGGAAAGATGGACTTGATATATCCAGAATGTGGGCTCATTGTTCCAATATAGGGGTTTTTAGGTTCCCCCTCCTGTATGGATGCTTAATATTTAAGATAGCAGCCTGGGAGTTGGAAGTCTGTGATCCCACCCCTGGGAATACCTCCAGCCCCTCCTGGGATAAACACTCAGTGTCCTTGGTGTCACTCACACCCCTATTTTGGCCATTCAGAAGTTAATTTTCCAAAGCAGTGAGCATTAACAGTTGGCACCTCTTGGCCTCAGTTGCTGTCAAATTCCTCATCTGTGAAACAAAGCTTGTAACTTTTCACTGTGCACAGGGACTAGGCACCAGCTCAGGGGGATGGGGATGCCAGGAGGGTGATGTGGCCTCTGGTGTGGGCTGAGCTGGGATGCTGCTAGCACACAGGGTGATGCTCCTCCCTGTCAGTCCAGAGACCATGAAACGACTAATGCAAGCACACTGCATGCTCTCTGCAAGCACTTGGGGGGTGCTAGGCTCAAAACCAACTGGGACAGTGACTGTGGAAGAAGGGAAACTTGTGAACATGAGCTCCTGGGCAGCTCTCTGCGTCCAGAGGGATGGAAAACCCCTACCTCACCTCTACCCATTTGTGCATCCATGTGTTACTTGCAAAATACAAACCTTGCATTTCAGAGTGTATCCAACCTGTGTTTTCCAGTGTGATTCCTGCATTGTCATCGTTGTGCTCATGCATTATGCTGGAGCACGAGTGCCTCAGCCTGCCCCAGCTGTGCCCACTGCCTGGAGAGCAGGCAAAGGCACAACTGCTGTGCTGCTGCTTTCTAACTTCCACAGGCTTGATTTGCTGTCAAAGCCATCTTCCCTTCCCATCTTCCCATCCAGCTCTGCAGTCAGAGCATTGCTTTGCAGGTGAACTGCACAGTGTGTACTGAAGTGTACTATTTATAGGAGGCCAAGGTATCTGCTTAAGGAACAGGGTGCATGTTCTGGGAGCAGGATGAGACAGAGTGATTGAGCAAGAAAGAGTGGGAGATTTCTGATTTTATTCCTTGACAAAAGGGCTAGGCAATAAGTCAGCAAAATAATTCCTGAGTAACAGGAGATATGGCAAAATTAATGTATTTTTGTTTATTCTTTCTCACTGTGAGCATTTTTTTTCTGTGAAACTATATTCCTGTCTGGTACTGCACTTTTAATTATCTTGCTGAATACACTATATAGTTCTCAGATTACTAACTAATACTAGTAAATTACTCTTATGAAATAGATATGTGTTTTCTCCCCATTGAAGGGTGCTCAGGAACAAAAGGTCAGAGTTAAATATAGGACCAGAGCTCAGGCATTCTCAGGCCTCACCATTATGCTGAAGCCATCAAGTCATCCTAGAAGCTCATAATAGCAACTCTGGTGAAAATGACTTCCTATCCTTAAAGCTTTTTGCTTTACATAGAAAAAATCCAAGAAATGCTGTTCTGGGAGTTTATTCTGGAATTCTATGAGAGTGTCAATTGCACAGACTATTCACGATACAAGCATACATTAAGAAAACTGCAACAGAGTAGAGGAGGAGGCTTGGTGTCCTGGAAATCCTCTTTAAGTATCCTGGTATGTCTATGAAACCTTCCTACAGCTCTGGGTATGGTCCAGTCAGCAGAGTCTCTGATCTCAGCTTCTATTCATCCACTCTGATTGCAGAATACCAAAAGCATTTGGCTGGGAAACAAGGACTTGCAAAATCCTTCTTTCACTTTCTCTTTATTTTTGTTACATAAATTCTATATTTTCTGGAATAGAGTCTCTGAACTGCTGAACTCAGTCGGAAGTCAACCCTGCTAACAAACTCATTTATGTTAATAGGAAATCAAGTGTTCCTTTTTGCTAGATTCCCAGCAGAGCAGCTGGTGATCTGCTTTTTCCTTGCAGCCATCCTACTCCATACTGAAATGCCTCAAAAATATTTGCTTGCTAGAAAATGTTAGTGGAAACCAATATTGCTGATGTGAAAAACAAATAAATAGAGAAAACCACAGATTCTTCTGGTCAATTAGACCTTCAGAAGATGGTCACATTTTTTGTATGCTATTAGATAGCACTTGCTAAGTGTCTTCCAACAGCCTCGTGGCTTTTAATGACTAATCATTAAAAAGCCCACCAAAACCCAAACAGAACAAAACAGAGTTAGAGCTATGGTCGTGTTATTTGCCAGGAGCTTGTATTTAGGTGTTTGGATGTAGTTGCTAGAACATATCAGACTAACACTTCTTTCCCTTACCCAGCTCAGTCTTGTACTCTGATTTTCTATTCCATTTAGTTGCCACGTAGAGTGTTTAAACTCTTTGGAGCTCCTGGGCCATCCATATTTTCCCATTAGTGGGAAAAAGACCAGTGCACAGCTGGTCTGAGACTGGACAGCCATTGTCATCTTGAAAGTAGAATGGGGCCCCTGTGAATGGCCCAGGGTAATGCTTGGGTCCTAATGACAGTCAGATTGCACATTTGCATAAGGATGCAAATGAGTGACCTGACCACAGCAGGAGTGGCATGTCTTTGCATGCCCCTCATTAGCATTGTACAAGATTGGACATTGCCCATGAAGATTAGAAAAGAGGTCATCTTCCCATGCTTCAAGTAACCCTTGAGAGAGAGAGAGAGACAGAAACTGCTGGTGCTTGTTTCCTGTATAATGTTGCCTAAAGCACCCTGCTGGATGTGCTGTGGGCTCCTGGATGGGGTGCTGAACCCTGTGGTTTGCTCTCCTCCTTGTCATGGCTGAAGTCACATTCCTCTATGGCTCATCTAGATGCTTTGTGTCATCCACACTGTGTTGGCCGTGGTGGTGTCACAGCACTGAAAGGTGGCAGGTTCTCTACAGCCACACAAGCACCAAGTGGTACCAGAGGCTCAGAGGATAAGTGCATGCTTGTGTTGGTGTTTGATAAGGTATGTCTCAAACTTCTGCATTTTGGGGACTTGATTTTTTTAAGGCTTTTCTGACTTTGACAGTTTCTCATGATTCAGAAAACAGCTCCAATTTATTGTATCATCTACCAATTAAATCTGCCTGTAAAGAGGAGTAGAACTAGGCCATAAACATCTATTGGAATTCATTTTTGTTTAATACTTTAAATCTACACTTTTTTTGGTGTCTGGATCAATCATTATGTTACTGTCCCCTAATATTTGCCTCTCTCCTGATTGTGAGAGTGCTAGAAGCTGCATCACTGTGCAGTTCATTTTAAGACTAATTATCATCAAAACAGGAAAATAGGTTTTTACTTTACGTGTTTTTTATGTTCAGCACATAAGCCAATACATTTTAGCTTCAATTATTGTTACCCACGTCTGCCAACATTATAATAATGGCACTGGGTATAGCAAAACATAAACATAAGGTTAGAAACGTGGGTTCATTGTTTAATTATATAGAGATTACATTGCGTGTTGCCCACTGCAGGGCGGTTGGACTAGATGACCTCCAGAGGTCCCTTCCAACCCCAACCATTCTATGATTCTATGTTGTGCAAATTTGCACTTATTTTTCAAAGCTCAGGTTAATGCTCAGTGCTTGTGTTTCTAACCAGAAACCACAAACTTTCTTTGCTTTGATGCATTAGTCTCAGCTTCTACCTGGATGGTTGCAGATGATACTCTGGGGCAAAGTTACCTTTAAATACTCTTGTTTGCTGAATAACAATGATGTCACCTCTCTTAGTAGCTCAGTCTCCTTGCCGAAAGTAGGGGGTGGAAGGTAAGTAAGTACAAAGAGATAGTATG
Source organism: Bucco capensis (assembly GCA_013396975.1). Taxonomy (NCBI): domain Eukaryota; kingdom Metazoa; phylum Chordata; class Aves; order Piciformes; family Bucconidae; genus Bucco; species Bucco capensis. The sequence goes on along the minus strand of VWZO01002743.1, from coordinate 2,222,419 downwards.
GAAAAATCTAATCCATATTTTATAAGCAGAGATTTTCCTAGATAAATCTTGTAAATTATTTAAATTCTTACTGAATCTTCTGAATGATCAGAATATATTGAGAAGCTGAGCCTTCCCTCATGGTCAGCTGTGCTGAAATGCCTAAACATCCTCCTTGGTTTTGGTGCCACAATATGATATTACATGGAAACAGAAATGTCCCTGGAGAAGGTAGTGGCATCTCTAGGAGTGAGGGCCATGCTGCACCATTTGTACTTCCAGCAACCCAACTTCCAGCACTGCATGCCAGGTTAAACTCTGGAAAAACTCCACTGGGCTTATTAAAGAGAAAATTAGAAGTAACACAATAGTGTCCATGGCCAAACAAAGCACAGCACACACTTGCCAGACCATTCCCAATTAACACTGGTGTTTAATTGTATGATGTAAAGCACTGCTCAGTGCTGTGACATCAGGCCGTGGAGGCAGCTGGTGCAGACCCAGCAAGGAGTGCCTGGGCCAGGGTTGCCTGTGGTCCATGTGGTGTGTCCTGCTTCTGAGGTCCCTCTGCCCTATGGGGTGCTGTGTAAGAGCTGGATGAGCCCCACGGGTGCTTGAGCAGGTCCATAGGGCTCCTGTGCCCTGTCTCAGAGAGTGCACCCCTTCACCAGATGGTTTTGTTTGATTAACATTTGTCGCCTGGCTTGGCTTGCTCTGGGTGTTCAGAAAACAGATACAATGGTTTTGTAGGTGGTTTAGAGGATGGTGTGTAACAAGGAAAGGAACAAAAAAGGGCCTAGTGTAGCCTAAATAGGAAAAATCACAGGAAAATCTATCCAAGTGGGAAGGAAGAGATAGTGAGGTTATTACTGATGGTGCCAGAGAGGAGAGATTGCCTAGGGATATGGGCTGGAGGAGATGAAGGAGAGAAGATTAGAAAAATGAAAAATCTACTGCATTTTCTTAATCTGTATAAAGGCTAGAAAATGCTTTATATTGTTGGTACAAAAGTAAATCTACTGATGTTGGCCCTGGTAGCGTTTGGCAGCTGCTGCCTGAAGTAATGCTGAAGCTGCTGCTGAGCAGACAGTGACCACTCTGCAGCTGCTGAGCTGCCACTGCTGATGTGGGCTGGGATGGATCCTGCCTTCTGCACAGTGCTTCTGCCTTGTGGTTTACTTGAACCAGCTAGTTACTGCATTGCTTGGCATAAAGCACAAGCACAGGGTTGAGGACATGTGGGGTGGAACACCCAAGCAAAGCAAAGCAAAGTTTCTGTAGTATCTGTTAACCAGGGCAAAATACTTCATATTTCTAGGCATGGCACTCAATAATGAACCACAGTGCCTCAGGAAATAGGCATTATTTTAATTGACTTGATAAAGTAAATCAATTCATAAAGAAAATCTCCTTGGACAGTATAATTACAGATACTGGATTATAAATCAGAAGCTTGCATGCTCAGTCTGGCAGGCAAATAACAAGAAAAGTCATTAGCAGAAAGTGGGAGACATATGTTACAGGAATTTCTGCACTTTCTAGTTCTTCATTTGTAAACTTCACTTCAGGTTCAGTGCCTTAATCTTATTACATGTCGTTGTCACTGCTTGTTATGAAACACTCAACTGATCATTTAGATTTTTCTTAAAAAAGACTGTACTAAACTGAAAATGAACACAAGTAAATGCAGAAGCATGCCATTATAATGCCACACATGGACTTGTGCACTTAACTTTCCAGTTTCCATTTGCAAAGGTGGTGGTTGTATAGAATAAGATGTAGAACTGTGCACTTCGCCTTTTTCACTCGATTTGTACGTGCAGGAACATGTGAGGGTGTGTGGAGTGCAGAACAGCACAAACAAGAGGTAGGTCTGGATAGAAATGTGCTTATTTGTTCTTTTTACTCTTTTAAATGGCCATAAATTAATATCTCCATAAATCAGGGGGTTCAGGTTTGAGCTTTGAGGATTCTTACAGGAAACTGCATTCCAGTATAAAAAGAATTTTCATGTAATCAACTCAAAGAAAATATTTCTGAGCAGTTTGAATTACCTTCGCTCTGATGACTTCCATAATAGAACCAACCCACAGCTTCATCTAACAGAAAGAGGAAAACCACAGTGGCTCTAGCAGAAAGACCAAGTTTTTGCCTCCCACAGCAGCACAAGCAGCCTGTTTGTCTAGTTTTCGCACCCAAAGCTCTTTGTCTCCAAACCTCAGCTGTTCTCCCATCTGTGTCTGGTTCTGCATCTGCACAAGATGCGGCTCTCCAGGCACAGCGTGTGACAGTAGCTCCTCGTGTGCAGCACATCCCTGCTCTGGGCACAGCGAGGCTGACAGATGCTTGGTCCCTGAGCCCAGCACTGGCTACAGGAGATGTAGGTAGTTTTCGTCCATCTAGGGTGAGGACAGAAGCCCACAGGTTTATGCCCTGAATCCATCAGACTTAAAACAGGAGGTGCCAAGCTCAGCACTGCTTTCCTGAATCACGGCCTCATCCGTGAGCAAATAACATATGTCTAAACCTGCTGTCAACGGCAATGAGCTAAAGCAGAAACTCGGTGCCAGCTGATGGGAGGTATATTTTTGGCCAGTATATATATGACCATGAAACAGAGCAAATAAAGGCTTTGGTTTTATCCATACCTTTTTATTTATTTCTGTAGTCTGTAGTAAGGGACCATTGCTTTAAAATCTTTAGACATTTGGACATATTTTACAAGACAGTACAGTTTCTGAATGTCACACATTGATCACAGTTTCATACTACTACATGCATATAAAGACACTGATTTTTTTATTTTTTATTTTTTAAGTAATTTGTTTACGGAAACAACTGGAGAGGTCAATAAACTTCAACAAAGAATGACTAAATCAAAGTTACAAAAAATGTAAGACTTTAAATACACTAATATGGCTAATGTTGCTGTAATCACCCCAAAGTGCCAGAGCATTGAAACATTGCTTAAAAGTGGAGAGAACATCTGCTGACACATCATCCCTTGGGTCAATCCAATACAACCTACTGAAGGGTTTGTGCAAGATATGCAGGGTCTGCTGGGCTGTTGGGCAGAGGCGTGAAGCACTGCCCTTCATTACAGACATGGTCACCTAGATTCCCATTGCTTCCCCACTGCACAGGTTAAAAAATAACTGAAGTGCAAGGCAATGGAGAACCTGGTCATATTCTGCCCTTTCTCAAGCTGGGACACAGTTGGTTTCAATTTCCAGCTACAAAAGCAATTCGATCTGCATGTACTAGCAGAGCCACAGGAAACCTACCTTTTTTCCAGTTTTCATTTGTTGTTGAATATCATATTTCTCTTTTAAAGGGACCCCCACAGCTCTCTTTATCCTTCAGTGGCTACGGATGCTCACGGCTGCCCTTTGGTGATGTCAATAGGAAGCTCTTGCCTGGGGCCCACAGGTCACTATGCAGGGCCAGTGGCTGGCAGAGCTCTGCAGGTCCAGCAGCTGGCCTGTGCTTTTGGAGAAGGAAGACCTGAGGCTGTTCCCCAGCCCTGTGAACTACTGAGCAGCCATGATGTGCAGCACAGGACAGACCACGCTAGCATCCTTCTGTGGGCATGGAGTTGTCATGAAACAGCAATTGCAACAGTGCCTCGGTAAGTGTTTTCTCCCCATTCAGGAACTGCTTCACTGGCCTGATTAGAAAGCAGCAATCTGCTGCAGTAAGTTGGGGTGTCCTTTATTAATGCTAATCTAATTGGAAAGCAAGTTTGGTTGATAGCTGTGGCTGGCCTTTCTGAGTGCAGTATCATGGCTTCTAAGTTCAATGTACCATGGGGATGCTGCTCCCCTCACCCTCCCCCAAACATACCCGTGGGGACTGTTTCAATACAAAAGTAATTTTCTGCACCCATCACCAAAAAGCCAGAAAGAATGGGGGGAAAATTTCTCTGTCTTTGCCACGAGCCAACAAAAATGGTATAAACAAAACAAATCCCAGTGGTTGCATGAGCCAGTGTGTGCCTAATGGTACTTAGAGGCTTGAAACATAACAGGAAGGAGAGGTATAGAGGGCAGAGCTCCTAATAGAGTAGAGAAGAACTGATGAATCCTAAAATGGTCTTAAATGTAGATTAACAATAGGACCAGAGGTTGTGACATAATAAAAGTTAACTGATGATCCATCTGCTGATATAGTGTCCTCCCAGCATCAGCAAATCCCTGGACCAAGGGCTGTGAGAGTGTTGAAACGTGGTTGAGCATGTGGTCCTGTTGCAGGGACAGTTGTCTATGAGTTTGTGTCACTGCTGACTGCATCAAGCTCATGAAGCCTGAGGCAGGATGCTCAGTCAGGTCTGGGATGATGGGATTATCATTGTGTTGCCTGGAAGGTTTCCAGGTTGGATGAGGCCTCCAGCAACCTGGTCTGGTAGAAGGTGTCCCTGCCTATGGCAGGCGGGTTGGAACGTGATGATCTTTAAAGTCCCTTCCAATCCAAACTATTCTATGATTCCCTCCCTTTCCAGGCTTTCACTGACCTGTTTCTGTTTCCCATTCCCTCACCCCACTGGTTTCCTAGTAGGTGCTGTGGACAGACACCTCCATCCCTGAAGTCATACAGAACTTTTAGTCGTCCATTAGCTTTTAGAGATATAAGTCCAAATTCTTTGCTAGACTAAATGGAACCAGCTCTGTTGACCTCAAGCAAGGACTTGGGCATTTCATGCAAATTTGGTTCCCTGGCTCTAGTTTGGGTGGGTCTTTGTAGTGAGCCCAGCTTGATTATTATTTTTCAAAGATAGTGTCGCTATAGTCTTGAAAAGACCCCTTTAAACTCTCAAAGTTAATCCTTGTTTCATCCTACAGAACATCAATACTAGTATTTTTTGTTAAAAATAAAAATGAAGCTTTCTTTTCTAAGCCCCTAGACGGAAAACTTCTTGTGCGATGGAGCCAGAATCAAGCAAAGCGAAATTCTGAGTAGTATTTACAGATATGAACACTTGTGGCACCCTACCAGTGGTGTCAAAGGACACTTAGTCGTGGCTTAGTTAACACCAGCAACAAAGGGGATCCACACCCTGAATGCAGACTTTCGCTTTTCCTAAGGTTGCCTTTGTCTGGCCAAGACAAAGTTTCAGTGCAAGAGCCTAAATCTCATCAGCATGGGATGTGAAAACCATGCTGGAAAATAACCTTCTCTTTTTTTGAAGAGCTGGTTGGTATTTGGGTTGTTTTTGCAATGGTGTGGGAGGCAAATTTACCTGCAGGAGGGAATTTAAGACTGGTCTCACTAGAAGCTTTCTATGGTTTTGTTGACTATGCTCAAACGAAATTACTGATATGAGGATGCCTTTTGAAGGGGTTCATGTGATTATTGCATTAATTACTTTCAAAAAAAGAAAAAAATCCTACCTAGTTTTAATACTTTCCTGTGTAAATGGGTCTTGCTGATACCATACCCACACACAGAACTGAGTCTGTTGGTTTTTCTGTTTATTTGGCTGGTATCTGGACTTTCTGAAACATATTTCCACAAATTAATTCTGTTTTGGTTTTACTGATTAGTGTGGTGGGCATATAAGAAAATCACACAAGTGAACAAAAGGAAATGGGACCAAAACTCTATCTTTGGAAAAAAATAATGGCCCCTGGCCAGACTGCTAGGTGGGTTCAAAAGGAAGTATTTGTGCAGAGCTACAGAGCTGGTCTGAAGCTCTTTGTCATGCTAAATTCAACAGGCCATGAGATAGCTTCAGGATGCACATTTATCTCATGGACTTTTTATTCAATTTATGTGACAGTACAGCTATAAAGGAACAAGGAAGTTCATTAAGTAAGCAGGTACATGGATGGACTTTACCATACCCAAATCCAAATCCAGTCCCTTTTCAATGTGTACATTCAGGTTTTTCATTCCCCATAATTAGTTCTCATTTTCTGATTTTGTCTGGAACTGAAAATAGAAATTCCAAAACCCAGTGGGAAATGAAAATCTTGACCAGGAACCTCCCCCAAAGGCAGAAGCTTTGCCTGAGCATTGTCATATCACTGCCCTAAAATAAAAGCCTGAATTTTGATGCTCATCTCAATGCTATCATAATTATTAGGACAGTCAGACTCAAATCCTGTCTATTCTTTATGCTTTCAGCTTAATCAATGTAAATCTGGAAGAACACTGAAGTCCAGGCTGTGGCTAACACAGAAGCCTGTGGCATTCATTGACATTTACGCTGCCATAACTGAGGGCAAAGTCTGGCCCACCCTGTGTTTCTCAGAAGGAATCTTAGTTTCCATAGCCAGTCCCTGGTTATTTTTAAGTACCACAAACAGGAAAATACAAAAACATGACAACATCAGACAAACTCAGTGACCTGTCACAGACACACTTCCAGGAGGGATGTTGCAGGTGTTTTTAAGAACAAAAGAAAGTGAGGACAACAGAAAGGTTAGGGGATAGGCTATGTAAATGAACACCAGAAAGCATCTAATATATTATTCTGTAATACAAAAAGAAGAAATCTGACTTGATTGCCCTATTATAAATTTGCTAAAAATACAGATATATATTTATATTTTTATATATATATATATATAATTTTTTTTTTTAAATCTGAACAGAAAAATAGACTACTCTGGAATGCATGAAAGTCACATGACTCTTCCATACATCAGATACTTATAAAGCCAACACAATGGCAAACAGGAGGTACAGAGGTAACTAGAACATCTGTACTTTATTCAAGAACTACTTAAAGCCATATTCTCCCCAAGTGGGTGATTCTAAAGCAACCTAAGGTAACACTTGCTCAGTCTGATTACCATAAGCTGAAGTGACTGACCAAACATGAAGAAGTTGGAGCTAATTTGGAGTTGCTGGGGAAGCCCCTCCCCATCTTGCTCCCCATGGAGCTGCTCAGGAGGGCATCGGTGCCACACGTCTCCATTGCTTGGCTACTTTATTCTGCTACTCGCTTCAAAATGAGGTGTTAAAAACTATTGGAGATCATGTTATATGAAGCTTCCCAACAGAGAGAGAACTTGGCTTTAGAAACCTTGTCTTTGCAATGAGTTTTAAATACCCTTGTTATTTACTATAAACTGTACCAGTCATAATTCTGTCAAGACATGAATATACAATAGGTACAAATATTAACAATACATTACAATTTTACAGAAGAGAATACTGTTTTCCTTAGAAATGTGTATCTTATTAGCTGCAAGGGAAGAAAAGGCTACAGTTTATCACAGCCATAGTTGCCAAAGAAACCGACCGCCTCGGATGTGTTTCTGCGTGACTTGCACAGACAGATATTCCCCAGCATTTGACACACGGCATGTTCACGAAGGGAATGTGCGTTCCACGGCTTTGCTTTTCCTCTTTCCCCCCCACCCCCTTCTTCTACCTTTATTGACTCTCCAACCTTTCAGAAAAATGTGGATTTCACAGGAGACTCTTTTGTTAATTTTTTTTTTCTTTAAGTGTGCTTAGGTGAAGTTTCTAAGAAAAGGCACTGAGAAATCTACTGCAATGTGACTGCTCTTCTCCTCTGTTCGAGGCTAAAACAAAGGATCTTTGCCTCCTGGTTAAGAAAACTGCACCCATTCCTTCCACATATATGTATGTTCTATATATATATATGTATTAAAAATGATGTTGATAGCATAAAATACAAGCAAGCCCAGACATCACACGCACGTAGTCCTTTCAGCGATGATGTCTTCTGCAGCAGCAGGGCAAACTCTGTCAGCTTGCTTGATGCATGGTGCACAGTAAATTTGCAGACCTGAATGCCAAATATCAGTGATTAAACTGCACGCTTTAGCTCAATGCAAGAGATATTGCATATTTTCCCCAACTTTTGGGAAACGTATCTCAAACAAACTATAAAATGAAATTGTCTTTCTAGTGTCCATAGGATATGGTGAGCATTATGTTTTCAAAGCACTACCTTTCCTTTTGTAATGAGTACAGATTTAGTCTACCATAGCTGTATGTTAGAGTAGATTTCCCAGTGCTTACATTATGTATATGTGTATTATGCACACACACACATATATAGATACATACTTCATATTCAGACTTTATTTCATTAAAAGAAATTAAACATACTTCCTTTTAAACTGGGCACAAAATGAGAGCTACATCTTCATACACAAATAAGAAAGAAATGCTCTTCAAGCATATTATATGCTTAATTTTAAATTATTTGCTTTCTATAAGAAATCTATAGGACTTTGGCTATTCAGACTTAAAAGGTAGATTTTTAATGATACTTTTGAATTTGGCTTTCAAAAGTGACTCAATAAAATGCTACTTTGAAAGTAGGACTAAATAGATGATATAAGGTGTGTGCCATGAATGATCACACAAGGCAGACAGAGGGCCTTTGGTTACAAGGAGAGTTGCACCAGTTGATTATTAGTTAAAAAATGATAGAATTGTTGATCTATACATTTTTGTCAGTGCCATCTATAAACCAAATACATAATTTGGATGAGAGTGTGGCAAATACTACACTATATGGCTATATTTAAATACGTTCACTTTCGTGATATGTAAAATATGACTTTTTTTCCACATGAAAGCATCAGCTCTAAAAATATTTAACTTGGAAATCACTATTACTTATTTTATCAAAAAATGTTTCCCTGATTTTTTTTCTTTTTTTTACATTTGTGCTGATGGCAGACATGAATGATCACTGAAACATAGAGATTATGTTAAGACTGTTCTCTTTAAGATTTCTTGTTGCTGCTCTATGGCTTTGGAAAGCCATGGAATAAATCAGTATTTAAAGCTTATCTGCTGGAAAGTCACTTTACTTTTTTGTGATGAATCAATCTTAACTAGTATCTCAGCAATACATTGGTTCCTCTAAGTACACTTGTATTTACTATGGCCAAATCCTAAAGTCCTTCAGCAGGCAAAGAGCTCACTCAGAGGAATGGTGGTTTTGGCTGAGTGAAGGCAGAGTAAAAGCTAACGAACCTCAGGAATTGGTCCTGTGTAAATACTCTGGAGAGTACTGAGCTTGTTTTAAGTCCCTCCTGCATCGCTCTCTGCATGGCACGAGGTGTCTTTTGCTGCCAGTGGGCTAATTCATGAGGTGGTGGCTTAGGCCTTACTCACACCTTCCCCAGGGTCTGGTCTCACTAGGATGCAGGGACCACTTCTGAGTGGGTACCTGGGACTGCGTCCCACCACCCGGGGATGGGGTCAGCTGAGCAGAGCAGAGTTAACTCCAATGCGTGTACAGTTTTGTGCCAAGGACAGACCTAACAAAGCTATCATTGTAACCCATAATAGTTCCTAAAACATATATGTGCTTATTGCTTTTGTCCGTACATGCTGCATTCACTATTACGGATTACAGACAGAAGTACTGCACAGCTTGGATGGACAGACAGTTACATTCAGGACTAACCAATGGGTTGTTTGTTTGTTTTTACAATAGGAAGGAACAAAGCTGAGTGGATTTGAGTGGTTCAGGGTCCTCCTCCCACCTGTGCTCCTCTGCTCCTGCCCCCAGTGTCTCAGCACGTCCCTGGACCTGCTGCCTGTACATCATTACACGCCCTGGCAGGTACTCAGAAATTAGTCAGGAAACGCTCGTTGACAGAGTTATTTACAATTGAGTTTTACAGTAGAAACAGAGAACAACATAAAAGATTACCATCACAGTTACCACAGGACAGGTTGTGACTTGCTACAGGCGTGTAACAAATCACAGTCACGACAGGAGGCACAAATTAAAATAGTGCTTGGTTAAAGTGCTTGATTGTTACACTCTGCTATCCTACTCCAGCATCGCAACAACAACAACAAAAAGTCAACGTAAAGTGCTTCCCCCCGCCCCGAGATTAAAAACCAAAGACAAATTATTTCCTACACAATTTGACATAACTTTATTGAAACAATAATATTTTAAAAACCTAGGCTGGTGGCTGCTAGTTCTGTTCATTTAAAATGGTCAGATCCTTTTTTTTTCTTTTTCCTTTTTTTGTTTGTTTATTTTTCCTTGTTTCCTTTAAAAACAACTGGATGTTACTAAAACATCAGGCCTGATTCTCCTGTCTCTCACAGCACTCTGCAGGAGCCGCTCCTGCCCAACCTCTTTGTGCGAGAGATCCCAGCCAGGCCCGGGGTGGGTCGCTAACGAATCCCTCTTTTTGCATATTTATGTAACACTTGCATATCTTTCACTGCGCCACACGGGCGCAAAAAGCTTCACACCGACTGGTTCCTCTCCTATGCCAAGGGCGAGACTTTGGCCAACGACTGGAGCCGGTGGGGCAGGCCTGGGGAGCCATCCCGCTACCCCAGCACCTGCCGCAGGGGCCAGCCACAGCATCATCTCTTGGCCATCCCGCGGGGCAGGGCAGCGAGTGCCTCCCTTCCGTGGAAGGGTAGGGCGAGAGCCAAGCTCTCCTTCCAGCCCTACGTTCCCTGGCACTGGGAAGGGAGTCTGGCTGCAATGCCTCCGGAGGGTCCTGCTTCTGCATGGCTCCTTCACACCTTCCCAGCATGGGCTGTGGGTCCCCTGAGGGCCACGTGCTGGCCTGGGGGCAGGTATCGATTTTTAAGCAGAGGGTAAGTGCAAGGTTCACTATGTCCTAGGGGATGTTTGGAATTAGATACAAGTGGTGCAACTCACCCTGCTGATATTTCAAAACAAAACATCAGGTCCTACAGGAGATCGTATTGTTAAACACACACAGAGCATTTTAATAATTGGTTTCCCTAGACTGTTATTTGTTTTAAACGGTTTTCGCTTGGGTTTTCCAATAATGCAAGTGTTCCCTGTTACCTTTAGGCATAATATCCATCAGAGAAAGCTGTAGATGGGGAACAGCTGCCCTGAAGCAGTAAGCATTGTGTTTTAGATAGCTTTATACCAACCCCAGCAATTTATTCCAGAGTTCAAATCTGGCTGCCTTGGCATCCTTTATGGAACTAATGCAAATCAGATGTTAATATTTCCAAAAGGAGCTCTAACGTTCAAGGGGAATGGATGGATATTTGGTCACATTGGCTTCACCGGACAACATGAAAGGAGATCAATGTGTGATCAAGATTTGCAATCCTTATTTTTGACTGATGTGGGCAACGTCTTTAGAGTTGTTTCAGAGAAGGACATTTTCACAAACCCACACTGGACCTCCCCCAGACTTTTAGAAACAGGTGGCTTGTTTCAGCCAAGTTCATGCCATGCAGAAGCTCTTTTTTTTGTGTGTGTTGGCTGTAAAGACATTCCTTTAAACTTTCAGTAAGTTCTTTTGGAGCCCATCTCAGATGCTCTGATCATGTGTGTTAGCATGTCCTCCACTGCCTGGTAGTACATGGACTTCTGGGGAAATGTGATTTTCTAGTCTGACAGTCTCCTGATTGCCCTGGGTTCTTCCAGTAATACCTTCCATAGAGTAAATGCAGTTTTGCCCTATCAGCTTAGGGGAGGTGGGTAAAGCAGCAGCTTCTAGATGGTTCTTCTCTGTTCTATAAACATTGTCCTTTTGCTTTAGATAGCCACTGCTTGTAACATTGTACTTGGGACTCAGATTTCCAGGCGGACTTGAGTCATAAGCCAGCTGACCTTCATCGTCAGTGTCAGCATCTATGTATTTGTGTATACCAGCATCATGGAAGTTGAAAGCTATGGCTGTCTGTGTCTCTGGTGACTTTGGGGGTGTTCTTGCACTTGCAGTTGTGTAGATCGAGGTTTCTGGGCTCATGAGAGATCTATCAGAGAGTAAGGAAGTATCTGCAGCAGCAGCAGTGGCTCCCCGGCTCTTGAGAGGGTCTGGATATATTCTCAATATATTTGAGGCTGGTACTAATGTGCTGGTGTCCTCTTCCATGAAGTTGACTTTCAGAGATCTTAGTTTTAAGGGATTACTGGCCTTTATGGAGCTTTTGGGACTTTCTATGAAAAAAGCAGAACGATGGCTGCCTTCAGAGCTTGGGTTCATTTCCACAAATCTGGCACTGCTCCCCTCTTGCCTGCTCTGCTCCTGAATCACATTAATGCCACCTTTGCAGGGAAGAGTAGAGAGTGGGCTATGGGAAAACCTCCCAGAGTCAGGGAACTCCGCTGCGCAGCTTATGAAGCTGTCGATGCTGGACATGCTCCTCATGTCAACAATCCCATCAGTGCGAGTTGTCAGCAACGGCACCATAGGGCCGGGAAGGGTTTCCATTTCTAGCTCTTCCTTTTGCTTTCCAGGTTGGCTTGACTCTTTAGTGTTAAGGTTTGGTTGGGACTGAGTCTTAGCCATTTTGTTATACATGTCCTCTAGCTGTTGGACATTCAGGTGCTGGGGACTTGAAGACGACCTGGCTTTTTCCGGAGATCCTTGTTCCTTAGTTTCAAAAGATTTACTAGAGCTAGTTTCAGAGAGCGTTCTCTTGGTCCATTTCCATTTGCTGGGAGATAAATGATTGTCCTGAACTTTATCCTTTTTGGCTATGCTTTCTCCATTCTTTTCAACCACAATGTCCATGAGTTCTATACTACGGGCAAATGCATCCTTCATGTTCATGGAAACAATGCTGCCATTCCTTTTCGCTCTTTCAAGAGCTTCCCTGCGTTTAATGGCTTTCTCCTGCCGCTTCTGCTCTTTGTAGAACTCAGAGAAGTTATTGACAATAATTGGGATGGGAAGAGCAATCACCAGCACTCCAGCAATGCAGCATAGTCCTCCTACTATTTTACCTAAAAGTGTTTTGGGGTAGATGTCTCCGTAGCCTACTGTTGTCATGGTAATTGTTGCCCACCAGAAAGAAGCTGGGATGCTCTTGAATTTTGTATCATCCTCATCCTTTTCTGCAAAAAACACTAAGCTGGAAAAGATCATAATGCCCATGGCCAAAAACAAGATGAGTAATCCAAGCTCATTGTAACTCCTCCTCAGTGTAAACCCCAAGGACTGTAAACCTGTCGAGTGCCGGGCGAGCTTTAGAATCCGGAGTATCCTCATAATCCGAAATATTTGGACCACTCTTCGTACATTTTGGAACTGAAGTACACTTTTATTGGATTCTGTGAGGAAGATAGTGACATAGTATGGTAAGATAGCTAGCAGATCAATAGCATTCAGTGGGCCTTTGAAAAACTTCCATTTCTTAGGTGAGGACAGGAACCGCAAGAGGTATTCCATTGTAAACCATGCAATGCACACTGCTTCCACGTGGGCAAGTTGGGGATTATCTGTGGTCTGCCCAAATTCATCCACGCCTTGTAGTTCAGGAAGTGTGTTAAGGGACAAGGCAATTGTAGATAGTACAATAAACATGATGGAAATGATTGCCAAAATCTGGAAAGGAAAGAGAAAAGAGTGAGTTAATCTCAGAATACATTACAGTATCTATCACTGCCATTAATGTACGGCTGTATTTCCACTTATGCATTTCAAGACTCATTCTGCTCTTAGCACACAGAATTCAGATAACCAATGCATCCCAAGATGATTTCATTTTGGAAGCTACTTCACTTATGTCAGATGCAGAGACAAAGCATCTACTTCCACTCCTGTGCCTTCATCTCCCTGTAAGTCAAGGAACATATACCCAGCAGTTAGAATGGCAGGAAGGCTGTGAAGCAGTTCACAGCAGGAGCTTTTGATTAACTACTAATTAGGTGCCCAACAAAGCCCATCTGGACAACAGGCTCTGAAATCTAAGCAGGAAGGAATGCAATTGTGAATGCAAGATCCGATCCGAGCTATGACCTCCATTTACTGCATGGTTACGCCTGTAATTTTGGGTGCCTATGGCTAATTACAGAAACGTGCATACACTTCTACTACACAGAAGCCTGCAAGTCATACACTCTTCGTTAATGACTCGTCTCTAATTTGAAACTTGACAGTTGTGAAATAGATAAGAACTTTACTGAACTTTCTTAAACATTTTGAGCTCTGAGCTACTCTGCCTGTGAGGGACCAGCCACCCTAGCTCCTCATAGCAGCTGGGGAAAGAGCAAACTCATCCAGGCAAACCAGAGTCAGTCACAGCAAGGCACAGCCACTGAAGAGCTCATCCGTTATCAGAAACCAGCTCTTGGGCTAAAGAGTGCAATGAGAGGAGAAAGGTCTGCAGTAAGCAGCCTCTCTGAAAAGCCACATAAATCTGATCAGATCCTGTGCCACCAACTCTGTGCAGAGCTAGAAAGCATGAAGTGCTACATCAGCGTATCTGCAGCTTTCAGATGGTGTAGGCAGGCTGTCCTTCCATACCTGTTTTATATAGACTTGAATGGAATCTTTCCAGTTTTCCCTAATAATATCTTCTTCTAAATTCATTTTAGGAGGGCTTTAGAGCTGACAGACAATTTGAGGAATGTTGTTTTTTTTTTTCTAGTAGTAAATTCTTTCTCCAGTTTATTAATTGTGTGGGATTATATCTAGTTTCTAAGGTTACTGCCAAAATGCAGCAATGATTTCAAAACATGCATATAAGTGACTAATGTTTTATGTAGTCATTTCAGTGTAAGCTGGTCCCTTATGCTCTCTTTTCTCCTGCTTGATAGAAAAGCAGCATGAAATCGATTGCAGCGTATGTGCCCGATGATTAGATACACAATATTGAGCAATGAATTATGAAACATGTGACAAGAGTTCTGCATCAATAATTGCAAATCTGACACACTCCTTCCTTGCCCAGATAACTACACTTCAGGTTTCCTCACAGTGACCTTTCTCATCCAGCCCCACAACACAAATGCACAGTTACAAACTGGGGACCTGTAGATGGACATTCTTGCAGCATTTCTCTTTGGCCAAGCCCAGTACTAACATCTTAACAGTCAGGGAATATTAGATTGATTCCTGAACATTTATCCCTACACAGACAGTCACTGCAGTGGAACAAGCCTTGCTGCTGTAGGAGAAACAGGCAGATCCAATAAAGTTCAGAAACAATGTCATTTTCTAAAGAACAGTCTCACCTCTTCTACAAAGCTGAAAGGCAGAAATTCTCTACAAAGGCTGGCAGCTCCACTTAAATTTATATAGCAAGCTTAAGCTATGGCTTTAGGAGAAATGAACATATACCTTAAAAAAGAAAAAATTAAGGTAAGAGCTTCAAATTTCAAATTTTTATTTCGACAAACACTCTAAAATCTACTTGCTTTTAAGAAAATCCCTTCCAACCCAGGGGAATAAAATAGTTTACCTTTTAAATTAATAAAATGTACTATATAACTTTGATTTGTACATGACATTGCAGACCTAGTAATTTAATCTGAAGAATGAGATTTGATTAGAAACAAAAATTAGCTCCATTAAACACTCTGGTTTCATTGTCTAAATTGGATTAAATGGAAAAAGTGAATGGTGTAAATAGCCTCCTATGCAATGCTCTAGTACTGGGAATTTCAGAATAATTCACTTTCAGTTACTAGTTTGTTTCCAGGAAAAATGCTGGGAAGATTCCTTTTCCTTTTCAAACAGGTTACTTCAACAAATGTTTGTTGTTAGCTCTGCTGTGTTGTTCTGTGCACCCTCACAGTGCTAGAAAAACTTTCATCTCCTCTTTGCTCCCTTCCTCTTCCAGAAACTTGCTACTGGAAGATGAACAACCCCACAACAATTTGCTCAAGAAGGTTTTGCCTTGCTGAGAGACTTCTCATGTCAATGAACCAAAGCAGCTGTGGAAAAGACTTGGACCATGGGATGAAGAGAAGCAGAGAGAGACACATGGGAAAAGTGCTTGAAATGATGGCTTCAAACTCAAGAGAATTAAATGTAAATGGAGTGTCTCATGGTGAAGTGGGGAGATATTTAGATGTTAACTCTTTCTGCATGGTTGCTTGTTTCAAAAGACCACCTCCTGAAGGCCAGGTAAAAACCCTGAGAAGCAGGGAGCCTCATTTCCTTTCCAAGAGGGATCTTAGTGTTTTTGCTATTGTTTTGTTTACAACCCCAAATTTCTGAAGGTTTTATATGTGTTTGGGATGTTTTCAGTGGTAAAATCAAATTTTTTGCTGGGTTTTATCTCTGCCCACTATACACAGAAAGGCTTATTTGTAAACTTAGATGTACCTAGTGTGTTTTATCTCCTTCACTTTCAGTGTAAATATTAACACTCGATCTTTATTCAGTAGATGGCATCCAGCAGCAGTAATTGGTGTCAAACCTTCTGTTTCCTTTGATATACCTTCCTGCTTTGAAGATCAAGGCAATGCCAGATGAACATAAATTTGAAAACTAGGAGATCAGAGGGTAAAAGTTGTTTTTGCTTTAGCAGATTTAGCCATGGAGCTAAGCAATAAACAGAGAAAGACATTTATCATTTCTCCTGCATGTTGCAGCAAGATGTCACCTGTGCTCCTAAGATACAGATTTTCCCCTTATTGATCTACTGCAATCATATATCTTTGGGAATCTTGTCAGGCTAGGAAAAACTTCTAAATATGAGCTGAATGTCCTCAGATATTCAAAGCACTTTTTGGTTGGAAAGTGGAATTAACTGGGGGATGAAATATCTCCAGTGAGGTTTAGAGGATCCTTCTTCTCTAAACCATACCTTGTCCTGGTAGCATCTACCATCCAACAAAAACCAGGAAACTGGATCCAGCTGCTGCTGTCAGGCACTAGCACTGCATTCAGTGGCACAAAGCTTTATCCCAGTGTATTTACAGTCTGGGATCTCATATTATACAAAACACCGTCTGTCTGTCTACCAAGGTTTCCTGTCTTGGCCATACTGAACAGCTAAGCTTGGCAGCTTTTGTATTTTCCACTGTCATTAATGAGAGACAGAAAACTGAAGGGAAGACATTTATACCACCAAGAATGCCTCTGGAGATATTTTGTGTGGCAGGCAGCCTTTTCATTTGAATACTGGCCTTTCCTCCTTCCTTTCCTCTTCCAAGTTAATTTCTTTTTAACAAGAAAAGCCAACGGGACAAATCTGGACTTGAGCAAGAGCAATCCTTCTGCAGTGAATGAGCCTCCAACTGCTTGAGCAAGCAGTGACTGGAAAAAAGGGCCTGTTGTCCCTGCTCCAGAGCACTGACCCCAAACCTTGCTACTGCTGCTTGAAATGGAAGCAAGCACGGGGAGAGGGCCTCCTCCTGTAGCACTAGTTCCCATGATTCCTTAAAAACATGCAACATAGCCTTGTGCTGGTGAAAACCTCCCTCCTAGGGCTTGCTGCTAGTTTATCTGGCATATGTTGATATGTTATGGGGGCTGTGAAAGGCATCTCCAATATCACTGCAGGCTCATCCAGAGCTTCTGACTTAGATGCCCCTTGTCTGCAGTAGATTCTATAAAATGCATAGCTGAAACAATGGAAAAGCTTGCAGTCTAAAATTTGGAGGCACAGGAAAAAGATTTGGAAGCACAAAAGGGTGAAATGACTGGCCTGAGGACAGGCCACATCAGCGGCAGAGACAGATAAGTGAATCCATGTACTTCTGGTGCTACATCTGTGAGAGCTGTTCTCCACTGTCCTCCATGAGCTCTATTGGAGCTAATGACAGAAGTCCTGACAGACCAGGTCTTATTACTCAGGTATCCATAACAGACCATTACAGACACTCCTTAAATCACTTATAAAGCTGAGAGAGTTTAAGAGTAGTTTTTCCCTGCACAACTTTCAGGCCACTTCCACCGAGTGCTTGCATGAGAGGAGCTGTGTAGTTCCCTTTCTTTTTCTTCTATATTTACACTTACATTTCACCTAGAGCAACACACCATAAAGTGTGAAAGTCCCCATCGGGTACTTTCCTAGGTGTCTTGCAGAGGGTATTGGATGGGCTCCTAATGACCGCTCTGGATTGTAGTGCAAGCCTCAGTATGCATGGGCAAGATTCCAGAAAAAACTTCTCCTCTGCTAAATGGACTGTTTCAGAAGGATTTTTATTGCATGAATCTCTGGGCTGTTGCTGTGGTTCCTTTGTGAAAGCTAAATAACCCAAGGACAGGCAGGGCAAAGTTCTGAATGAATTTAAAGCAGTGATTAGCATGATTGTACATACATGCTGGTTATTACACGTGCAAATGAGCCAGGCAGGCTGATTATGGGAGTAAGTGTAGCCAGTTTGTGTGCAGCTGCTGCTTCCTGAAGCAGGATGGATGTGGCATGCTTGCAAGCCGTTAATCCACACCTCCTCCAAAATCCCCCTCAAAACAATGCAGACAGTTGTACCACACAGCTCTGAGGAGATATCGACCTGCACTGGGCCTAATCCTGCTCACTGGGTGAGAGTGGCCCCAGGGATTCATCCTTTCTGTTGGCAAGCTCTGTGGTCATCCCTGGGGGGGGGAGAAGAGCTCCCACAGAGAAGCCAATTTGTTCACAAATCTCCTGTCTCTCTCTTGAGCTTGTGTTAGCAGCAGTTTGTGGGCAGCAAAACTGTTCATGCCACCCCCCCAGACAGTGTAAGTTTTATGCAGCAGGGACTAGCCCAGCATTTAGGTTTGGTGATAATTATTGCTTGATTATCTGTTCTTTGCACTGTTAAAGAACCCAACTAAGTTCAAGGCATAAGACTGGAGACTTTCAAGGCTATTAAAATTAATGAGGATTGGCTGTCCAAATCCCATAGATGGCTCTAAAGTCTCAGTGTAAGCATCTGAGATCTATCTGCTCATGGCAACATGCCCTATACTTTTTCTGTCTTCATACTCAGTAATGAAGCTGATAGAGCACAGAGAATGGGTGGTGTGTGGGAGAGAGTAGGAGGGTGTTTGTATATAGATTAAATATTCTTGGAAATACGATGAGGAAATTGTTATGTAATCAAGAATTTCAATAATGGTTTTGTCTAATGTGCTTTTTTAGTTCCATCAAGGCCTGAAGAATAAATTTAGCATCAGGACTGGGTTTCATTCATATGCTCCATTTACAAAGGGTTTTTTTCCTGCAGCCCCCCTACCTCCCCAAGCAAACAATATACTTTGAGTCAGACTGTCCAGCTCCCTCCTGCCATGCCTGTGCCAGCCTCTGTCTCCCCAGGCTCCAGTGTATTTTAAGTGTTATCCCACGTGCTGCACAGTGCAGAAACAGATGGAGAGTTCCTTAGTCTCCTCCCTGCACAGGAATAACATCTCCTGCTGATGGCAGCTATACATGTCTGTGGTATTTATTGACAGGGACTTGGTTTAGGAAACATCTTTTCACTAGAAAATGTCTATTTATTCATTAACTGAAAGGGCTTACATGATGTGGGCACTTCTGATGTCCTGGTTCTCACCACTGGCTTTGCAGAATGTTTCTTCTAGAAAATGCTGAGGCCATAATGAAAGGCAACACTTGCTTCTTGGATGATGACAGGAGGTTGAGGTCAAATTTGGGCATAAGATTGGAAGGGAAATAGAGAGAACCTTCAGTCTACTTTTTCATGTGAAGGAACGTTAAGATGCAATGTAAGACTTGGAATCTCCAAAACCCTTAAGTCCCACTGTTTCCTGTGGAGTATAAACCCATAGTTCACAGGAAACAGTGGGACTTAAGGGTTTTGGAGTATAAACCCATACTTAAGAGTTTTCCCTGGTCTGGTACTTTATGTGCTACTTCTGCATGCTATTCAAGAGGGTCCTTGAAACTCTTTTGCACCAGATCTGTGCTCTGGAGGGGTAGGACTCTGCACAGGCCATCTCACTCACATCCCTGTGGTTTCTCAAATCACTGTGTCTACAGTCTGTGAGAATGCAAACTCCTATGCACTTCTGTAAGCAATACTGCAGAGTATAAAATCCATAAAACCAAAATAAAGATAAATCCATTTATATTTTGCTTTGGAAATACGTGAGATCTTAATTTTGACATTGCCTGAAAAAGCCCAGACTGAATAATGGTTAATTATTTGATTTCAGTTACAGCTGTAATAATTTTATCTTTTAAGAGAATAAGTCTAATTTGTTTACAAGGAGATACAATACTTCTGATGATTGTATGTCAATGCTTTGTTTGCCTACAGGCACCCAGAGAGATGCAGCTACAACTGCTGCTGACTAAGCTGAAGTGGGCAGAAAGGTAGCCTTCAGGCATGGCTGCCTGTAAATTCCTTAATGCTGTTAAGAACATGTTTAGTTGTCAGAGAGCTATCAAGCCTCATTAAATGATAAACGGTGTCAGTTTTCCTTCTGAGCAAAGCCCAGATGCAAATGGTGTGCTGGAAAAGAAAATGCTAAATAAATGAAAGTACTGAAAAGACAAACTTCAAAGGCATACGCTGCCTTTAGACGTCAGTGCAGTGATACTGCTCAAGAGGGGATGAGAGGGAAGCATCTGTCCTATTTCTCTTGCTGCTAACATAGGGAAAATCAAAAAAGAAAACAAACACATGGCATATGGAAGCTCAAGTTTTCCATTTTCCCCTGGTCTTGTCTTCTCCCCAGCAAGACTGCAACTCCAGCAAGCAGCACTTCTGCAAGATATCCAGCCCTGACAGCACCAGACAGACCCAGGTTCTAGGCATGTGCTCCCTGCACAGCCATGCAGACAAACCTTCCTGCTGTCCTCAAGTCGTGGCAGCATGCTCTGCTCATGCATTGGCATGTCAGAAGGTGATCTATGCTCCCTAGGAAAGCTCCAGCCATGCCAGTGCCTGCTCTCCCCAGCTTCCAGCAGCCAGACCTGGGGCTCTCCCTCTCTCATGAGCACTCTACCATCTCCCTTCCCAGCCTCCTTGTCTGACTCACTACAGCTTCATCTTGCTTGCACCTTCCTACCCTTTGTGCCATGCAAAGTGCTGTCTTGGAGCACAGAGGCTGGAATGGCAGTGTGGTATTGCACAGCCTGGTCTTTCCCCAGAACACAACTAAAGAGTGACCCTAATAGGGAACCTCCCAGACAACACATAGGACATCTCACCTGCTCTTCAACCCTCTGGAAGGCATTAGCTGTTATTAGGTCAGGCACCAGACCACTTATCCAGACAAAACCTTCCCTCCAGCTTAGTGCTGCTCTTTCAGGTACATCTCCCATTCCTGCTGTCTATCTTGCATTCAAATAGACAATGGTTTGGATTCAGGAAAAAAAAAACAACAAAAGAAATGAATGCCTTAGCCCTCAGCACTGGTGAACTCCTGGGAACTGCTCTACAAGATGCTTTTGTGATTTTACCCTGCACCAGAGAGTGAAAATGCTCATGATCAGCTCCCACTGTCCCAAGTAGTCTGCTCAGCCTCTACCTCTGTTTACAGAGGATGCTGAGCTGGTACTGGTGTTTGCGGGAGTAATGGGAGGATTTCTCTTTTTAAATAGTTAAATTCAATCAGGAATATGCTAAGATAGCATGAAATGAACTAAATGTAATTAAGCAAAATCTATTAGCTTGATTGCTAAACCAGTCTTTCTCTCATGAATATGCATGAGAATAATTGATATTAATTCTTTTCAAATCTGAGGCACATTAGTCTTGCATATTATAGTGTGGAATTTTTTGGAAGACTCAACCAGTTCCACTGCCACTTTCTCACCAAAAGGTATAATTAGTTTTGCTGGAGGGAGATTTACCTAGCCATTGATACCACACTGAGTTGCCACATAGCAAGGAAATTAGAACAGAGCTCAAGTGATATTTTGTCTGCAAAACTGGTGACCTGTTTAACATTTCTTCCAGAAAAGTGTTAGGAGAAGTGGCAAATCCAGTTACCAGCTTCAGCTACACTGAAGACATTACAAAGGGACAGGGAAGCCTGCAGGAACAGGAAATCCCTAGAGACAGAAATGCAGTGGGAATATCCTCTACCTGTTTAGTATGTTTGATGTCCTGTTACCCAGTTCCTAAGGGCTGACTTTTGATTATTGGGACCACTGCACCTGGGTCCTTCTGCAGGTCATGGGAGGTTTTCTCCAAGAGGGTTCAGAGGGGTCCCCCCCCCCCCATTCATACCTGGATCAAGGGTGCGAAACTGATGCTGAGGCATTTCTGCTGTCTCACAAGCTGAGGGAGATGTACTCCTTTAGGGAGACAAATCCTCCTGTTCTGTAGGTGCAACCTTTGCCTGGGCTACACAGCCTCAGAACTTGCCCATACACTTACAGCCTGATGTGAGAGGAGCTTTGGTGGCATGTCTTGCACAAGGGATTATAGCTGTTGTTTATTCCTTGCAAGTAACCTCCAAAGAAACTGAACATCAGCACCCCTCTTTCTGCAGAAGAGCCATATGAAGCTTACAGGTGGTGGGAAACATCTCTGCAGGATCCCTCCAAGCTCTCAGCACCTTCCTAGTTCTTAGACCTTTATTCTGCTGAAGTTTTCCTGATCAGCTTCTCTGCTCTCCATCACCCCCACACTTATCTTTGAGCTCAGCAGACAGACCCTTATCAGACAGGAGGACTTTGATGCAGGGACACATCCACACATGGGTCCAACCTTTCCAAGTCTGGATTCCCAAGGCTTTTCTCTTAACTACAGCAGGGCACGGAGTCCTTGGTGAGGGCTTTGGCACAAAGTGAATGAAGTGGTTTTATCTCAAGCACAGATGGGTCCACCCTTTGTAAGCAGTAAACACTGGATTAGATATCACATACTTAATAAATAGCAACAACTGTATACAAAAGCAGCAAAAAGCTAATCCTTGGCAATTAATCATTCATATGAGGCCACAGCATGTGGTAAGTAGAGACAGTGGATAGCAAATCTGTTTGAACACAAAAGAAAAGGCAGCTGTACATCAGTATTCTAACAAGAGAGTTTGATCTCTACTCAGTAAGACAATTTTGATGCATTCTGGCTATAAATATAGAGGATGAAAGTGAAGTGTGGAGCTGTGTACTTGGTTCTTTGTTGTGTTTTTGTGTTTTTTTTTATTGTTATGTGTTTGTTTGTCTTTAAACTCCATTGAGCTCAGAAAATGCTCAAACACTTTGGAGTGTCAGCTGGCAATCTGGGAACACTCCTTCCCATGCTCACTGACTTCTGGACATTGACACAACAGTTAAGGCTTTCCAAACCACAAGAAATAAACACCTACTCCAGATAGCCATCAGCTTTCTGAGAGCCTTGAAATCTCTTTGGATAGCCTTTGCTACATTACTGCATCTCAGCAACATCCCAAGACACTGCCCAGGCAGGCCAGCAACAAAACACAAATCGCATGCTGCAGTCCCTTCCTTCTCCCATCCCCTTCTCGGCACAGACCTCTGAGATTGCTCCACTTCTGTTACCCTCCATGGGGGTGGTGACAAGCAGCAGAGACTCATGCTACTGTGGTACCTGACAAATGCACTTACAACAGTGTCAAAAGTTAGGGAGAGGTCAACCACCAACCCAGGGACAGATATTCTCTGTCATTCCCCTTTTTCCCCACTCCAGGGAGGAAAGGGGGAAATTAACAGAGAGAGAGGGACTTGTGAATTGGCAATGAAACTCAAAACTACTTTAATGAAAATAACAAGAAAATGAAGAGTATACACACACACACACACACACACAAAAGCAAACCCCCTTTGATGGTAACTTTGTCTCCACTGACGCTGTAGCAGGAGGACTTCAGCAGCAGCTGGGACTCAGGCTCAAGGGGCTGGATCCTGGAACTCAGGAACTCTTGAATTGAGATGGAAGACTGAACAGGTAGAGTCTTATAGGAACAGAGCTGGGCTGCTGATCTTCACAAAGCCCAGGGTGCTCAGCTTTCTGGGATTGAAGTCAGAACAGAGTCCTGAGGAGCAGAGCTGGGCTTCTGAACTTCACCAGGCTCAGGTGCTCAACCTTCCAGCTGGGTGGAGAGCCAGAGCTCTCCTTAAACACACACACACACACTAGTTGTTAGTTGTTAATTAGCTGCTAATTAAGCACGTGTTTGCCTGGTCTTAGGCTTCATGCAAGAGACCTCCAGGCCCATGCTCGATATCAAAGTCTCAAGGACTGAATATGACATATATGGCATGGAATGCCTTATTTTAACTCAAACTAGGACAAACTTTTTTCTTACTATGCCCTTTGCACTGCTTGGGGGGCTGCAGAAACCCAGAGAAGAACAGAAGTAAATTAAAAAAAACAACTAGGGAGTGGAAAAAAAGGAAGAAAAAGAAAAATAAAGCCATTGGCATTTTGATAGGGAGCAGAGCTGGGTTTTGTACTGTTTATTGGGGTTTTTTGGTGGTTTAGTTTTTTCAGTGGCTGTTCTACTGTTTT
Organism: Bucco capensis; assembly: GCA_013396975.1. Taxonomy (NCBI): domain Eukaryota; kingdom Metazoa; phylum Chordata; class Aves; order Piciformes; family Bucconidae; genus Bucco; species Bucco capensis. Next base: position 2,198,373 of record VWZO01002743.1, on the reverse strand, counting down.
TTTTGCTCTTTACCCTAATAAAAATCATCAGAAACTGTTTGGAAAATGCAGATGTGTTGCCTTTCAGTGAATATTCATTAAGGAGAGAGAAGGGGAGGAGGCAAGCTTTCCTGTAAGTGGCAGCTGAACAGTGCCAGGTACTACATCATATTTTAATCTATGTGAAGAACAGGGAAGACAGCACTGAAGATTAAGGGAAATGATAGACTTCACTGGGTTTTAGAGCATTTTTCTGTTACCTTCTTTTTTTAATTTTTATTTGGGGTTTCTGTGTTACTATAGGATGATACCATACTGTGTACTGGCTGACAGAAATGAAACTCATCATGAATTTACTTTGAAAGGCTGAGCATTCCTGAGCTCTTAAATTGGGCTGATTTGACTGCCTCATTATCATAGCAGCAGATTTTGGAATAGCAATTTTGAACCATACTTGAACTTGTTGGCTACATTAGCACTGTTTTTCTTTCTCCTCCCCACCTCCATCCATGAATAATAATACCCTGTATCACTTTTTTGTTTTTGTTCTACAGAGGCCTCCTAGTAACTGTTTGCTAAACAAACACACACTAACACAGAGTGTTGGGGGAGAAGTGTATTAAAGAGCTTCAGTTTTGTTTGCCAAAGATAGAACTTGTCATTCCAGGAAAATGCATGGTTTTGATGTCCTGGGAAACTCAGGATTTTCTGTCAAGCCACATGGTCCTGTTATCTCACACATGGAGCAGACTGTGAGCATGACAGCTTTGGGGTTTGCAAAACACATACTGTGTATGGACTGGGGCCAGGTCACTTCTTTCTGTGTTTCTGCTCTGAAGTGTCCCTGCTGAACAGCCCTCACCTCGGCTCACTGCCTTCCCCTTGGAGCGTGGCTCTGCTCGACTCATCCCACCGGGGTTCCTGAGAGTGGGGAAGCAGCTCTGGAGTGATTTGGACCTTTCGATTAAGGCTCTGTTTGGCCAGGAAATAACCTGTCCATCTACATGGCCAGGGGCTGTGACACATCTAACTCCTGAGTGCCACGGGCCCTGCAGCAGAAACATCTGTCCCTTCTTTCTGCGATGACTTTCTTTGGAAAGAGAGAGCCGGGCCGCAGAGGCCATGCCCCGGGGAGAGTCGGTGCAATCCAGTGCAAGGTCAGATGAAAGCCACCCTCTGGGTTCCTTGAGCCGCTGGATAAAGCTCTGTCTCCCGTCAGCTTGCATTATCCCTAACTAGCTCTGGCAGATGCTTCAGCTCTCTGCTTTTCCATCAAGACAAACTGGTGAGACCCACCTTCCCCAGGGCAGCACTTAACCCTTTCCATGCATGCTTGCTTGCCCACAGGGAAGGCCAGATATTATTGGGTCCTGAAAAAGGCAAAATGCTGATTGCTGACCTGGGGGATTTATCCTTTCCCTGCTAGAAGGGGTGATCATGGGGTCTCCTGCTGCTCTGCATGTTGGTGGAAGTGGGCACCTATTTCTGTGTTGCCATTTGGCTTCATTGCAAGTACGGCACAAAATGCTAAAAATCCCCAAGAGAGCAAGATTTGCAAAAGATCTCAGCTTCTCTCTAGGTATTAAAACATGGCTTTTAAAATGCATGCAATATCCAGCATCAATCATTGACACTTGTGTTAATCACCTGCTGTCTGATGGACCTGGTCTGGTGAGCAATTTTTCAGCATATTTGGAGACACAGAGGAAGCCCAGCACAGGGACAAACCCACGGCTGAGTGGGAAAAACAAATCCAGTCTAAACTGGGAGTCACTTAAAGAAGGCAAAACACTAAGGGGAAAAAAATAACCACCACCTCTGTATGCCAGGGAAATAAGTTTATAGAAATTACCAAGGGCTCCAGAAATAACCTTCCAATGCTTGAAGCCTGACACAGATGTGAATGAGAGTCCCCAGCAGCTGAGGTCTCTCTGTGGAATGAGCTGGCAATTCCCAAGACAGTCCCAAACAGCCAGGCTCATCAGAGGAACTAATATTGGCTTATTGTTTTCCTTCATTTCTCGGAGAGGAAAAAGCATCCTAAGGGTAGCGATACTGGAGCTGTGTCCCAGTTAACCTGCTGCAGGTAGGGTCAATATGCTCTCTTCTGCATCCCCTTCAGAGAGCACAAAGCGTGTCTGTTCCCATGGCCACTCTCCCCTGGGAGAGAAAGGAAGGAAAAGAGGTGCTGCTCTCTTGATGATACAGGTCTGCTTTATGGCACTGCCCTTCCTGCAGCCTGGATGAATTTTTTGTCTTTTTTTTTTTTTTCCCCCTTTCTCTCTTATTTCTCTGTCGATTGATTGCTCACTGCCAGAGGGTATTATTGGCTTCAAAAGCCTCATTTGCTGGTTCCTGAACTGCTCATCTTCTCCTGGCTCATTGCTGCTACTGGAGGTCAGATCCAAGTTTCAGAGTCATTAGGCTGTTTTGAGTTTGACCTTGAGAACTTGCTTTGCTCACCCTATCACAGGAAAAGGCCCTTTCATCCTTCTAGACAAATTTTCTTTCTTTTTTTTTTAAATCCAATGGCAAGAGATGATTTGATTATTTCAGTGGTAGGTAGAATTGAGCTGGAACCAAACTGCTCCCAGCCAGGTTTAAAGAATCCCAGTGCCTGGGAGTATTCCCAATCAGTGCAGATCTGAGGGGCTCTGGCAGCAAACTGGCATCCCTGCACACCCCCAAAATGCTTCAGGTCTGTAAACCTGCAGCAATTGTGCTCTGGTCTCAACTTTTACTGTGAGTGAGGTCATGAGTTGCAAGATGGAGTTATATAATTTGCATGGAAACTACAGCCTGTCCCTGAAGGGTTTCCATCCGGATGGGAAATTCCCAAACTGTAAATTCCAGTGAGTGGCCGCTGAAAGCACAAGGGAAAACAATGAATTGGTGAATCTTGAGCTTCTATACTGTGCTGTTCAACTTCCCTCTGCCCAGCTGGGTAACCATGGGGAAGAAGGTGCAGTGGTAAAAATGCCGTACAGAAAATGATAATTTTCTTTAGTTCACATCTTACATACTGCTCCCTGCAATATCCCAGATAATTAGCTTCTTTTCTGCAGTTTTGCTAGCAAGGACTCATGAGATTCAGATCTTTGCCATGAGATTTCTACTACCTTCTGGGCAGAAATGTCTTTAACAGATTATTGTGAAGTCAATGGACCTGCTTAGGAAATGGTTATTTGGAGCATAAGATCAGCAGGGCAAGGACCCAGACACTTGCCCTGGGCTGGAAGGGAGCTGGGCACAGCCTCTCCTTAGTTCTGGGGTGAATAAGCTGAACATGGAGTGGCTAAGCTTGACTGAAGATGTGTGACTTGGGTCTGTCAGTGCCTTAGGTCATTTCCTCTAAGGCTTTGTACCTTTGCAGAAGAAATAAATAAAGCTCTGTCCTGGATGGTCTCATCCTGTGCTGCTGGGAATGTGCCAGCACAGGCTCCCAGCCAAAGGCTGTTAACAGCAGCCCCAGACAAGGCAGGCTTGTGCTGACCATATCTGTGGCCCTATGAAAGATGATAGAGACTCTGTGGACAGCTGAACTTAAACATCACCCTCCCCAGTTTAGGAGCAGAGATTGCAGGTGCCAACTCAGGAAAAACACTGAGCAGGAACTAAAGCACAGAGAGAGGTTGTTCACTGGCAGGACACAGCCAGGGCCAGCTGGTGGGAGATGGTGCTTTTAAGAAGGGTTGACTTCTTCAGAATTGTTCTCATTTATGAGCTTTTTCTGTGAAGATTCTGAAAATCACTTACTGGACATTCAGTTTAAGGCAAAAAATATCAATAGATCAGGGTTAAAGATGTCAAAAGGAAAAGTCTTGATGAAAATAATAAAAATCTTAAATGAAAATATAACAGAAGCGAGAAAATAAATCACAGAATCATAGAACAACCTGAGTTGGAAGGGACCCACAAGGATCATCAAGTCCAACTCCCATTTAGGCACAGGACAACCCCAAGGTCACATGAGGTGACTAAGGGCAATGTCCAAGTGCCTCTTAAACTCCATGAGATTTGGAGCCATGGCCACCTCCCTGGGGAGCCTGTTCCAATGCTCCACCACTCTCTGGGTAAAAAACTTCTTCCTAACATCCAAAGCTTTGTTTTACATCCTTCTGTAACACAGGCAGCTTCTGTGCATCTTGCAGTTTCATATGGTGAGCCCTCGTTCATCATCTGTTTATGTCCACACACAGAGATGTGTCTGAAGGAGAGATGCAGTTACAGGACCCTGCTCTTGGCTCAGCAGCAGAAATCCCTCACATCAAGTGCAGTGTTTCACCAAGGGTCTGTGCTTCCATGCTATTTGCCAAAATACAACACAGGATGGAGGGATGAAGTCTTTCTTACCAAAAAGGATACTGGGTCCTTCACTTACCACCCTGGTGGGACAGCCAGTGCCTACCCAGCCATACCCCACTGCCCTTGCCACTAGCCCTGTGAAGAGAGGCTTGAAAACTTCCCATTTGAATTCTGGCTTTGGACAAGTTGGATGTCAAATCAGACAAAACTGAGGCATTCTGGCTGAAGGGGCTCCTGGAAATGTGGAGTTATTCAATCTGTATTAAGGCTACAGGTAAGAGAGGACACTACTGGAAACCAAACAAAAAAATCACTACTACTTTATCAGTAGGGCAGGAGGGGAAGGGATGGTTCCTATTTAAAGATGTCTTAATCAAATCCAGCTCTTTCTACACTTCTAGATTTTGCTCTATAATTCAGTTAAACCACTAAGGTAACGAAGACCCCAGTTACAAAGGGAGGAATAATGAAGATACGGAGGAAGAAATCAACCATCAAAGCCTTGCTCCTGGATTATTTCACTGCTCCATGGGGGAGCTCTGAAATGCTGACAGTTTACCTTTCAAATGTCTCAAAGAAAATAACTCTTGAAAATTGCTAAAATATTATTAACACAAACAGCAACATAGCAGCAGGGTTGCTTTGTCACAGTGACAGCAATGGCCATGTCTCCCCACTCTGCCAGCAGCAGCCTCTGATGTGGCCATGCCAGGAGGGTTTTGCTCTGAGCACACCCAGAGGCAGGATGTGGGACATCCCTCTCCGGTTGCACTCCTATGGATGGGAGATCATCAGCCTTCCTCATATGCTGAGCATTCTACTGTTGCAGCCTGAGCAAAACTCACTTAAAGAGAGGATTTCCAAAGATTGTTACAGGTGATGTAATGGACCTCCACCTCTTAGTTTAGTCTTTTGCAAATCCTCCTTTCTTTTGCACCAAACAGTAATTCCCAAAGAAATGAGCTTGGCACTAGTGTGAGAACATGCTCAGTTCCTATGAAAGCCAGCCAGGGAGGAGGGGTATGTCTGGAAGCAGAGGTCTGGAATGCCTTTTGTAAGCCTCGCTTGCCTCTTCCAAGACTTCTCCCTCCAGGTTTGGATGCTCAGAGGAGTGCAGGTTGGACCCCGTATCCCTCTCCAAAGTTGCTGTTTGCAGAGAACAGCTGCAGCTAATCTCCCTTTATGTGAAGATGGTGGAAAACAGAAGAAATGGGAAATTTGGAAGGAACTATACAGCTACTCTCAGAAAAGCATCAAGTACTATTGCTAAAGAAAATTCTCCTGAAGAAAAAGGTAACAATTACGAACTCTCTGTGTTTGCAGCACAACCCTACTTTGAAACCAGGCTCTAGCCAGTGTTATTCTGCAGAACTGAAGCCAGACTCTTGCTGTCACCATTTCAATGTTCTTGGCTTTGTTACTGTTTCTCTGTTTTATTACTCTGTATAAAATAACTCTATTAGTGTTCTTTTTTTGGCAGAGGACTGACTGTGTGAGCGCTGAGTGGACAGACTCCAGGTGGCACAGTGGTTCAATGCACAAGTCTCTCCACTCTGCTACAGTCAGGTACAATGTCACAGGGATTTCCCTCCTGCAACGCAGGGAGTTAATGGGCTTTCACAGTGTATCCCTGCATTAAGCACCTGAGCTGAGCTGCAGTTCTGTGCCCAAATCCTGCCAAATTGGTTGTGCAGCCTGGATGTGATGCTGGGGTCAGGGGAAACAAGTGCACACAAGCTGGTGCCTGTGTGCACATCCTAGCTGGCCCTGGTCTACCCCATCCCTGCCCTCATGAAGGTCTGCAGCACAACACCTGGACTTAATGAAAAAAACCCACCTCTTGTTATACTGCCAAGGTTCAAATCCTCCTTAATGGTCACTCTGTGCCTTTCCCAGCCTCCACATGCTCATAGCACAGGCTATGAACCAATCTGGCTTCAACAAGCTGTTCTTAAGATCACGTGGCAATAGCCTGACAGGGAGCTAGGCAGATCCCCTCCTTCCAGATAGCTTTCTTTTAAGAGTTTATTAGTTGCCTGCTGTTGTAGTAAGGACTGGTGCTGCTACAGGCTTTTGCCTCCGAGCGCTCTGTAATTGCCCCTTGAAAGCTCCACACCCAACAGGTACACAGATAATTTACCAGCCAAGTTTTGATGCCTATATTTAAGAGGGTGACCTCAGTTTGAGAAAGTATTTTTGGGGGGCCAATCTGTAATTTGAAATGGTTTAAACATATTTTTAAGTAACCCTGTAAAATAACGTGCTGCCAGGCAAGAGCTTTGGGTTAAATTATACCCCCAGGAAAATCATAGCGTGTAAAGGCGGCTGCTGGAAGTTGACAGAGCCTTAATTATGGCAGCCCCAGTGGGCGATAAGGCAACAGTACAATCAAGCTCTGGAAAACCTGTGCTTTAAGGCTCCTGGTTAATCCTGCATGCCTTGCACACATCCTGCTTTGGAGCTGTGCTGCTGGGGTGGGTCACCAGCCCTGAGCCACAGTTTCAAGGGAAACGGCTTCAGAACAGCCGACTATGTCCCCTTGCTGGAGGAGGTTTCTGGGCTTTTTCTTTTCCTGTTTCAGGCTGCTCCAAAAAATAAACACAGAAACTGTTCTGCACAGTGTTTCCTGATGCAAAGCCACCACTCTGCTGTGTTGCTTTGGTGCTGCTCTCTTCTGACATCCACAGCTTGTGACTTGAAAGTCAACATATTCCCCCTCCTCAGCCCTCTCCCACATCGTCTCCTATGGAGCCAGGAGTACAAAAACACCAAGGCTCGTTGCTAATGGCCTAAGCAAATGATTTAATCACAGTGATGTAAAAGGAGTGAGAAGGCTGTAGGATGGAAAAAATGCTGGATAGACAGTAAGACTAATGAGGTAATGTGTAAACCCAGGCACAGACAGGACATGGCAGAGGTGCCACGTAGATTGAAAAGGACATAGAAACATAGACAAAACAATAGCCTGGGTTGGCCATGGTTTGAATTACGCAGTGGAAACATTTTTTCCTCTGAAGGCAAGGGCAAGAAGCATAGAAGGCTCTATGCTTGGTAGTACAGTCACAGCGTCGCAACCGGGAATGCAAAAGACCTGTACCCCAGCACACTCAGCCTCTGAGGCTGTGCACCACAGTTCTCATGAGGCTGTCTCATGAGCACTCAAGCAACAAGTTCCTCAAGGCTTTGTGAGATAAGCCAGCACTGCTGTGCCCACAAGGATGGGAAGCCCAGACAATTTGTTAGACATCTCAGAGCAGGAGAGTGCAGGTGCTGTCACCGAAGCAACAGTGAAGCCTGGTGCACAGAAACAAGTCTGCATTGCTCGTGCTGGCCCCTACTTGCAAGATAGCTCCAAAAGTGAACTCATCTATTCTGCAAACTGAAGCCCACGCAGTGCTGTCTGTGCAAAGCTGAAGATGGCCTGAAGTCACACCTCTGGTTGCCACAGGGCAACATCTGTGTGCAGACAAGCTCCTGGTACACACCATGGTGGAGTTCGGGTAGCATGAAGAAGTGGGTGCTGGGTGATGCCTACAGGCATGGTGGTACCATGCCAGTCCCGAGGGTGGGATGAGACATCTGCTTCCCTAGCCAGGCTGGGCACTGCTCAGCAAGAGAGCCAAGTGACACAGCTCCTAGGGCTGCCAAACATATGGTGTGCTCCATGCGTGAGCACTGTACATGCTTCTTCAAAACACCAGCTGCTCCAGGTGAGAACATGAATGGTGGGGAGGAGAGGATAGCTCAGGGATACAAGTGCATGTGCCCAGTTCGATTATAGGATGGTTAATGAGCAAAACCTGTATTTTTGCCTGTCTGGTTCTACTGGAGAAAGCTCTTGGAAATTCCTTGGAAAAACCATGAAGCAAAAAGACTGAGTCATCTGTTTTAAACTGTTATAGCAGCTTCCCCTGTCAATCTGCAGGACCCACTCAATTCTCATCCATTTTCTCCATTTTGGGGGAGTTGTAAAAAATAAATACAACCATTCCAGCTGATTGGTTACAACATATGCTCAGACTGCAGTTATTTGGCCAAATTCTCCTGTGGCTGAACCCCAATTTGGGCTTTATATAATCCAGGCAATAACATCAGACACAATCAGTGAACTTGGTCTGACTGCATTGCTGCTGTGCCCTGGACAGATTTACCACAGATCAGTGCTCTGCAGTAGCTTAGTCAGGGCTAAAAGGAAAAAAAAAAGGAGAGAGAAGAATTTAGTTATTAATGTCATTTTCCATTGAGGTAGTGTATGGAATCAATCTATCATGCTAAATCTACAAGTTCCAAACTGTATATATAAGGTATATTAAGGGATTTGGAAAGATTAAGAATAGCTCCTAAGTGTCTGTGTGTATATAAGCACTGATTGTTTTATCTATGAATTACCTGCTGCTGTGCAGAAAAGGCAAAGATAAGGAATTCAGCCTGAATCAGTCTCATTGGGAACAGCATTAATGGGATTATTTGCTCACAGCTGTGATCTGCTTCTGTTCCTCATGGTAAAGTGACAGTATCACAGAGGGGTGCTGCTCTCCTGAGCCTGGGAAGCTAGAGAGATACCTGCTGCCCCTAAACCAGCCTATATTTCTCCATATGCTCAGCACTGTGCCTCTCAGCTTGGTGCTCCTGGGATGTGCCCAGAATGTGTTCTCACAGTGCTCCCAGCTTCCCTGTGCTAGCCCCCCATAGACCTGCTGCTGTCCCAGAGCCTTGCTCTCTGCCCTGCTACACTACCTATCACCTAGCCAGATGATGTCCCCTGGTAATCAAGGCATCCTCAACATTTCTGCCAACTGCCTCCTTCTCTGAAAACTCACTGAGGCACTGACCACATCTACATTAAAACAATGCATTAAGAAAAGGCAGTGTCAAACTGCTAGGTAGGAAGTTGCCTCTAAGTTACAGTGGGAGCTACAGGTGCCTGCTGGCATGTCCCTTCTGGGTTGGTGCTGCCAGGGTGTTTGGGTGCAGAGGAAGAGCCCTCTGTGTGCATCAGTTCCATGGGCATGGCAGTTCCAGGGCAGGATAAGCAGCTGGACTATGACACGGGCTGTAGAAACATGGTAGGCTCTTGGTGTGCAGAGCCCACCTTGCTGTGTGCCACGGCTCAGCTCGGCAGCCTAAGTGGCCAAGAAGGTGGGGTTCCTGGGTGGCAGGTTTTTTAAAAGCAATTGAAACAGCCTGAGTGAGGGGTCAGGACTGGGAGCTTTCAAAATTCCATCTTGATTTCAGTGCAACTTGCTCCTCCGTGTGCCACAGATAACCACCGGGGTTTGTGGTTGTTCTCAGTCAGTGACAAAGTGTTGGAATCAAGCTGGCTCCACTCCTGAATGACCAGTAGGCCTCTGGCTCTTGTAGGCAGTAGCCCGGGAGTCTTGCTCTGCTCCTAATAATACATGCTGATGAATTAGCACAGAAACACAACCCTGCTCTTGCCGTATGACTTGCTGGACCTCATTGTTCCCACAGGAAGGCAGACGTCCACCCCTGCAGCCGCCGGGCAGCTGTGCTCAGCGGTGCCACGTGAGCCCAGGCTGGTGAGGCTCACCAGGGCTTACCTGGCTGAAGGCATCTGGGCTTTAGCACCAGGATTAGTATCGGGAAAGCATTTACAAGGAAAGACTGTTCCATGGGATAGCAGATATGTGATTCACACTGTTGGTGGCAAGCCTCAGTGCTCCTGGCTTGGGGAAATGCGTGCTATAGCAGAATGGTTACCTGGGCTGGTCCCACCAAACCTAGGTAAGGAAGGATGCCTTTCCCCAAGCACTCATAGCGTGCAGAACTGCACAGTTTATAAAAAGCATCCTCTGAAAAGATTTTCCTACTGGGTAAAGGCCCATTATGAGGACTTCCTGGCTTACAAGGCTGTATATAGCAGTGGTAATCCTATTATGCTTATCCTAAACTGTCCTCCACCAAACAGTGAAATGAACTTTACAGAACACTAGAAACTTAACTAAGCCTCCAAGCCTGCTGCGAGCACCACAATTCTACCTCTCTGCAGCCACGTGGTTGTGTTATACCAGAAAACACAAAAAACACATCAGTGTCATACTCACACCAAAGGTGTCTTCCCTTCTTCATTCAGCTTCTTCTCAGCAAATGCAAGGCAAATCCTTTGTAGCAAGAGTTGGTCACTAACTCTTTATCACTGACAGCCCAAATCCACTACCAGACACATATGACAATAACTCTGCTCTTACAGATAGCTATGCTGAGGCTGAAGACTAGTTGCTCATGCACCTCTGTATTTTCATTGCATAGTTATGAGGATAAATAAAAATCGTCCTAAGCAGCCAGGCCCTGAGACTGCAAGTCTCTAAAGAAGCAATATTACACCTACAGCTAATGAAAAACTGCTGGGTTGCAGCAGCCCATGTGGCTCTGTGGACTGTGTTGACGATCATCAGTGAGATCCTTCAGAGCACCTGCAAAGACTGGAGAGCTGAACAGCTGTGTCAGGCAGTGCCATGGGTGTCAAGGCAGGTTTGAATGGCCTAGCTATTTTGTTTCAGCTGCCTAAGGTTGGATGACAACACTCATGTTTCTCCACTAACACTTTTTCACACCATTCACACTTGACAGTCTTTGAATTGTTCCACAAAAAGCTGAATTTCAATGAAGCTCCTGGACAGAAACCAAAGGGTTGAACAAAAGTGTACAAGCTGCAGTCAGAAAGTTGTGGGATTCAGGTGATTATGTCAAAATCTTAATATTGCTAACCAATACCTTCAATATTGCTAACTAATATCCTAAAATATTGCTTTAAAAACTGTACCACAGCTCGCAGTCCTGCAAACAGCACATCTCTGACTGCCACAGCAGTCTGCCTGTGCACTGCATGCCCAGCCCTGGACAGGACAAGACCTGGCCTGAGGATGTCACAGCACATTTGCAGAATAGCAAGAAGTGCTGGTCTCATCCTGTGTGTGGCCAGAATGGCTTAACTGCTAACCATCACTAAAAATGGATTCCTTTTCAGACCTTCCTTGTGCCTTTTCCTAATGGAGGGCACCTCTGAGATTTAGCTCTAGAAATTAGTATCTTCACATGCTTGCTTTTTTGGTGTAACAGACTGAGACAGGCTAAATATTTTGTGTTCTTGGCTTGCCCAGCTGGTAACCCAGATACTATTAGTGAAGCACAACTGGGTCATGTGAATTAATATTAGCATCTGCGTTAGCTGCTTTATTTACAGCAGTGTAGCTGTCAAAAGTTGTAGGTAGCTTTAAAGAAATATGGTTTATTCATGTTGACACTAGCAGTAAATAGCTAGATGAAGGAAGGCTGGCTCCTCAGGGCCAAGAGGCCAAGCAGGACCTGTGGCAAGCACAGGGCCAAGGGGGACAAATGCCCAGTGAATGGTCTGGTCAGTGTAGGGTGAGGGCGGCAGCTCCTCCCAATTCACATGGGCCAGCAAAAGACTTGGCTAGTAACTTGGCCTGATGATGTCCACCAGTTTTCTGTATTGCCCAAAACCAGAGTAAGTGTTGCTGAAGTAAGAGAGGATGCGAGGGCCCTGATTTTTCAAAGATCCCTACTTCAAGTGAGCCCCATCAACACCATGCTGACTGCTGCTAGATGCAACCTCATGAAATGCATGTATCCTTATGGCTTAGCAACAGGCATAGATGTCCAGACCGATTGTTCAAAAGGAAATTATCATGCTTCCTAAGCTTAATTCATGTATTCTGGGTGGAAATCTGTGTTGCTTTGAGATGGGGACCTGGCAGATCTTAATCAAGATTCAAACTAAACAATTTCTTGGTGGCTGGTCCATGGCTCTGGCTGCTGCAAGCTTCCCCCCACGGTGCTGCTGTCCCATCAGGACTAAGGAACCCAGACACTGCTATTCCCAGCTCCTGCTGTGGTGTGTGCCCATATTTAGGAAGGGAGAAACTGGCCTGAAGCCCCCATCTGCTACTACTGATGGCTTGCCCTGCTAGATTGAGTTCTCCTGTGGCATCTCACTGTCCTTTGGTAGGGCTGTGCCAAGGCCAGGGCTGTATTTGAGGCATCAGGTAGAAGAGGTTATTTTTTAAAAACTCTGATCACAGTTTCAATATAATTAAGGAATTAATTAACTTTCCAGCTCAGTAATTATGGAATCTTTAGCCATTTGAAGTAGTGTCTCTTTCCATAGGTCCCTGTGGCTCACACAGTGGTCAGTGTATAACTGAGAATAGCCTGTAGGTACTGTTTGAAGTGGAGGGAGGTGGGCTGCAGGGCCAGGGGGACTGGTGTGAGTGTAGTCAGACTGGCATGAACCTTAGCACACAGCATCTGGGGAGAATACCAATATTATTATTACTTTTAGGCAAAGTCCAGGAGATACTATGAAGTAAAGGGTTGATTACCTTTCTCTCCACTGATGAAAGCCAGAAGCTTTCTGACATGCAGGTGCTCAGTCATGTTTTTGTGAATGGATTTAAGAGCCAGGACCTTGTCTGCACCTTAGCACCTACTGCTCTGAGGAACTGGGACTGTCAGCTAGCTCACCTCCTGGTTGCTTCATTCCTGGCAGGTGGCCACTCCCTTCCTGTTTTAAAACAGCAGAGCAAAATTTGATGTGTCTGCAGGGCATGGACACTCCAGGCAGGTAAGGAGCTTAGGTCAAGCTCTGCTGGTGCCCAGTGGAGCTGCCTTTGCCTTGGGTTAAGGCAAGGGATGGAAAGAGATTGGGAACTACCAGGGTGGCACAACATTGCAACAAATAATTCCCTGGATTCCCTTAGCCATCATAGCTGGATGGCTTATCATTTCGTGGCATGGATCTGATAGATCACCCTCTGTTCCAGCAACCTGCACCAGGAATGCAATAACTTCCCTGCTGAAGAGTCCAGTTATCAGTGAACTAACCAAAGCAGAAACGACATCCTCTCACACAGGCCAGAGAAATGATAATATAATATAATCCTCTTACATTCCTGTCTTAGTTGTTACATGGATAAATTCTTAAGCCATTATATGACAGCAAAGGCAACATCTATTTTTTTAAAGTGAGCTAGTAAAAGCAGATCTCCAGGAATCAGGTGGTCCCAGAGCCAGAGGTACTGTTCTCTGTTGGATTTTGATACTACCAGCTGCTGAGTTTCTCTCTGCCTTTAGGAAACACAAGTAGCCATCTGGAAGCTTCATCAACGCACCAAAACTGCAGCTATAATTGTGCTGATTAAACAAGAGTCTAAATTTGTTCCAGAGAAAGACAAACTCTCCCTAGGACCAAGCACATGAATGCTACCCTGGGCCCATGGCAAGTTTGACCTCCCAGTAACCAGCAGTATACTGGTGAGAAGGGAAAGCATGGCTGAAGCACAAACTTTAGACTAAGAGGGACAAGCCCTCCTAAGACTCAGCATTGCTGGGTGTTGTCTGGCCCATGCACTGACCTTACTCCTAGGGCACCCAGCTTCAGTACAAACATTCTCAGATGACAGAAAACAGGGAAAGACAGTAGCTTTCCCTAAGTGCATTTAACAGAATCACAGAATCATTAAGATTGGAAGAGACCTCTAAGATCATCAAGTCCAACCTTCAGCCTAATACCACCATACCACTAAACCATGTCCCTAAGTATGGTCAGTCCTTGGGATTATACTGGTCTACTTATGTTGAGGATGAGCAGAGAAGAAGCAGAAGCAGTCAGATCTTGCCCTCAACTTGCCCCAACATGTGCTGTAGTTTTCAGGAGCAGTGTTTGCCCAGCAGTACAAGGGCAGCACAGTGCACTCTGCATTTCACTTAGGAAATCAGCCAGCCCCAAACAGATGGTGCCTGCTCCACCATCTCATCCCCATTCAGAAGCTCCCCAGGCCTAGATCCAGAAGAGCCCTATGTGCACATCCAGCAGCAGAAATTTGTCCCTAGAGGCTGTGAGCACCAAGACATATGGTAGAAGGGAATAGCTATTTACATATAATCAAGTGATTGAGAATACTTTATGCCCTTCAAGCTGTGTGATTTTTTTCACCCAGAGTTGCACAATAGCATATTTTTGGTTTGACCTTTAGCTCCAGTCTAATTTTTAAGGCTCCAGTTTCTACTATCCTTTCCTATCATACAAAACTCTTTTACCTGATCAATCTGTATGATTGCTCCAAACTTGGCCAAGTCAGAAATATTACAGCAACTTCTGTGACAATACTACCATTTATCAAACCAGAAACATTCTGGGAACAAGAACTGGAGTCCCATGGTCTGCTTAAAAAATATCTGCATATTTTTTCATGTTCCGAATATTCCCAACATCATTTAATAAAGGCCTTCTTTCCCTTGTTTGGTTAATTAATTTTAAATAAATTAATGACATTTTCAAAATGTCCTGGTCAGAAATTACTGCAATAAAATCAGTACATGCCCAGAGATGCAGTTCCTAGGATGACACCCAGTGCCAATCAGCTTTTCTTCCTGAATCTGCTGATGAAAATTTACATTATTATGAGCAGCCTTCAGGGACATCCAGGAATTTCAATGAAATCTTCAGGTTTCACCCAAATTAGCATCTCCTCCATCAAACTCATCAGCTTTATACCCAGATAAAAACAGATACACCCCAGTTATGTGACACTGCACTGTGACAGACCTGCTAGGTTCTTGCTACAGCTTCACACTTATCCCTGGACAGCCTGTGTCTCCTTTTTACTTCAGCAGTAGGAGAAGACAAGGCTTTTTTCTCTTCATCAGCTACTGGGTCTGTTATTTCCAGCAGTAATCACAGTGTTAGCCTCTTCTTGCCCTGCACTACATCTAGACAATTCCCTGCAAGGCCTCTATCAACTTCACTCTTTGATCTCCAAGGCAAGCCTGAAATAATTATGAAATTGTGCTTCCCCCCTGCCCCAGCAGGTTTGACAACTCTCCAACCAGCTCTTTGGATGTCATCCTGCCAAGCTGTCAGTCATACTTTGTAGAGGCAAATCCATAAATACTATCCCACCTTGTCTAAAAATCTCACAGAAGACTTTTCAGAGGATGATTTGTTGGTGCTGGCTGCACAGCCCTTGCCAGCGAGGCCCTTTGAGCTGATTCTTGCACAGATGACTATGAAGACAGCTTTTGGATTACCACCTACATCTCTTATGGCAGTACTGGCTCCAGCCATTGCCCTGGGAAAGGAGAGAGCACTGATTCTGCTGTTAGTGTAATCTGTGTTGTTTATACAAACATGTCAGTGTAAGACTCCTTGTATGTGACTTGCTTCTCCTCAACTCTCCACAAGTCCCAACCTAGGTGCCCCCAACTTCTTCAGAGCAAACAATTTCCTTGAACAAGAAAATTTTCTAGAGACTGAGAGGTGATGCTTCACTACATCAACTCTCACAGGCACTTGCAAATCCCACCTCCTGATTTACACAGACTCTTCTTCCAGCATAAAAACTCCCAGGAGTACAAAGTAAATAAATTTGGAAGACCTGGGAATACCAGTAGATGCTGCTCTTGATTTGAGGAATGAGTTGGAGCTGTTATGTTGCTCTCTGCATTTCTGTTGTGGGCCAAGAGGTTGGTCTGGGGGCTGCTTTCCTTGTCTTGATGTCCACGGTGATAGAAGAGCAGGGAGAACAAAAAAATATATGAAAAACTAGTGGAAAAAGAATTCCTCTGGCTGGTTATTTTTGACCAAGAGTTCTGAGCATCTGCTGGCTTTCATTTTGCTAACTGTACTTTTTAATTTTGGCAAGAATGCCTGGAGCCCAGGAGAGAAATCCACAGTATATATAATTATAAATCAAAATATAATATAATATAATAAGCAAAATGAGCACTGAAAAATACCACTCATTAACTGCATATGCCATCTACCTAATAGTTCCAGGTTGTGAGTCACCATCTGAATTAAAGAGGTGCAGCAAAGCACTGGAAGGCCAGCTCCACAGAGGTAGTCAGGCTCTAACTCCTGCCCTGGCACCTACCTCTTGATGAAGTCAACAGCTCCTAAATCTAACCTAAGCCCCTCCAGAGTCCCTGCACTCAGCAGTGTCCTATCTGGCTGCATTCACAGAAACCTCAGCACTGGGCTGTACATCTCTCTCCTGCATTATATAGGCAAAGAGTTAAATGCCTGAGAAATGGGATCATAGACCCGACTAGAGATCAGCCTAAAAGAGCAAAAGTAATCCTGGGCTGGGGCAGAGCTAAACATCACCGTAAAAGGCAGATGGGGACTTTCAGGAGATGGATACCTACACCAGAGCAGTCCTTTCCCACAGGAAAAAAGGGAGAAAGAAAAGGTGTTGCTGTACCCTGAAGGCTGGATCTTATATATGGGACAAAAGGACCCAGTCTAATCCCTGCTCTGCCAGGCTGGAGCAAGCCTTGCAGCAATGGAAACCATCTGACATTGCTCTTGAGCTTTAGTCCTGAGGCGTGGGAGACTGCAAGGAGCAGGTTAGCTCTACAAAAAAAAGCCTGTGTAACTGGGTTTGTTAAGTGACCACTTAAGGCACTAGAGACTGGAAGTGTGAGTGTGAGAGAGGGTCAAGGATGCAAATACAAGAGGTTTCCGCTGCTTATCTTAATGTCCTGAAGACAAGATCAAATTTGCGGGAAGTTAACACAGAGGAGAGCAAGCGTAAAGTGCTTTGACAAGTACAGAAGTAGATACTACCCTGACTGCAATAAAGTGCTCTCCTGCCACATTTGTGCACATACACACACACACACTTCCATGCTGAGTTGCAAAGGCCAAGCAAAGCTGTCAGCCAAGGGCTAGACCTTCTCTGAGGCCCTGTGTGCCTGGCACTCCTGCAGCAGCTGCTTATGAACTTACAACAACCAGCAATGCAAAATAATTCAGTGCTGCTTCACTGTGAGATATCAGGATCCCATAATAATAACTCATGATGACTTCACAGCAACTTTAAGCCAGACATTTTCCATTCTGCTGTCAAGGCCATGTGTCCTTGGCTTTGAACCTCCTTCTCCCCACTGGAATTCAGCCACCTCTGCACTGGGACACACTGGGTTTTTAATCCTGTAAATGACAGCATCAATCCTGGCCTCAGGGGCTTCCCTGGAAGCAGGGAACTTGCTGCAGGATCCTTCGATTCTGTTTCCAGACAATTAAATATTCCCAGCAAGCTGTTAAGCTTTGAGAAATGAGCTGGGCTTTGGTCATCATTACTTAAATGGAGTGGATGGCAGAAGGTAGGCACCTGAAACCTTAATAAAAATCTCAGCCAAAAGGTGTAAATATTTCATTCCTCTACTGGAGCAGCAGCTACAGCATGTGAGAACACTCTGACATCATGCTGTCTTGCTGCTCTGACTGACCGGCAACAGAAGCAAAAGCCATTTTGTGACACATTTTTCTTCACAGGATTCCAGAAATGCTCTCAATCTTTATGAAACATTAGCAACAACCTGAGGACACTTAAAGTATTTCCTTCACAGCGGTTTTGGTTCCTAAAGTGCTTTACATTTCTTATGTTTGGGAATGGCAATAACAACAACTAATGCCCATAAATCTGGGAGTGAGTCTTCTAACCACCTTCTGTGTGGTTTGAATGAGGCAGATTTGTTTACAGTATATTAAGGGCACTGGGAGGTTTGAGCATTTTTACCAGCTGTTCCTTGTGATTTTTTGGCAGCTCTCACGATGCTATTGTCATGCCCAACATATCTTGAGATGGCTCTCAAAAGCCCAAGGAATGGCAGCCAAGCACTTCGGCAGCCTCCTGGGAAGTTCAGTGCTCCTTGCACACTCCATTGTGTTTGTGAAAGGAAAATCCCCTCACTGTGCTGTGCCTTGCAGTGTGAAAGGTCTGCAGCTCAGGAAGCTCCTTTCATTGAAAGCAAGATACAAAGACAGGGAGAAAGAACCCTTTAAAAATATTATTTTAGTCATTTTAAAGCTTCTCACTAGAGGCTTTTGAATTGCTGAGAAAAAGTTACTAACTGTGATGTTGGTAATACAACCCTTTGTCCTCAAGTTGAACCTGGACAAAGACCTTCCAGAAGATCTCACAGCATACCTGGCTCATGCTTATAGCCCCTTACAGTTTCTCTTTCTGATATTTTTATCCACATTTGTTTTCCCCTTCAGGAAATAAACTGCTAAGCTTAGTGGTTGCTCCTTTATCTGATGCAGGATGGACCTTTATTGTTCTCATAAGACCTTCAAGATATCCAGGTTGTAATTTGGGTGTTCCCCTTCTTTCACATCAAATTCACTTCTGATTTGCTTCTGCAAAATAGGCTAGAGAGGGGTTTTTTGTTGTTTATTGTATTTTCTCTCTTGATTGATAACGCTTCAAGGGAATATGATACACTTACTCATGAACTCTTGCAATGCAACATACATTTTGTCCTGTGACAAGTCTCATCCAGTTAATGCCCCAAGGAGTTAAAATTAACTCAGATACTGCTGATGACCATGTTGATGCAGTACTTGCTCTTGACACTTCCAGACTTGATTACAGGCAAAAGGGCCCTTTGCAATGTGTCAGGGTAATCAGAGTTATCCCCACATTGATTGGGATTCTGGAAGTGCATGGGATTGAAAGATCTCAGTGTGTCCATAGACTGTACTTATCTCAGCCACAATTCAGGTTAAAGAAACAATCAGTTCCACTACTTTACAGAACAACCTTTTAAAACTCTGTCATTATTAAAAGTGAAAAAAAAAGCTGTAGTCTCTCAGGTGGCTTTTACCAAAGCAAAATAGAGCACAAATGAGTATAAATCAATGCCTCAGCACAACCATGTAATTTGCATCTAGACTGCTGAAGAGTCAAATTCAAATCTTGCTTTGCCAGACATGATGCTACACTGAGACTAACTAGTTTGGTGAGAGTGCCATGATACTGCTGAGTCAGAACTGAAGAAGTAGGAGAGGCATCAAATGAGAAAGGGATCAGGGTAAGGAGATGTGGATGATGGAGTGCTCAAGGGAGTCACAGTGAGGAGGAAAAATAACACCTGCTGGTAAAGCACAGGTAGGGGAATTAGTCAGTCTGGGTCCTTTTCCTAATTATGGCACTTTGGATTTGTTCTGTGACCTTGGGTAAATAATTTATTCTCTGTGCACAATTTCCCCATCTATAAAAGAAGGTTAATAGTTTCTGCTGGAAAACGTTGGCTTTTCTTGGCTTGGGCAAAGGTATGAGTCAGGGCAGACTTTGGCTCACAGCAAGCCTGTGATGTGCTAAGAGACACCACTGAAGTAAAAAGTGCAGAGAATAACTGGTTCTTTCACCTGAGGCAGGTGTTAATCACTGCTGTATCAGTGGTGCAAAGCTGACCAGAGGAACTGCCTGTGCTGGGAGCAGGAGAAGCTGCCAAAGGTCTCTGCCTTGCGTAGAGATAGAATTTGGAGTGGCTTTGGTCATCTCTGCTGTGGGTTTGCAGTTTTGTTTAGCAGAGAAGCAAAGTGAAGTGGAGCCCAGTGAGTTCTGACAGCTTTAGAAGGGCAGGTAGAGGAACAGCTACTTCTTGCACTGTGGATAAGGAGCTGCAGCTTCCCCTGTGCCTACCTGCACTTCAGTCCTTCATCTTGAAATCCACACTGCTATTCTGGAAGCCAAACAGGAAGAATAATGCAATATTGTACTTCCTTCAGGGTTTTTTCCATCTGGCTATAATACACAGTAGAGGTATTCACCTTAGAATCTTGCTACCTGACTGAGGGTGATGCAAAAATCCATCAAATACAGCAGTTTCAGTCTGACCACCTTTTCAATCCCTTTTGTATTGAAGCTAACATTCCCAACCTGCAACGCCCCTCTCCAGTCCAAGGAACACAGCTCCCTACAGAGTCTTCAGTCTGGTTTTTGGAACCTTGGAAAACCAGTACCTAAAATGGATTTGTGGGATCCATGAGCAAGCATTTGTACTGTACTCCAGCCCAGAGAAACTGCTCATCTCAGTAACATAAGCATCATGCAGTGGCATATGGAATATTCATATAAAATTCAGTTTTATAGAAGTTCAGACTTGCAGTTGAAGTTGATACTATCATTTGACCAGATTTCTGAATTTCTATGAATACTCAGCATTTGCACCAATATACCTGAAAATAATATTTATCTCCCAGTAGTAAGAAAGCCTTTTATGACCAACTATGCATGTTGACATTCTATGTAAGCTTGTAGTCACTTCCTGTCTCCCATAATATTGGTAATGTACAGTCTCTTTCACGGTAAGTCTCAGCAGAGCACTAACAACAAATTCACTGTACTGCCTACCCTACTATTTCTTAGTGGTACAAAAATGCAGAGCTCAATTCATTGGTACTATATTAGTGCTGGCCTGAATCTCTGTGAAGTCTCTTATTTTGATTTCAGTGCGCAATAACAAGAAAATCCAAGAGCTCTAATGCTGTTGTGGCACAGAGGCATCAGCCTCTGACATCCTTTGTCTCACTAAATGGTGAAGTGGGACCCAGAGCTGGTGGGGTCTGACAGCAGCAGGGGACCCATCTCCAGTGACACGGCACAGTGTTATCTGTGCTCTGTTTGCTGAGTGTGATAAAACAACTACTCTGTTCCCCTGCAGGGCACAGTTTTATGCACTGCTAAGGTGACTAATAAACCAGCCTGCAGAGCAGATGGGTTCTCCTGGCCATATAGCAATGAACAGCATCCATATATTTTTAGTGAATTGCTTAGATTTCTAGATATTTCATAAAGAAGAGGCTATAGGCAGTTATAAGGAAGCTCACATTTTAGGAGTTTCCTATTGTAGATGTCATTCCCAACGGTTAATAACTCATCCAAGTATGACTTGAGTAGCCCACATCATCAATATTAAATGTGACATTTACTATCAAGAGCAAAGTTTTGGGGCTGCTGCCAGCCTCACTCTCTGAGCCGTAAATATTTTGATCATGGAACAGGAAGAAGAAGGAGCTGATCAGCCTGTGCTCACGCCCGACACCAGCAGGGAGTAAATGTTTTTTTTCACAGAGCCCCAAGTGGCTCAGCAATTGCAGCTTTGGCAGGAGCATCCTCAGGCTGGTGGAGCCAAGGCAGTGAGTAACATGCCTGTGACCCTCTGCCCAGGCTGCTGGGGCTGTGCTGCTGCTGAATATGCTGATGGGCACATGGGGGAGAGATGGAGACATTCCTCCTGGGTTTTAACTACATTACAAATGGGAACACCCTGGAGCAACAGTTCAATCAGTCCTGCAGATGTTTGCACTGAACTGAGCACTCAGCACAGCCTGGAAACAGAGGAGACCTGGTGCCCTGAGGATGACCACCTGCCCAGAGCATCCAGTTTCCAACACATCCCTTGAACAGGATCAGTAATACATCACGTTCCCTTCTGGAGACCAGTCAAAGTCTGGCAAGTGATTTGTGCAATGATTTGACCCTCTTGTGATGTTTTACATAGATAGTAGGTTCATGGCTTTGTTCAGCCTGGAATTGCAGTTGTCTGGGATGTCTAAAACTCAATTAAATAACATAAATTCATTTATACCCACAAAAATTTTGGTCGCTTCATCTGTTTACTCTGCAGTATTGTTGCTACAGCTACTTTATGATTGGAGCTGCTTGTTGCAGCATGATCCCTGCATGATGATACACAACAGGTACAAACCCAAGAAGCTCCTGCTGTTTAAAATGTGTTATCACTCTGTGATTACACTTGTCCCACAGCAATGATATTGCAGAGCTTATGAGAAGAAAGATCCTTGTAAGAGACCTCTGCACCAGAGTTTTCTCCTCGTATTTCACCCTTCCAAAGCAAAAAGCTCACTGGGGAAGCTGCATCAGGCACTGCTGGCCTGAGAAACCCTCACAGCTCGTTCTGCTGAAGTGCAGCGAGCTGCTTGTTCTGCTCCTCCTATGTCCAGCACAAGGTTTAGGGAGACTTGTCAGCCTGAGAATTAGGGAAACAGAGCTGCAGTATCTACCAGTGTCAAACACTGTCAGTGGCCAGCTCTGACACCATGGCTGTAACCTCCTCTGAGCTGCATCAGCTCTGTGGTTATTAGCAACACAAGTTGCTGTCTGGGACAAGTATACACACTGCAAACATGACTCTCTTTTCCCGAGCAGCTGGGTAAACAGGGACAGAGAGCATTCATTCAGCCAGGAGATGTAAATCACAGGTGCATACACAGCCCCTCCATTTCCAACATTCTGTAATTTAAAAAAAAGTAACCAATGATTTCTCCTATTTTAGGTCAGAGCAATGGCTGTGTCTTATGTCTGCTGCCTGTGTTGTCCAGCTCCAGCAAGACTCAGGTAGAGCAGAGAAGCCCTTGCTCTGGCAGGGATGCAATGAGCCAAACCCCAGATTGTTCAGCTGAGAGAATGAGCTGAGCACTGAAAAACACCATTTTGACTTGACATATTTTTTTCTGCTCAAGAGAAAGAAGAAGTTTAACCAAACTTTTGCTCTAGGCTACCAAAATTAGGATGCTTTTTGGCCCTTTTTACTCAGAAAAGTTACCTTAGCACTATTTCTACAAAGAGAGGAGAACCATTTCATTCAGAAAATATTACAACAAACCACTTTCTTTCACAACAGCCTGAATACAATGTTTAGCCATCCCTGAATCACACTTTTCATTGCTGCAGACTGAACAGTTCCCCGTGGCTGCAAGCTGTGCAATGCCCCCTCTCCTCCTGAAAAGGGATAAGGAATATTTGCAACTACATGATTTGCTAAAAAATATATTGTTCATCTATGGCAGTAAGGAAACACTAAAGAAATACTGGTAAACAGTTATTTTGGGTGGTGGGTGATTTGGCTTTTTGTTTGTTTGTCTGTTTTAGGGTTTGGGGGGATTTTTTGAGTCCAGTATGTTAAGGGGGAAAATCTTGGGAAAAGAATCAAGTATGTTTTCATGCATGTGACCCTGTAACTAGACAAAAGAAGTAAGTCTGGAAGGTCTCATTACTATGGAATGGCATTGTATAATAAAGACTGCAAAGACCAAATAGCTTCATTACTGCCATTATCATCTTTTATCATTGTTTAATTGTGTGTATCAATTTTTAATAAAGAAACTTCATATGCTTATGAATTAGATGATACAGAGAGGGACTTTCATTGATTGCAGAAACAGAGCCATGCCAGCTTGGTCATCCAGATACAAGAAGTAAGGTGGAGTAGGATTGAGCATCTGAGTTATTCTGGTCTGCATGATGAACAGAAACACTTGTTAAACTTTACTCAGTGTCACTTAATGTTATTAGCCCTCCTGGACCAGAGTGATTTTACTGCTCCTCCAAATAATGACAAATGGTGCAGCTGGACAGAGCTGAGCTATTCACACCAGTGATAATTGCTGCACAATGATATTAAAGGAGCATTCACCAAAAACTTCCCCTGTTAATGATGTTTAATTCATTATTAAATGCAGCTCATTACTGTTGGAGAGAAGGCCATTTAGCAGCCATCAGCTTTACTAATATTGCCGAATGTCTTGCGGTGGGCAGACAGCGGGGGGAAGGCATGTTTTAAAAATGTATTTTCAGTTCAGGATAAAAATGGAAAATTTTCTGGCAGTGTTTTGGGGAAAAAAAAAAAAAAAAGTAGTGTCTAATACAATCTGAATCTCTTGTTTCCCTGTAAGATCAGAGCTGTCAGTTGTTTCCTCCCAGAACTAACATCTCCTTTATATGAGATTTTAAAGGTATAATGTCATTGCAAGAAAGTCTCCTTGTTGAACACTTGTTCCCCTCCTGCTTCCCACTGGCTTTGCTGCAGCACAGGTACAGGCATTTAACCACAGCCTGCCTGTGAGCACTTTCCTCACTGTCCTTGTGCCACTGGATCTCTCCCAGCAGGTGCAGATGTTCCTGCTCTCACTGAAGCAGAAGGCCTTGGGATGGTGCAGTGCCCAGCCCAGGGGAGGTTTAAGTCTGTTACACAAAGCAACCTCCCTGCTGCACCTGAACATGGCTGCAGGATGTTCGTGTAACTGAGGGGCTGAAGGCAAGGCCAGATGGTGCCCCACTTTTGAAGCTCATTAGGGAAAGGTGTTTGGTGACTCATGTCTAATACCGCGTTAATGTTTCTCCAAGGCCTCAGTACAATTCCCAATGCCTCTCCCAGGTAGACCCCACTTCCCATCTACAGACTCTGCATTGCTCAGAGCCAGAGCTGTGCTGGGGGGGTCAGACAGAGAGCTCCAAAATAAGACCTGAAACTGGAGCATAAAACCCACCAACATGAGAAGAGCAAAGCCGCAAACTCTCTGAGTAACTTGTTCTGGAGTCTCTGCTGTCTCAGTGCCCAAGCAGTCCCCTTGACCATCCCAATACCACAAAATGTCACAGTTGATTATGCAGAGAAATGACCATGAGATGATCATTGAGATGGCAGAGGCACAAGTCACCTTCCTGAGGGCTCTTCCGAAAAACAGATGTGCTAACGGTGCTATCTCCCTTCCTCAATAGCTCATCTGGAGACATGCACAGGTGAGGCACGGCATAAGATCAGTCCCTGCTGCACCAAGTAAACAGCAGCTTCCCCATTGATGCACTCCGAGCTGCACGCCATATGTTTACAACAGAGCCTTTCCTAGATGTTGTACAAACACTGCCTAATTAAACAGCAGATAATTCTCCTGAAAGGACTGAGTGGCACTACTATCATCAACACTTACACAGGCAGAAGGGAGGTGTAATGACTGGCCAGTATTTATACTAGGTTGTGTGTGTCAGTATGGGTGCCCATGCTGGGGGATAGTGGGGATGGTACCTGGTGCCCAGCACCCTCTCCTGGCCACATGCACCTTTACATCCTCTTCATTTAATTTTCCCCATTCTGAAGTTGAAAGTGTTACCCAAGGGCTTCCAGCACGACAAGATGAGAGACTTGTGTAAAGGGATCCAAATACTCTACTCTGATATACTCTGGTATAAAAGAACAGGAGGGCCAAGTCCCGAAACAGTGCAAAAATTTTCATATAGGTTATTTTCTCTCCTTTTGTGTCTTATGATCCTCCCAGAACCAAGACTCTGGAGACCAATGTGAGAAAACATTTAGCTCCAGTAGAGAAAAGCCAAATTGCCATTATCCAGATAATAACATTATCAGATCAGTAGCAAATCTGTACTGAAAACATGAGCCTATGTGGACCAGGAACATGCCAGTCCTCTTCCCTGTAAAGGCCCTCAGATACCACATCACATAAAATAGTATTTTTCTCAGAGGGGAGCTGGGAGGAGGATTAATCAGTTCAAGGGACATTGCTTGGGACCTGCAGCAGGACTGATTAGCCTCCCTGAGCCACAGTTTGGCAGCTTGTGCCTTCCCATGCCAATGGCTTGGAGCAGGGCACAAGCTGTGCCCAGAGCATTGCCTGCAAACACTGCTCTTGCAAAGGCTGTAGTAAAAGCCATCATGAACCATTCCAGCAGCCTGCTCCATCTACCACCACTTGTTGGGGATGGCTGTCAGCTTTCTCACTGAACCCCTGGGTGCTGCAAGCAGCCTTGGCAGATAGCAGCTTGGGATGTAGAAATGCAGCTAAACTAACTAACCAACTGTATAGTAGGCAGTGAGGAGAATAGAGAATGGAATGGAATAGAATGGAATAGACTAGACTAGACTAGAACAGAACAGAATTCCATAGAATAGAATAGAATTCAGTAGAATTCAACAGAACAGAATAGAACACAGAGGTAGATCCAGTGATTTGCAAAACAATTACTTAAAGCAGCTGTATAGGAGAATCAGAGACAGTGGGAAGGAACTGGGCTGGTATGAAAAGACTGGTTTTACCTGGTGTGATAGGGCACACCAGAGCACTCAGCTCAGTTAGTCACTCAGCCCTCCTCACATAACCACAGTACTGAAAGCTGAGGGAACTGAGATGCCAATTTCCTCCAAGGAGATATCTCAGCACTAATTCACATCTTTTGAGCTAAAAAATTGTATGGGGTAATGTCAGGTTATAAAACAGGCCCTTTATTTGCCCCGGTTTAATTAAGATAATGAGAAGTGTAGGATGATGAACTATGGTTCCAGACAGCAGGAGAAAAGGAAAGAAAAAAGGCTAAAGAGCAATTACATTTGGAACAGAGAAGAGCCTATGTAGTTAAGGGCTAGGGAACAGGCTGTGACAAAGGGGATGTCTACAGGAGATTTATTGGTACCAAATATAGAGCAGGGCAGGACTGGGCAACTGGAGGATTTCAATGAAGCAGAGCTTTCTGCAGGCAGACAGCAGGTGCTGACCCAGACTGCTGGTCCTCCCCAAAGGTGTTTGATGGGTGGAGGAAAAACAAATCTCAGCATGGTTCCTAACAGACATAATCACAAACTTGACTGCCTGGCAGCCAGGTCTCTGCAGAGAAGGGCTGAAATCTAGTTGGCTAGCACCACAATGCTGCTAACTGCTTGTAAACCCTCTCCAGTTTCAATGTATAGTTTCCAGCAGTGAACTTGCCAGCTGAAGGAAACCCCAGCACACATACTGTATCTTCAACCATCCCATCAGCCTCTGACAAGTAGCTCAAGCGTGTTTTGAAGTCTCACAGATTTCAGTGGAACTTGTATGGACCCAAGCTGAAGCATCTGTTCAAGTGCTTTGCTGAATTGAGCTTAGCCACTCCCAGTACCCAGACACACATGAGAACTTTTCTTTCTTAATGCAAAACACTGGGAAATCCTGGATAAGAGCTGGTCTTACTGTGAGGCTCTATTAGCTCTGCTGGCTCTGGACCAAACCCAGAAGAGGTTCAGTACTTTATAGTTTAAATATAGTCTGTCCTTCTGCAAGTCTACCACTGTGCCTTATTTCTGTCCCAGCTAGGTGCCCACAATGATGTAATTCAGATGAAAGTGTGCTAGAGAGAGCACCAAGTTCATTACTGATGCTTCCTTAATAGCAATAATGATAATAATGATGGTAACAATAACCCCACCACCACCACCCTGGCACCAGAACCAGCATGCTTGAATTTACCATTTTGTAGCAAATTCTGTTTGCTTCTCCTGTACTGTCATTTCAACACCTTGCCTTGGAGAAAGATCCCTAAACCACAGAGCTGCCCTTTCCCTGCAGCACCATTTTGACAGTAGTTGAAAACTGTAATCTAGGAAATGCAGATCCCATGCTGCACTAGGACAGAGGGGAATTTCCAAATGGATCTTCATTTGTATGCTACATAGTTCACCAGCATCACAATTAATCCATATCACTTAGTTTTACAAGAAGTCCTTCAACAGTGTAATTAAGCTTATCAGTGATCAAACTGGGGCTGACTTCAGCATTAGAACAGCAGCCAGAGAAAGAGTCAGTAACAACAGGAGTGAAGAGGAGAGTCAAGCTTAGAGACAGCTGGTCAATATTTGGGTGACATGAGACTCATTATATACCTTCTGAATAAATATGCATTTTATTTCTGTTCCTCTATGTCTAACCCACTTGTCTCTTGTATTATATTGTGTTTCTATGAAGTTTTTATAGGTTGAGTCCCAAGAGCCATAATTTATTGACATTACTTCATAAATCTTTAAAAGGGCAAGAGAGACTGACTTAATCAGAACAAATCATTTCTCCTTTGTTTGGACTTGTTTAAAATCAGTTGCTTGCTACTTGATAGAATTTAAGTGACTAATTTGGACTTGATTTTCTCCCTCCCAATCCCTTTGATTCATAATCAGTGCTTTCAGCTGATGAATTTATCTTTCTCAGAGTAGCATTAAAGACTTGGTCTTCTCCATGAACAGTCTTATTTATGCAAGTACCCCATTGACTTCAGAGAGCATCTGAGTGATTAATTCACAAATAATTTCTGACAAATGTTGCTGCCCCTCTTCCCTCTCCCCATCCTTGCAAACTGCCTATGTGCAAATTAGAAATTTCTCTGTTAGAATAATTATTCATTATTCTCTATTATTCATTATTCAGGATTACTTGCATATTTTTCTCAGTAAATAATTTTTGCCCTAAACACTGAGTAGCTGCAATCTATGTGAGCATACTTTGTGTTCTCTTGGTCAGCTTCTGAAGCTATGTGGTCTCATCTCATCCCACAGACAGGGTGATTTTGACACCTGACTGACCCAGAAGCAATGGAGAATTTTATTTTCTGACATACAAAATGACAGCTAATTCTGTATTATCTTCAATTATTTATTTATGAGCCCACTTTGATGTATTTCAGCAAGAGTTACTTACATAAGAGGAAAGTATTGTTATTCCTTCACATGCCCTCCTTTCCTGGGACAGTGTTCCTTGCTCCTGCCTGCTCAGTGACTGCAGGCGTGGGCTGCTATTAAACTTCTCCTGTTCCTTGGGGTGTGGGGAGGGAACAGCCCCCAATGATGATGGGGTAGGAGGATTTGCTTGATTTCAGAGTGCTGCTCTTTCCCTACGTGCTACCTTTTCCGTCTCTTACCGCGATGCCCAGAGAAATTCCCTGTGCTTCCCTGCTTTGATATCTTGACACATCAGTTGCTGAGCTACCCTGGGTGGCTGTGTTTAAACAGCAACGAATTGAGCTTGTGGAGTTGTGTGACTCTCAGCCCTGGAAAGGGAGAGGGATTCTGCAGCCCCTAGGAGAGCTGACAGCCAAGGGTCACAGTGCTCAGTCATGTGCCAAGGGCCTGATGCTATGGATAGACTGCAAACAGCACCCAAAGCTGTGCCAGCAAAGATGCCTAGCACCCAGCAGGGTCTCAGGGATCCACCAGAGACATACCCAGGTCTCAGGTGTTCCACAGAGACATGTCCAGTGCCTGTGGTCCCAGCAAACATGTGCACACTGGTCTCAGAGAGACTTGCCAGCAGGTGATGGTGCAACTGCTGCCATGACTGCCCAGCATCACTCTTGGTATTACAACATCTGATCTGTTTGAACCCCAGCAAAGCCAAGCAGACAGCTGCAAGCATCTGTGAGGCCAAGTGAGGCAGTGTGCGTGAGCTGGGAAGAGAAGCTTTGCATTTGTCAGGAGATCGGACCATTATCTGACAATGAATTCTGGGCAGCCACTTACTCTTTTCTTTCTGTGGAGGGTTTCTCTGTTCTTTGGACTCAATATTATATGTAAACAGAATTGATTTAGGCCCTGAGAAGGAGCTCCTCAGCAAAGGAACAGAACAAAGCTCTGCAGAGGGAGGTTTGCCAGGACACACATGCAGTCTCTCCTAGAGCAAGGGCTCCATTTCATAGTGCTCCAGTGGCTAACAGATCTTCATCTAATTTAAATGAAATGACTCCCTCTCTTTCCTTCTCTGACCTCTGGTCCTTGCTTGTTGCCATGGAAAATGGACAGATGACACTCAGGAAGTATTTAAAGGAGAACTTAACTAAATTGAAATTGTAGCCCTAGAACCTTGTTCATCAGCTTATTTCTTTGGTGCCCTGGCTATTAAATAATCGAACAGCAGTATTGTTAAAGCATGCATTACAAATCAAGCTAAGTAAAGGGTCAGGTGAATGAAAGCAGCCTGGCAAATTGCACTTTGATCCATGACAGGGTCTGCTCTGTATGGAGATGAGTGCATCTTAGCCAGTGTTGAAAGGGATGTTGGTGTTCTTCTGGTTACATCTCCACATCCCTTCTGCTCTCACTTGCTCCTGCCAGGTGAAGGGCTGGGCTGAGGGCAATGGCAGCAGCTTGAACCAGAGCAGCCAAGTGAAACAGAAAAGGAAGGAGGTCTGAAAGTCTTACTAACATCTGTGTGAAGCTGGGAGTTACCCACTCAATTTTCTAGCCCCTCTGACCCTATCTCCACTTAGCAACATTGAAAAAAAAAAAAAAAGAGAGGTAGGTATCTATTATGCATAAATAACCTTGTTGCCATGACAGCAGCAGTATCTGCAAGCATTAAGGGTATCGGGAGCTTTTAGGTAAATGAGAACTGACACCCTGCTCACAAAATAAATGTCCTGGGTTAACCGGGTGAAGAAGAGCTCAAGCCATCTGCCAAAGGGCAAGGGGCTGGATAGATGTGTTTTCTTTTTTAAAGAGATTTCTGAGCACAATAGATATTTCATCACTCTGCCTTTGGAAAGAAACCAACCTCTGAGGCACAGGCTCTGCTGTAGAGCATGCAGGATGCACACACCAGTGACAGAGCAGATGCAGCACCAATGTCATCCATCACAGCACTTTGCCTGTCTGCAGCTCACTGCAGTGCATGTCATATGTCCATCCTACCCCCATAGCTGCTGTGGAATCGGTCAGCAGTCAAGGAGCTAATATTCCTAAAAGATTTGGCACATTTCCCAGGTGCCATTTTTGACTTTCATGAATGAACAGTGAACAGTGACTCATCCACCACAGGGAGAGCCAAACTGTAAGCATGGACCTGGGGGTGTCAGGTTTGGCCCATGCCAAGAGAGATGGGTTACACAATGGATTATCCCAGTGGTCTAATTCAGCATCATTTCTTAGAGCAATTAAAACCAGATGAGGTCTCTAAATTTCTTCCTTCTGTTTGCGGTTAGCTGCCTCTTGCTTTTCAAGATCCCATGGAAAGAGAGAAGGGGGGTGCTGCAGGAAGACAAGGGCGGGAGGACTGGCCTTCTGCAGAATAGCCATCTTTAAGAGATAAAGGAATTGCAAGGTGGCTGCTGTAGCTAGGTTTTGTGTGTACGTGCGTGGGCTTTATCAAACCCTAAACCTCCAAACATCTAGCCAGACCAGGAGAGCTCAGAACTGCCACTCTGCTTAGTGCACAGCCTTGCTGGATCCTGAGGTCTGGATGCTTTCTTTGCCTTGGTAATCCTGTGCTTTGAAAGTCTTATGAGCAACAGTTTTTGATTAAGCATTTCCAGCAAGTGGAGGTCCTCTGCCAGCTCAGGTGACATTTCAGCACCCAAACACATCTGGGGTCAGGTTTCCTTCACCTCCCTTACACAGCCCCTATCTCCAGACACATGCTTACTAAGCTTAATGTCCCAGTTTATTATTTGAGGAGACCTTATCTGCTATTCCACACCAGCAGCAATAGGCCTCATATCAACCAAAACCTGGGAGAAATCTCTCTTATAAATAATACTCAAGCAAGCAAGGACAAAAATACACCAGAGGCTCCCTCTCATCTTTTAAGCATTGTTTCAGGGACTGTTTCTCCAAAGCACTTTTTGAATAGGAGCTGTAAGTATTCAGCACAGCTAAGATTAATGGCTTTGGGTTTGTACCAAAAATGTATTGCTCAGTCTCAGGTTTGTGCTTCTGGAAAATGACAGCTGTATTAACAGGATCTCTGTGACATGCCTTCCCCGGGTCCCTTCTCTCTGTTCCTGTGACTCCTTCCATGACCATCACATCCAGCACTGGTGAATTGGGCCAGTGCCTGCTTCCAAATTTATTTCTGAAAAGTGTTTTGCACTGCATGCTCACTGATGCCAATGCAAGTCTCTACTGGTGCCAGATGGAGAAGAAAGATGGGTCATTCCTGCCCCAGATCTACCCCAGCCTCTTCCTTCACTTGCTTCACTGGCACTGCTGTGTCTCCAAAAAGCTTTTGTGGGAGGGGAGTCTCCACGTAAGCTGAGCCCTGAAAGTGACCCCTCTTATGTGAACTGATGACTCCAATTTTTCCATCCAGAGTACTGTAAGAGAAAATTTCCCTCACTGACTGCTTCTGCCCTCCAAGGAACAACTCAAAAAATGTTCCACAGACCCTCTGTAGATCCCGCTTTGGGAATTACTGGTGTAAGTAGGATGTATTTTCTCCAGGGAAAAAACAGAGTCTTTTCGCTAAAACATTTTTTCTCCTTAGAGAAAATTGCTTTGCTACTGAAGTTTAAAGCACAACGTATAAATCTTTCTTTTAAACCATTAACATTAGGTTGGAGATTAGAAGGAAGTTCTTTACCCGGAGGGTGGTTAGGCACTGGCACAGGTTGCCCAGAGAGGTTGTGGATGCCCCATCCCTGGCAGTGTTCAAGGCCAGGCTGAATGTGGCCCTGGGCAACCTGGTCTAGTGATTGGCATCCCTGCCCATGGCAGGGGAGTTGGAACTAGATGATCTTTAAGGTCCCTTCCAACCTGGCCATTCTATGAATCTATGAACTCTTCCATGGCTCCTCTTATTTTTTCAGCTATCTCTTAAAATTCCAGACACTGAAAGAATGTTACTCCTTGGCTAAAAAACATCTGGATTCAGGATTGCTGTCACCATGTGCCTCGAGAGCTGGGATGTGGATGTGCTTCCCACCATCCCCCTGCCCTGCCTGGGCTCCTGCTCAGCCCATGGGTTTGGTACTGGAGGAACCTGGGGAGACGTGCAAGAGAGAATCCCTGTAAGGAGCTTGTAGGGAGAATGGGAGTATGCTGAGGTATCTGGTGGCCTTTCTGGCCACTTTTTGAAAGGAAGAGGGATCTGGATATATTGTCAATCTGTGATTCCCAGCTTGCAACTTCACGCTTAGTTTTACTAAAAATCAGCACTTACCACCACTCAACAACACCAAGACACACTCTAAGCACACCTCTCTGTCAGAGAACATGATCTTTTAATGCTGCAGGGAATGACTGGTTCTGCAAGAACTGCTTGGAGAACACAGAATGAAGAGCAACACCCCAGCTGTACAAGGCACTCAGACTTATGTATCCCATGGGGATGTTCTAGTCATTCCTTTTCCTTTCTGGAGGGTGGATACTCACTCATGAACCACTAAGGAAACCTTCTACGTTTACCTATGTAAGACAGAAATAATTACACAGACTTAAATGTGAACTCTCCAGCAGGCCTTTTCCAACATTAATATCTCCTTATATAGTAACCTTATTATAGCCAGAGATAAGTGACCCCATCGCAGCACTGGCCTTGTTTAGATTTCTCAGTAAGTATAAGAAGATTACTATATACATCTTATTTCTGTTGTGATAAGCAGATTAGACAATATGACTAAGGGTCACTCCATACAGTAGCTCTATGTAATTATACATTATTTCCTAGTGTGCAATAAAGTGAGCAGAAGGTTTCCAGTATGCAGCTTCAAGTCTTTGTCATTAACCCAGCAACTCCATGCTAAGTCTAGAGATGTCAAGAGGCAGATTTTTTTGTTTCCCATAGGAAATTAGGACATTTTGACATTTACTGCATAACAACATTTCTGAAAATACATTTCAGATAAAGACATTTTGAGAATACTGAATTTTTTTTGCAATCATGACCTTAAGAAACACTGTTACATGATAGAAATAAGATGCGTCTTGGAAAGAAGTCATTCCAAAACTCAATCATAGTTGTACCATCTCAATTTCATCAAATGCAGTATCTCTCTTGCTGTTTTCTTCCACAGGACATATATCTGCTGATACCCTTTCTCCAGAACAAGCAGGTCAAACATCTCGCTGTCTTGATAACTCTCTGCTCGTGCAGGGAGCAGACCCTGGTGCAGGCTGGCCTCCCATGCATCCCCTGTTTCCCAGCAGAGCCAGCCAAACTCAATTTGGGCTAGCACACAGCCAGCACACCGCAACTGCAGAGCCAAAATGCCGCGGGAATCAAGAATTTTAACAAAAGATGAGCTTCTTGAGGCAAAGTGCTTTAGTGGAAGCTACCTAGGCAGCTCTGAGAGTTTGGGTACCAACAGGGAAATGCTGATTTCGTGGTGTGCAGTCATCAGTGTGACTAAACCTGACTTGCCCCCAATAATCCCCTTTCAGGGGGTCCCAGGAAGTTGCAGTACTGGATGTGATATATGGCATTCCCACTTGGAGAGGCAGAGAGTGCAAATCCTCATAACTTCAGACTCAGCACAGACCTAAGACTTGCTTTTCTGTGAGCCACATCAGTCCAAACTAATCCCTAAACAGGGAACCACAAGACTTCAGGAAAACAGTGCAAACCCTTCTAACATGAACTCTGCTGGGCTGGGCAGAGCCTGGTATTAATGATGCACACAGGACCAGAAGCAGGTCCAGGCAGGGACTACTCTCCTCTCTGCTTTCCAGATTTGTATAATTCCTTCACCCAAACAAGTGGAGCCACCAACTACTCCATCTCCCCTCTGCTCCTCAAGTGTGTTGTTATGCTGCAGATTTAAGAGTGCTTCAGAGCTGTGCTTGTACCATGCAGTAACATTTCTAGTCTGCAGATAGACACACTAGCAAACAGGTCAAAAATGCTATTTACTGATTTTGCCAAGGGAAGAAACAGCAAAGCATTAAGGAATTCAATAGATAATGCAGCTCAGGGCTCAAGCAAAGTCAACTGACCCATGGCCTGATTTTGTGAACACTTGCAAATGTCAAGTTATGGGTTACAAAAGAAGAACCTGAGGTATTATTGTCCTAACTGAAGGATTCCCTCGGGTCCCTTAACTGAGATAGAAGAACGACATAAACGGTTTTGGTTATAATGAATATAAGTACAGTGCTCCTCACTACACACCCATTTCTGACCCCTGGAGTCCACTGCTCATCCACATCGAGCCAATTGCAGGTGTGAAGAGCCATCAATACAGGTACTCAATGAACAGCCCAATTTACAAGCCAGGTGACACCTATTTAATATGTAACCAGTTAAAAATGCACCCTAAATTATGTATAAACAGATACTTATGGGCAAAGCTGTATCTCCAGAAGCAGAAGAGAGTTTTCCTCTCCACCTCTCACTTGCCAGGTACATGAAGGCTGCAGCAGGAGAACTGAGCACTTGAGACCCAGCAGGTTTTAGTTATGAGTGGAGGTTTTGGGGCATCTGGTAGGAGCTTCATAGAGATGCCTTCAAAAGAGCCCTTCCCTATGCATTCTTAGACTGGGCTGGTGAGCCCAGAGGCTTGCTTTGCCAACACACATTTCCAGGGTTTGGGAACCCAAAATCTCTCCCATCTGAAATCCATCCTTTAGAGAGTGAAGAATGATGAAGCATTTCAGAGCCCTGTGTTTGTGTTTTTCACTTGCCGTGCACTGAGTAGACAGTGAATGAACTACCAGACATGCAGTGCCACATCCAGAGGAGGAGATGAAAATCCATTTCACACAAACCCTTATTACTGTTTGTTCTGACCATTTCCCATTAGCCTGCAGTTTTTGCAAGGAGTAGATGTTGCCAAACAACAAGGACTGAGTAGATCAGACAGCCTGAACTCCATGCTCACCCCTGAGGCTCCTGCCAGCAGAATATGGAAGTGCTGCTGGAGAAGGGGCTAGGGAAGTTGCCCTGGCCCCTGCTGTGGATTGCTGGGGGCAAGCTGCAGATAGAGCCTTTGCAAAGCACATAACACCTTCAGTGTCTTTCCCAATGAAAAGGTCTGCAGCTCAGTCAATCCCTGGTATAATTACACACACCATGTATCATTCCAAGCAGATACCTTCTGAAACCAAGAGTTTAATTGTGACCTACATTTTTTGTTACCAGCTTATGGAAGTTTTTGAAAGGTGAAGGGGCCACAGCTCTCCCTCAATCTATGTCTCCCTTCTACGCATCTGTCTCTTAAAAAAACCATCATTTGTCTCAAACTCTTGTGACCTGTTTCTATTGATCACTGGACATCTGTGGGCTGAGAAACAGGGCTACAGTTCAGCAGCAAGCAGCTCTGACAGGACCCAAAGGTCTTAGAGCCCTCACACTGCAGCAGGTCCCCCTGCTTCTCCTCCCCAGGCTGGCTCCAGGGGTGCTTGCTTAGTCTCCAGCCCTACAAGAAATCAGGGATATCTGGCTTTATCTGACCTGGAAGAAAACCATGTATTTATGGAACAGCTTCTGTTTCCCCCTCCATGTTGCCCCACTGAAAGCCCCCGCTATGTCTGTCTCCATGAGGTGTCCCACAAGCCTCAAGGATGCCAGGGGTGCAATAGATGGAGGGCAGAGAGGATTAGGCAGGGAGGAAGGAGAGGTAGTGTGGGGTCAGCACTGTGCCTGGGTTTGGGGAGGGAGAGCTCAGTGCAGGCAGTGGATTTGGATTTACGTTCTCCGTAGCATGGGGACAGTGTCATTGACAGGGAGCAAGAAAGGGGAAAGGAGATCATGTTTTCTCAGTGTTCTTATCTGAAGCAAACCCTTAATAAGGATTGGGATGAGCCTGGATAGAAGGGAGGGTTACCTGTGATACAGTGAAAAGCTGGTGGCAGACAGTGGGCTGCTGGGGTGTGGGACAAGCCATGGGTCTCAGCTGGCTCTGGGCAATGCTGGCACAGGCCAGTGCCTTCCAGTCTGGAGGATGCACGTGTGCATGCTGCCATGTCAGGCTGCCACCACCAGCCAGCATCTGCCCAGACAGCCAGGGCTAATCGCTGTCTCTTAGCCTTGTAGAAAAGGTTGGATAATTTACTTGACTAATAATGACAAGTATTGCTTTGGACAAGTGGGGTTAGGGGTTTAAATGAACCCAAACTCCAAAGACAAGGACATGATGTAGTAAGACTTATCTAACACCTTCCTTCTCACCAAGACTCTCAGTTCTCACCACTACTAGTCCTCTTGTATTTCAGTTATTGTGGCTCTAAGATTTATGGGGAAAGGGTGAAAATTCAGTCCTTTTTTGATGTAAAGAAGGCCTCCCTCCATTCTCTAAATAAAGCAAGGCCAGAGGACACTGGGGTGTACTCTACTCTGCAGGAAAGCCCATGAAATGCAGGAGCCCTGGAAGACACCTCTATTGACAAAACATTTTCCTTACAAACTGGACAGGAAAGGGGATGTGGGAAATTTGCAGGCTACCCTGGAACAAACACATCACTGAGCCCTGGATGCATTGCTCTAGGGATGTCAGAAGACACCAAGATGAGGTTTGTGCCCAGTACAACTGAGTCAGTTTTTTGCCTACCACCACTTCAATACTGGTAGTTACTATTGACCTCGCAAAAGCAGAGCTAGCTCTTTCAAAGATTCCCAGGAAAAGCAATGCCATGTCCAACCCAAAGAAGAGAGGTTTAGCAGCACTGTTAGTGGGGCATAAATGGGAACTGTTGTCCTCTTCTCTCACCCATTAGTGGCTGCTCTCAAAGAAGCACAGAAACAGGGATTAAAGGATTGAAATCTCACTGGGTATTAGAGCTACAAAAATACTCCTGGTGCGTGAAGGTTTGCCGCAGGCTAGCTAAGCGCGGTCGGTGTAGGACAATGACAGAGCATGGTGTGGGTCTCCATGTTCTGGGCTCAGGGTCTAAGAGTGATTCCAGTCTCCCTTGGTGTTTCCATCCATCCAGGGGAAGCTGTTATACTGACTGGAGCCCTAATATATGGGGAACCATCAGTTGTGGCTGAAATTCCTTTCTGAGGGCGTGGAGGACTCTGAAGTACCATTATTTCCTGCACTTAAAATGACTGGTAATCAAAAGCCTTCTTTGGAAAGCCCCATTTGTGCCTCATACAACCCTAGGCTCTGATGTATACTAAAATCTCACTTTAATTATGCATGAAATGTACGTCTTTGGCTTTTAGGGACAGAGAAAACAGTTTTGTCCTGGGAATAACTGAGAATTATTTTGGCCTGGAGTCAAGAACACACAGCCCAGTTTTTGTTCATTTCAGTTGGTTTTGGTTACTTTCTAAGTGCAGGCAGCTGTTTGACAAGGGCCCATTTCCTACAGAAAAGAAAGTTATTGTGTTCTTGGCAAATTTTCTCAATGCACAATTTCAAAACCCTAGCAGGCAGTGTAGTGCCCGTTTGTCCAGTTCCAGAGCTGATGCCTCACAGACCTCAGGCAACTCCAGAGGATGCAAAGCCTATTTCTGAGTTGTGTTCCACCCTTCTACACCTGAAAATCCAGCTATGAATCTTCCAACACTCTTAGGCACCTAAGTAGTTTTTAAACAGTGGGCTTAGGAGCCTGAAAAAGGGCTGCAAATCATATAAGTATATTAGAAAAATGTTGCTTCTCATTTTTTGATGGTGTGTGTGCCCTCTGCACCTGCCTGCAAACCCTGACTGCCAGACTGCCATGGCACTTGTATATATTTGCAGAGCCACCATTTGATCCCAGCTGAGCAGGGTGCCTGACTGGGGACCCAGCTGTTTCCTGAAATTGCAGCTAAAACTCGGATGATTCTGACTTCACTCCTTGCCCTCTGCACACATTCAACTAGTGGACATCAGATGTGCCTCTGAGCTGCTGCCTCAGAGATATCCACCAACAACCACCCTCAGCAAAGCGACACTGGAGCTCTTCCTCTGCTCTCAGATACACAGAAGTTACAGAGGGAAACAGCTAAATACATGGCTGCGGATTCCACCTTCACTTGGGCAATGTCCAGACCTCCAATCCCACTCCTGCTCTCCAAGCCTTGTGCTGGCCACTCTGACTCTCCCTTTGATCATCTGCACAAAGTCCAGCTCAGAAGGATCTGTACATAGAATCGTAGAATCATAGAATGGCCCAGGTTGGAAGGGACCTTAGAGATCATCTAGTTCCAACTCCCCTGCCATGGGCAGGGATGCCAATCACTAGACCAGGTCATCCAGGGCCACATCCAGCCTGGCCTTGAACACTGCCAGGGATAGGGCATCCACAACCTCTCTGGGCAACCTGTGCCAGTGCCTAACCACCCTCTGGGTAAAGAACTTCCTTCTAATTTCCAGTCTAAATTTCCCCTCCTTCAGCTTGTAACCATTCCCCCTTGTCATATCACAATCTGAGCAGCTGAAAAGTCTCTCCTGTTCTACCTTGTAATCCCCCTTTACATACTGAAAGACTGCTATAAGATCCCCTCAAAGCCTTCTTTTTTCCTGGCTGAGCAACCCCAACTCCTTCAGCCTGTCCTCATAGGGGAGGTTCTCTAGCCCTTTGATCATCATCCTCCCCTCATCCTCACTCTTCTCTTTATTTTCCCCAGTGGCACTCACCTTTCCCACCCACTGCTCACTAATCCCACTCCACGTTCACCCCTGTGTCAGCCAGTGTGGAGGGCAGTAGGATCTTGGCCTGGCCAGTGCCTGACCTGCCACAGCTGTTCCTCTGGGGAATTGAGGAGACACATCAATCCCTCAGAGAAAGCTGGCATTATCCCTCCTTGCAGGGCTAATACACAGCCAGGGGCTCAGCACTTTTGTCTCTGCCCCAGATCACTCAAGCCAGGTCTGTCCACGTGTCCCAGGTCTGGGCTTCCCTCCTTGTTTCCCACAGTATAAAAAGGGGATTTTGGTGACCTCAAGGTTCACACCAGCTTTTCCTGGAGTGTTTCTTCCTCAAAGCCTGGCCTGGAGCAAGTGGGCAGCCATACTGCAAGGACCCTATCCTGCTCTCAGCACAGGCTGAATGAAATCCAAGTGTCACCACACTCTGCAGCAGGCTCATGATCTCGCTCTCAACTTCAGGAGCATCCCAAGAGCTGCCTATTTCCAGATTATGCTTCCAAGGAAGAGCAAACAATGCAGAGCTGCCATGATATATTTAACGATGAATCATTCCCTTAAAAATTATCAGCTGTGAAAGGCTTTCACCACTCTGGGGATAATGCAATGATGTATTTCATGTGAATCAGTGCAGAGCGTAGCCATGGCAACCCCATCCTCACAGTTTGCCAACAGTTGGGGTAACCGGCCTGGAAGAGCTGCAGAAAATAAACCTGCATATTACGAGTTTTTAAAGGAAAAATCAGGCCTGTTTTGAATTACAAGTGGCTTGTCTGTATGCTCAGCTTAGGCTTGTTTGGTTGGCATATTGTGAGACCTTCAGAGGGTGTCACTACCTAGGGAAGTAATTAATCATCTCTATGAAGCACCTGTCCCTGCTGGTCTGGCATAGACACATGAGGGCTCCTTCCTCAGCAGCACTCACCCATCATGCCTGTGGCCAAATGGCCACGGGCTAGACCTGAGGACCTGCAGCAGCCACTGGCCATGAAGGCACATGGGCACAGGCATGTTAACTGGGTGTGATGCTCAGAAGTGAGCACCAGATCTTGCAGTCTGTCTCCTACTCTCAAAAGAGAGGCACTGGAGGCACTGGAGGGCAGATTGTCATAAAGCTAGGGGCAGCCAAGCAGGCAAACAGATCCTAAGCCCAGCCTGAGGGCCCTGATGAAGGCAATGCAGTTCCCACTAGAGGTGCAGCATTTCTGCCTGTCAGTGATTTTAAAGCAGCTGAAATGCTTGTGATGTGTTCAGAGCCCTATTCCCAGCAGGTGCTCCAGAGCCTGCGGTATATAGGAAGAGAGCAGGAAGCGCCTGCATCACCACAGGGATTTGACCCCCAGGACACGTTTTTCAGCAGGCTTGGAGAATGCCCTGTCATGTTCTTCAGACTGCTGTGAGCTCTGGGAGGGTGGGCTGTGGAAAACTGCTGCTCCTGCCTCCCAGAAACATCAGGGCAAGACAGAAATTCTCTGTGCAAATATGAAGTTGTACCAAACAACCTCTTGCGATACTCAGGAGTTGAGTTTTGAAGACCATAAAGCGCTGGGGAAAGTCTCAAAGGAGAACTATATCCCAGTTTGCTTTTTGTTCCCAACACAGTTGTTATACTCTCCCTTGCTCAGTAAAATGAATCTTATAGAAAGGGAAAAGTGTAATTGTTCTTTATGCTAACAGGATTTTCATGAAGTTGCTTAAAAACAGAACCCTGCAAAAGAGTGCCATGGCTTAACACTCATTGGGTCAGTCTGGGTTCTGTGTCTGCCTCAAGGAAAGTAGAGAAGGGCAAGTTCCTTTAGGGAATGAAACAGTTGTTCTGATACAGATCCCTGGGCATTAGCAGGCTGCATTGGAGATGCCTCTCTGTGAATTCAGATCAGTAATGATCAGGAATGAAGAGAGCAGCAGAGCTGGACCATCCCTCCAAAGTGCTCAGCCCAGCTTCCAAGCCTCAGTCCATTCCTGGTGCTCCAGAGCCCTGGGGATGTGTGAGCTCTGCTGAGCTTTGCCCTGTACAGATGCCTAACAGGTTTTATGCCTGGTGTTTGGAGCTTGAAAATCCAGCCTGAGGTAGCATAAAACATGATTTTCCCCTCAGTATGATGTGGTGAGTGACTCCAGCCCATCGTTATTTTCTCTAAAGCATTATGAAAGACTAAACACTCCAAGAAAATGGCATCCGTTTGCCGCACACCAAGGGCCACTGGCACTGCTAATAAAAATTCTAATTGCAAGAGGATAACTATCAATCTCTCTGACTCATGCTATGGAAGATGCTGAAATGGCACTCCTGTTCTCATCTCCCCAGCACTCTGTTGCGGCGATAGTGTCTTTATGATAATATCTATAAAGCACATGCACTTCTTGATATGTTTTCTAATTTCACCGAAATTTCCCCATTAAAAATAAGGAGAAAACAAAGGGGTAAAGAATGAAAACCAGCAGAGAGAAGTGAAGAGAGGGAGAAAATTGGCATAACGAGGGGTAGAAAGAGAATCAGTCTGGCTCCTGCCAACCTAAGATTTTTCAGTCTTCTCAAGAATTAGAATCAAATGTTCATCCATTTCTCCATGTTTCACCTCTCCAGAACTTCACTAGCCCACGTGCTGCCATGTCCAGCCCCTGTCCTGGAGGCCATTTCCTCTCCCAGTCAGGACACACAGGCCAGCTGGCTAAAAACACTGCTCAGGAGAACCAGTTCTTCTGCCACATGGAGAATTTCCAGGATACTGGGATATATCCCAAAAACCCACCAAGCCTGCTCAGGGAAGTACATTTAAGGATGTATCCATTATCATATTAATTCTCCCACTAACTTCCAGTCAAAAGAGTTGTGTCTTGACACAGTCCCAGAACTCATCAGCCTATCCACCTTGTCAGCAGTGCTACCTTGGTCTCAGCCAGGACTTGACAGTACAGCCTCAGGGAACAAATATGAGCAAAAATCTAATTTTCTGCTGGATCAACCTTAATTGTAAATCAATAGTTGGGTTTTGTATTGTTTTGTAGGGTGGTTCAGCACTGACTAGGATGAAAGTTATGTACCAGTCGTGGTGCTGAGCCTGGCACAGGTGATCAAGCCTGCTGGGTCAGAAGGACTATATGGGTCCAGGTACTTAAAGGTATGAAACTCATTCTATGTGCAGTTGCTAACCCTCCTGTTGCATAAAAAGTACAGAGATGATGAATTACCCTGCAGTACTACAGAGAGGTTAATTGTAAAGAGGA
The DNA here is from genome assembly GCA_013396975.1 of Bucco capensis. Classification (NCBI taxonomy): domain Eukaryota; kingdom Metazoa; phylum Chordata; class Aves; order Piciformes; family Bucconidae; genus Bucco; species Bucco capensis. The sequence goes on along the minus strand of VWZO01002743.1, from coordinate 2,156,188 downwards.
TGTAAATATTCAAGCTAACCTGGGTAATGCTTGCTTGGTTGTTAGTAGGTAAAACCTGGGGCCAGACCCTGCTGGGTGACTATAATCTTTAATACTACTGCATTACATGAGTAGCTGCAAAAGCTCATGTTTGAGGAGGCTCGAAAGCCATTTATATACCTGTATGCAGGTATATGGTGATTGCAGAAGAAAGGAAAGTCAACCACCCAGGTCATAAGGGAGCTATGAGGTTCTCTGTCCATGCTCTCAGCTTGGCCAATGGTAGAACCAGGATTTCTGACTTTTCTTTGTGTACCACTTCTATGTATGGCTTAGTCTAGATATAGTTAAATTGATGTAACAATGCTAGGGTCAGAGCCCAGGTATGCCAACTCTTAGTATCCTGCCTTCAGACAAGACCATTCTGGTCCAAATCATTCATTCAAGTGGTCTTCTGTACCAAGACAAGCAATGACAGAGCAGAGTGACCAAGACTCACAGCCCATGTGTGTGTCCAGGTAAGAGATTTGTGCTTTCATATTGTATGAAGGGAACATAACCTAGAAAATCATGCTGTGACTGTCCATCTTAGCCTTTCCCTCGATATAGATCTCATGTTGGACCCATACATATCTCTTCCTGTCCAAGGACAGCAATACGGGACAAAGCTGACTTATCAGGACTCTTCTGTACCAAGTGTTGGGTAAGGAACCTGCAGCCTCTAGACAGGCTCTAAAGAAGCTCCTTCCCATGCACTGCCTGCCTCAGACTAGGCAGGACTGTGTGCTCCTCTTCCTCCCAGCAGCTGCAGCCTGCCAGTTCCCATCTGTTCTCCCTCCCAGTAACACCTGATTACCAGCTTCTCTCTGCTGTTGCCCATGTTTTATTGATAAAACTTTGTTGCTCCCTTTGCCAAATGACTCAGGAAGTTCAGCTTACAAAGAAGTGTCTCACCTTCCTCTATTACATTTCTACCTGGTTTCTGTCCACATTCTCTCTATAGAAGCCCGCTACAGCCTGAGCTGGGCTATGCCTTCCAGCAGGGCTTGGTTATTCTAGTGCCCACCAGATACACTGCAATCACTCAAATTAACAGGCTCTGCAAAACACTGCCTGTAGTTAGCACCCTGCAAATATGCAAGGACTGTCATGTCCAAAAGGACACATTTTCCTTACCCACATCTGCCAAGAACCATTTGAGACTTTGAAGCAAAAGTAAATCTTTGTGGAAAAAGCAGGCCTTGACACATAAACTCATATGGAGCAATAAAACTTCCCTGTCCTCCCCCAAAGCAGCAGTCTTTTTCTGGAGAGGTAGTATCACACTGCTGGCAACAGACATGGGCTTAACAGGAATAAGATCAATGAATCTCTACCACATACAGTAGAATGAACAGAGACTTCTTTTAGATGGAAAGACAACTGTATATTTTCTGAGACCCCAGCCTGTCAGGAGGTTGGCTAGTACAGCTGATATCAGCAATAGAATAAGATCTGTCTAATTTTAAGGAGACTCAGCAAAGCATATTGTGGTGCAGGACTGGGACCTGTGATGCTATTTTCAGTGCTGTGTTCTCCTATTCATGCCATTGGTGAATCTGCAGCATGCAAGCAGGCAAGCCACAGAGGGAGGTTAAAAATACTTTTTCTGAATACATAGCCCTAAACAGTGGAGACTGAATTTCATCCTTTTCAGAGAAGCAAATTGAATATGCCATTCTGATAACAGTATTTTCAAGAGGTGAATTTTCCTCTGGAAACTGCTGCCCTATTAATCCCCTATAGCCAGGTCTTACCTCTCATTGCTTGCATTTTGCAGCACCAAGTGGCATCTGTGGCAGAGATAAATTGACTATTGCCCCAGTGCTATTGATGACACTGTGTCTTCCGGAGACTAGATAAGTTTATCAATTATTCTTAATAAAGAATCCATTACTCTCAATTGCCAGCTTCCTTCTAGGCACCCTGAAATCTGCATTTCTACCCTGGTTGAGAGCAGAGTCCTCATAGTCTCAACTCTCAGCTGCCTAGACAAGCCCTGAGGAACCCCAAGACTCCCATTAGAGTAGATATAACATGATTTAACAGAAAAACTCAACAATATCCTTTTACTGTGTTGCCTTAGTGGTCTGTATTGATGGCTTCAAAAGACAGTCATGACTATATCCCAAATGCTTGCTTTTTTAAAAAGATCCCTCTGGTTTTATTTCTTTCCTGGACTGTGTATGCAGCAGCATGCTCTTGTGTGGCTTTTAAGATGTTTTTTTGTGATCATTTTTTGCAATCAGTTTCTCCTATAGACCAGTTGGCAATGGCTGACAAAATCCTGAGGATGCTCAGGAGGAATACCACCTGGGGGTCCTCTTTCTGGTCCTCACTGTCACCAAAGGTCACAACTCTGACAACATTTCCAAACCCTTCTACTGCTCGAGGTCTGGCAGCTAGAGAACAACCTATTTCCTCAAAAACCAGTTTATGAAAGGAATCAATTTGCTAGGTGGCAGGATAACATTGTCCTATTTTGTAGGAATTTATGTTCTGAAGCAATATGAGTTGAGTTACAAACAAAGTAGAAAACCAGAAAGATATGTGAACATGAATTTACATGGTTGGTATGACAACAGGGATGTTTTGTTTAGATAAGGCTGAAAGGCCTTGAGGGGAGAAAGAGCGAGCATGTATACTCTAAAAAATTGCAAATCTGGAATGGCTTCCCCAAGATAGAGGGGAATTTATTAATAATTTACTTCAGAGAGAAGATAAGGCTGGCACACAGGAGAATTAACCTGAGAATCATAGTTCGCAGTGAGCTGAAAACAAGTGGTAAACACACATCATGATTACATCACAGCTGCAGCTGGGAGGACATTGAATTATTAATTGTTCATCATATGAACAAGTGAACTTACTCTGCCTTTGTTAACAATGCTCTATGTGTTTGAGAGATGAAGATCTACAGCCCCTCAGCATCATTTACACTCAGGCTTGAATGACCTCACCAGGTCCAGCTTTGAGTTTGTATGTGCCAGGAACCTCCAGGTGAAGCCCTGGAGATCTCCTGTCTCTCACAGAGAAGCAAAAACTGGGGGGAAACTCACTGCTGTTGGGGTCCACCCTGGTAGCATAAGATGAAAATTGGCCTCTAGTTTTCTTACTTATGGTAATTTTCATTTGAGAGCTCTTACAGGTACAAGCAGAAGGACTCCCAGGAGCAGGTGCCATTTTCCAGCATGGTACTTGTCTGATGGAGAAAACTCTATTCCCTGCCCAAGATACAAGTCACTGAGTCTGGAGGGACAGAGGGGTGGAGAAAGCTGCAGAGGAAAAGTCAGTCTGACAAGAAAGGTGCAGTGCTATTCCCAGCTGCAATGAAACTCACATGTAATCAAATACTCCCTTTTCTTCCCAAATTGCAGTGCTCTATGGCTTCTTTCTCTCCCTAATAACCAAGATGGTTATGAGGTCACTGTACACTCAGCCTTTTTATGAACTGCTTTGAAGCAGTGCTGGGTTTGTTATCCTCGCTTTTCACTGCAGCTACAAAGTCAGATGGAGCAGTCACTGCCCTTCATCCCATGAGCTGGGCTTGTCCCCAGGCAACCCAGCTGGGAACCTGCACAATGGCAGTGGAGCTCTATGGGGAAGGCAGCAGCTGGGGAAAGTGATTAGCAGAGATCTGTGGAGCGTGTGAAGTGGAAATAATAGTACATATTTGTTCAACTTGAACCAAGAGCCAGCCAATGGCAGCACTGAAAATGCACTTCCAAGATCATTAAGTTTTGTATGCACAATCAAGGGAAAAACCCCACTACTGTGTGCTGATAAGTCCTACCAGTGCTCCTCCCAAAAGGCACTTCTGGAGGGGGAAAGAGGGACAAACACCAACAGAAAGTCTGCTCATTTTCCACTCTGATATTCCCTGAATTTATGCACCATGGAGAGCTTTCAAGCCTCCAAAATCAACAGGTATAATACTATATTTGTCTTTCCTTTAGCAAAGCTAATCAGAAAAATCTTTTCAGTGGGAAATTGTGATGGTCTGGAGAGCTGTCATTTTTATGTTTTCTTTGAAGCAACAGAGAAGAGAACATCAGATAATGTGCTTAGATAATGCGGAATTGTTTCAGTTTGATGAATTATGATGTTTTGTGCTAAAATGGCAAAGTCACAATCCACTATAAAAGACTAAACAGCAGATGTACCTTACACTCGTACACATTCACATTTTAAAGCTTGTATTTTCATCTAACTCAGAAGCTGAAATGACACAAATTGAAATGATCAAATCAAAGGGAAACATTTTTACCCTAGTAAAATGAAACACCTTTGATGTTATTGAAACTAAACAAGAAAGTCAAAATGATTTGACATTTCCCATGAAACAGTCAGTACTGACAGGCTTCTGTGAAACACTTCTGACTTGAGAACGATATGGGGAGCCCCCTTGTCACCCCAGCTGGATCCTTCCTGCCCCTCTCTCTCCCTTCCTGGGTGCTGGCTCTGCACTGGTTCATTGGAAAACCATGATGCTGCTGCGAAATGGCTTAGATTTGCCAGCCAGGATTGATTCTGGAGGACTCTTGGTTGTTCTTCCAGAGGTGCTTTAGGCTCCTGAAGCCTTCTCTTGTGCCCCCAGACCCTGCAGAGAGGAGGGTGAGTGGCCAGCACTGTGTAGGGAATCTCACAGTCCTTTACTACCACTGTGGGAAGGCAGCAAACGGATTTGGGAGGCTGGAGGTGGCACAGCTCTGACTTAAGAGCTCCACTGAGGAGCAGGATGTCTCTGTGCGTGGCTATGCTCTTTCTGTTGGTGTGAACAGCCACTCAAGAGGAGTATGAGCCTCAGAGCCTTCCCATTTCATTTGAACCAATCTGTTCCTTTGATGCACTGCCCCACCTCCTCCTCCTCTACAAGGGTCTCTAAGACACTTGTAGGGCCAAGTGTGTAGAAATCAGTTTCATTGCTACAGGCATTATCCTAAGAATCTCCAGGCATGAACAAAAATTTTATGGAGAAATTTATGCAGTGACTTACATTATTCTACTGAAAATTATACTTCAGCTGCATCTTCTTACACTCTGGTTTGAGAAAGAACATTATCCTTTCTAAAATGCTGCAGGAGTTTTTATGAGAGACTTAAGAAAGGAAACAAGAACTCCATATTCCATCTGTGTACCTGAGAAATATCTTAATAAAATTAGAAAAGAAGATAATGTAGTCCAAAGTGGAAAACACTAAAAGCCTTTCTGTACATGACTTTCCCAGTACAGGTGGAATAAAAAGAGGAATTAATTGTAAAAGTCAATTATTATGTGACTTTTGTTCTAAAACACTTCATATTTCCAGGTCTACCCTTTAATATTCTAGGGAGGAGAAATCTTAAACCCTGATTTTTGTGTTTTGACTTCAGGAAGCACATGTTTACCACCTGTTTACAGAGCACTGTCTGAGCCAACCAATTATTTAAATATCAGAACAGAGACATCATCTGTGACTCAATTAAGCTGTTTCTCTACCTTTGCAACCTGAGACAATCTTTCTCTGGCTCTGGGGCTCTTTTTCTATCTGGCTGCTGAAGAAACAGTCCAGCCAAAAGTAATTTGCTGTGTCCCTTCCAGCCAATTCACCCGCAGGAGAGGAAAATTCATTTAATCACCATCCCTTCACACCGTGCAAGGCGTCTGCCTGGAGCCACCTCAGGGTCCAGCTTGGCCATGCTCAGGTGTGGGAGGACAACAGTAGTGATGAAGAACATCAAAATGCCAACCTATAACACCTTCTGCATTCTGGTGAGACACAGCAGAGTCTGAGGTCCTTTTTCCATTTCCACCAGCTGCTTGCTGCATGGCAAGGCAGAACAGTGGAAGCCACCACTCTCCTCCTCGCAGATGATAGGAGCTTCTTACCTCCCTCCTCTCATGGACAGGATACAGCATTAAAAATGCATCTTGTTCCATACATAGAATCAGACAGACCCAAAAATGTCACCCAGCTGATGCACAACCTCTGGGAACTTGGCCAGTAGGTTCCAGGTTTATCAGACATCTTATTCCTGTTGACCTTACAGTCATTAAATAGGCTAAAAGCACAGGGCCTTAACCAGGGAGCTAGTTTATGTAGCCAGGGCCAGAAGTGAAGGATAGAAGCTCTAGCAGCACAGAAGTAAAGCAGTGATGGTGTGAGCAGGGAAGAAGGTCTGGGTGCTTTCTCAAGGTTTGGTGCAGAGAGGTTAGGGGTGCTGATGCCTCACTCCAGAAGGCTGGAGGAGCCTCCCTGTGCCTGAAGAACTGCACATTTGTGCTGATGTTGGGTTTTAAACCTGGACAGCAATAAACTTTGAAAATGCTGATGCAAAAAAGAATTCCTGATCTGAATAGGCAAATAGGTCTGACCTGTGCTCAAGTGTCATGGGCTTCATGAGGCAGATGTGGAGAAGAGGCAGTTTTCCTTTTGTTCCAGCAGTTTCAAAGAGGTCTAATGAAACTTTGGACATCTCAGAAGCAGCCATAATAAGGTTAAATAAGGACCTATCTCACTGTTCACTAAAAAAAGTGAGCTTTCAGAGTACTGCCTTGACATGGTAATGACACATCAATATTACAACACTCTTTGTTTGATGATACACATGAGACAATATGATCTCTGGAACTAACAGTAGCTAGTAATAGATGCTAACCTGAAGCTATGGAAACATATGACAAAACAATGCCTTAAAATAAAAAAGAAAACCTTCATGAAAACAAGCAAAGTTTTGAACTGTGGGGTTGTGTTTTCCCACAGAAGCACAGTCAGTGCATGGAAAGGCTCAGCTGCTAGAGGGATACAGAACAAACTACCCATGTTCCATTTCTTAAGTACAAGTGAAACTTTTGCACCTCATTGACCTCTTCCACATGCCATCAGCCTTCTGAAGAGACAGCCCATCCACTATCCCCATGTAAAACTGGGTGAACCACGAACAGAGTTCAAAAAGTAGATGAGATGTTCAAGTAGATGATGATTCTCTGCAGAGAAGCACCATTCATCTGAGTTCACTAAAAATGTTGAGTGAGAGACCAAAACACATCAACAGTTACCATACAATACCATTTGATAGACTGTGGGAAGGAGACCTGACCCAGGAATACCAAATATTTGTGACACAGACCTATTCAGCATTCAGACTCAAATGAACAATGTGCAGCTTAATTCCTCCTGTGCACTCATTTTTATCATGTTCGTTCAGATTGTTTCCTTGCTGCCAAATTTCTGCCAGGGTATAAATATTTATTCCTCTTTACTGCCACCATACCCTCATCCTATATACTAGCAGACTCAATTCTTGGAACAAGAGATGCATCTCAGCCCATGAGAACCTCAGGTCTGACTTGCTTTGCAAGTACCTGAGTGGGTTGCAATTCAGTTTTGTCTAGATTTACTGTTTTGAAGAAAGCAAAGCATTTTGTGCCTGACAGATTCATTTGAGTTTTTACTTCAAACATTTTGCAGGACAAACTCATGGAAAAGGGTTGAGCTATACAACTGGAAACACACTCTCAGAAAGACCCTACAAACATAAAATGCATCTGAAGCTAATTCCTTCCTTAAGGCATTATTTTGGCCTCTGAGACAACCCTTGGAAGGACCTGAAGTGGGTCTGATCCTTCCCTGTGCCCTCTCCTGGGTTCTGTTACTGCAGTTACCCCTGGGGGGGGTCAGACCTGCCCTCCTGGGCACACCACACTCCCCTTGGCTGAGCTGATCAAGAAAACTCATCACGTTTGTACTTGACATCTCAGTGGGTGTTTGTGGGACTTGCCAGGGTTTGGTGTGCCCAAGGCCTTCATGGTACAGTGACATTACCCATCAGACTTGCTCTCTTGCCAAGGAAGTTGGAGTTGGCTGAATGGTGATTTTGCTGATTTCTCCTTTCTCAGACAGCATGACTCATATTTTGAATATAGTCACAGGTCCAGAGTAACTTCTCATACACAGATTTTTCAAGTCTTTATTTATTCATATCTATAGAACATGTTGGTAGCCATCCTGTCTGAGAGCCTGATGGGATTCCCTGGCTACACATGCAGGACTAACACCACTGATTGATGCAGCACTTTGGGATCCTCAGTCCTCTCCTCCAAACAAATCAGAAATTAGCAAAAAGAATTACAAGCACAAGCTGCCATAGTGCTCCTAGTTATGACAAATGACTTATTTAGCACGTTACACTTCTAATCTCAAAACACTGCAAAAAAGAGAAAGGACTAGCAAAATCCCAGTTTAAGAGAAAGAGAATTCTATCCTATTGTAGCACAGGAGTTACACAGTCATCAGAACACAGGATAAAAATCAACTTTCACAGCTTGAATTCTAGGACCCGTATTACTTGTCCGGGGATCAAGTAATTTGGCAATAAATCAGTCCCTTCTAACTAAATCAAAAGCGTGCTGATGTTTGGAAAAATTTCAAGGGGGAAGGAATGGGCCAATGATGACAATCACTATTTTTTTAATCTCTTTGTCCTCTACAACTGGCTGATCTGAGCTGAATCACCATAGTTGATACATGTTCTTCTCAAAGCTTTTCAGAACCCCATTTGAAAAATAGTAACACTGGAAACCTTGTGGCAAAGATCATATTCCAAATTTGAAGAGACCTTTTTGGACAAGTTTACCAAAAAATATAATCTATCACACAACTTTCTAAATGAACTGTTAGATGCTGGAATGAAGTAAGGGCTTTGCTCCAAACCATTCAATGTAGCTGAAAGCAAATTTATTGCATTAGTTGGTATAAAGTCTGAAGTGATTTTCATATCATTTCCATGAGACCAAGTTGGACAGACTATATTGCAGTCAACAGAAAAAAAGGGTAGAGCACATGCATCTAAGAGTGAGGTCAGGGTCAGCCCTTAAATCATCATTAGACCACAAGCTATGCTGGCTTCATTATTTCATTTAATGACACATGAACTATGGAGGTGTGGGAGTAGAAAATGAATATCCAAAAAAGCCAAGATTCAAATGAAAACATTCTACACAAAAAAGGATTATTTTCCTTTCTTCGAGAAAGCTAAAAAAGAAGGAAATATCTAGAATAATTAGCCCAAATAACATCATTAATTCTAAGCATCCCTGGAGCAGGATGAGAATATTTTATCCTGTGCAGTATAGTGAATTCCCTTGTTCACTTTTTGCACATAGTATGCTCCTCTCCTAACAAGCAGCAGTCATGCCAGTCCCTCAGCAGAGCCCAAGTATTCACATTCTATTCATTGCTGTTTCAAAGCCAAAATGTTGTAAATAATCTACCACTCAAACTTATTATTATCTTGACTGCCAAAGCCAGATGCTCTTGCTGCTTAGCATCCCTTTTCAAAGGAAACACATGGTTTCTTCCAGCTTTGGGTCTCCTCTCATACACTAGTGGAAGCAGGAATAGCTCTTCTGAAGCCAATGGAGCTGTAGAGATGTAAGCTTGCAGCATGTGAGAAGGAATTTATTGCTGTCATGTTGTCTCTGTTTCCATAACTCTCATAGCCCCTCAAACAAATATGTGCTCCAGTTGTGCTGGGAGCTGTACAACATGTAATCCTTGCAGCATCCTGATTCAAAACAAGCCTGTTTTGTTTTCTCTCGGGTTTATTCTGCTTATGTGGGAGATCCTGTGAAACCAGGGGCATGAATACATCTCATGATGCTACTCAGACCTTGAGGAATGAGTTGATCTTGGTAAAGATGATGAAGAGCCAGGCTGTCTGAAATAGGATGCTTTTTATTATCTTGTTAGCTGCTGGCATGATCAACTCACCCACAAGACAGAAGGTGAGGTGATAAGATGTGCCTCTTTAGGAGAAGACTTGGGTCTTATCCAAAAAATCTTCAGTGAAATATGTGTTGTATATAGCTAAATATTTTGTGCATCTTGCAAAAGAGCTATGGAAATAACAACATGTGGAGAACACACTGCAAACTCCTTTCACAAAGTTGTTTTTCATCTGCTAGGCTTCGCCTGCTCTTCACACATGACAACTATTCAGAAAACAACAGGGTCCTGGATAACAGGATTAGAAACTGGAAGCCATGAGATGAGCTAAGCTTCAGCCTTGCTCTGAGCTCAAAAGAAGACAGGCTGGAGTGGGAGGAAGGGATAGCTTTTGGAGAAATGCAGGGGAAGTCCTGGAGTGCCTCTACCTTGAGGAGACATAAGAGGGGGGCTTGGCATCTTGCAGGCTTTGGAGACCTATTGAATGGCCCTGTATCTATTTGTTGGCATTTTTATCCTTATTGAGAGAGCTCACTGAACATGCTTCTGGGTGACAGGAGACAGTCAGGCTGGTTGTCACTGACAGCAACGCTGTGCTGTCTTTCTGAGAAGTGACTGTGGAATCGGTTCACACTTGACAGGCAACATGACCAGTGAGGGCAGTCAGTTCTGACTGTTGTGAAGAGTGGACCTGTTGAAGTGGCAGGAAAAGCTCTGCTGGGACAGAGATGGAAGGTGGGTGTGGTGCAAGACCCTGGCTAGGCAGGCACTTGCCCATATCATGTGACTGATCAGCACACAACACTGTCCCCCCACTACATCTAGAACACATCTGGCTTGGGAAAGCGTGCAGAGCTCCAGCAGCTTTTGCACTGAGTGATGAGATACTAGATTTATCAACAGAGGGAGAGGAGCTGCTGGCATCCTTTGAGTCTGCCTGCTCCTTTACTGCAATATTGCTCTCTTGCAGAATATAAGCAGCTTCTCACACCTGCTGCTTAATGCACTTTCCACATGTGTTCATCATACAGTTTGCCACTGATGTGCCTGAAATACAATATTTTTTTCTTTCTCAACTATTTATCTCACTTCAAAATGCCTGGAGGTAGTCCCCCAGGCACATACTCAGCACTGTTCACATGCTACATCAGCTGAACATTTAAAAGATATGGTGCAAGATCAGTCAGACTAGGAAAGGATTTTTCTTCTCTAGCACCGGCTCATCTCTTCAAGTAGAGAATGAAACATGGGGACTAATGCTTGACTACCTCAGCTCAGCTGTGTTCTGAGTAGAAAAGGTAATATAAGATCATAAACCAGATGTGACACTCTAGATATTCTTGATAGAAATGAATGGAAGTTAGAGTGCAGGTGGTAGACAAACAGCATTTTTCATTCTGCATAGGAAACCACAGCTGGAATACACAGTTCTAACACTAGAACCCAGAGGGTCTACAGCAACAGATGTTAGTTGTGCTCATTCATTCTCACCTCCATTAAAAAGTATTTCTGCTTCTTTGATGGCTTTTCAAGCATACCAGAGCACAACTTCAAGCATTAAGTAGGATCTTAGCAAAGGTTTGAAGCAAGACTTCCTGAATATCTTCCTATTTTCCTAAACTTCTCATGTGATCTGGCTAACAATTTCAGCCCTGATACACCTAGATTAATGCATCTCAGAACATCTGGAGTGTTGAGACAGAGCCTCTTGGTTCAGATTAGCTGTGAAAGCAATCACAGTGCAGCATCAGCAGCCAAATAACTTCACTCCCTGATGACCCTTTTGCCACTACTGCCTATTCATTGCATCCTTCAAATGATGAACCTTCTACCCATTTGTTGCTGTGCTGGCCTTCCTGTGGTTTTGGAAATAAAACCCCAGAGCTGCCTGGGATCTCTGTCCAGCTCCAGACTTGCCCTTTGCATAAGCAACAGCAGCAGGGAGGGAAACAGCCCCAACATGGTGCACCCACCCACGGAGGCACAGGTTGGAAGTCTGCTCTGCAGTATCTTCATTGTTTTTATTATCCACATTAACTATATTGAAGAGAAGCCTAAGCCGTGCTGTGGTCCCCATGGAAACAGGTCCAAAGAGCTTTGGTTGATTATTAATCAAGGTATATGAACATCCTTTCTCCTCCAATGGTCCTGAGGAAATGACTCCCATTAGGAGCCCCAGGAGCAGCTGGACACACACCTTGGAGGGTGTAGACTGGGGCTGGCATAGGATTTTACTTGCTTTTCCTACAGGTAAAGGAGTAAATCTGCCCAAGTCTTCAGTGAGTCTCTGCTCTTTTTATCACACAATATGCCACAATGAGATCGTTTAGAGACATGAAGCCACACTTTGTCTCCTTGGTCTCAGTGCACGAAGGCTAGCACTGGCATTTCCAGGGCTGGTATTTGGGATGACAAAGTGTTTGCAAGCAGGGGTGAATCATTTCCCTAAGGACACCCTCAGACTTGCTGAAACGTACTCAGGAGGAGAAAATGTTCTGCCTTTGACCTTGACAGTCTTTTAGCATCTCTGAAGTCCACCCATTAGACATACAGACACACAATGTGGTTGTACCCACCTCCTTAGCTGTAGCAATTACTGATGCTCCCAGTACAAAACAAACACAAATCCCAGTGCCAAACTGCCCACATCTCAAGAGTTACTGGGTACTTGTGAGAGATTACAAGCAACACAAAGGAAAGAGGCTTTAGAAGACTCAAAGAGTGCTTTGTCTTTGAAGCAGATGAGAGCCACCAAGGAACTGCACTGGTGGAAATAGGATGCCCCCTCCTCCACTCCCACCCAGTTCCTAGACTAAATGAACACTGGAGACTGATGGAAAATTTATGTTCAAATTAGAACATAAAATAAAAAAAAGTTAAGAAGATCATATATGCAGGATAATCTAAATCTAACTTATATTTAGAATTTCAAAATAATTTTTGTCATTTTAAAAATTGTTAATTTTAAAATTAATTTTAGCATTAATTTAGCTGAAGTTTCTTTACAAAAGCTGTTTTGAATCACACTTCAGAAAACCATATTTCAAAGCTTCTCTTAAACTCTTGTTTTAAGCTTGTTTCAAAGAAGGGAGCCCTGAAAATTAACTTTCCTATGTGCAGCTTCAGCTTCAACAGTGATCTTCTAACATAAATATTTTGCCAGAAAGTTCACAAAGGTCATTTCTACAGCATCAAGTGGTTCCTAGATCTTAAAATAGGAGTCTTGCTTGGTCATAAGCACTTCTTTTCTTAAAGGAAAAGCAGACTAGCATTTCCACGAGGACCTGCAGCCCCAGGAATGCCATGAGCACTTCCCTCCCATGATGACCTAGTCCTGAGCTCATGTTCAGCAGTGGGAGTCCATCCCAAACGACCACAGAGCAAGATACTGCAGCCAGGAGGTCATAGTGACCTCCAGGACAACCAAACATGTCACCATACAGCCATGCTGCCCCCTGCCTGGAACCATTGCAGCAGCTCAGTGCCTGCAGGATTCTCCAGTACAGTTCTGTGGGAAGCCAGTTCTGGACACCTCTGGCAAATGTTTTGCCCTGTGGGAAGTCTCCACCTTCACCGATGGGCAGGAGCAGCAAGCACACAGCAGCCTTGGTGCTGCTCGGAAACCTGCTGCTTCCCAGCTGCCTCTGCTTGCCACTTTGTGGCTGCTCCACAGGAGGTCCTCCAGGGAAGGAGCTGAAAACATCAGGGTCCAACACCACTAGAGCCAGAAATGGAAGCTCTTTGCCATTTCTGCCCATTTAAAAATGGCATCTTGGCAGAGCTGAGCTTCCTCTCCAGGCATGGCAGTGTCTGTATCTGGAACCCTCAGTTCCCTCTTCATATTTCCATGCTTGTAAGCCAAGGAACTACATGGTCCCTCTAACCTGCTCTTCTAAAAATGAAAGTACCTTCTCCATTGTCCCCTGTTTTTTCTCCCTCAGCACAAAGGATGCCCTGAGATAAATTCCTTCTTCCCTCTGCCACTTTCATGACTAGCTGCCATTGGTTTTGCTCATGAGATGCCACAAACCATATACACGAGCTGCCACAGAAATATGCAATTAGAGTAGATCTATACCATACATGGTTAAGAGCCCTGGGAGCTACAGGACAGGAAAGCTTTTGTGCTCACATCCAGGCCATGGGCAGAGGAACACAGGCTGGATGGGTAGCACCAAAACACCAGAGTGCTGTTCCCAAAGCTCTGTGTGCTCTCTGCTGTGGCAGCAGAAAGGGACATAGAAGCACTTGGGAACTCAGTAGGATCTCATTGTTAGCTTGCAGTTCAGTTCTTTAATTGCTTTTGGGACAGCCAAAATGTTACAAGATGGCAAAGTCACTGATCACATTCCTCTCCTGGGAGTTTCACAAGCTTTAAATGTCTAAAGCAAACAATACAAATAGAGCAGCAGTTATGTACTGGAAGTTTCCTTTTCTGTCTTGCATTAAACAAACCCTTTTTTCTTTTCATCTGTTCTGGAAGATTCAGGATCTCCAGGCTGCACTGGAGAGAGCTGCATCCCTCTGCCCACAGCTGTCATGGCCACTAGGTAATGTAATGACAATGTCACTACCCTCACCAGCCAGCTGCTGTGAGGATGCACAAAGAACAACAGGAGTCACACCCAATCCCTAAAACTTCTCTCCAAGCTACAAGAATGTCTTTTCTTAGCCATTATATGTTCTTTAAGCAATGACACTGAAAATAAGACCACGAGAGGACAAACAAAGGAAAAAAGTATCAGTTAAATCCAAGAAGTCACATGTTCTCTCACTTGACTTCAGAAATGCCTGCTCAGAAGACACACACACAGTTCCTGAATCTGTCCTCCAGCCAAATTCAAACAAATTTCTTGACTTCTAAAGAGTGACTTTATTTTGCACAGTTTCTAGACAAAGGCTAAGTTAGAGGCATTTTTACAAAGAAAAGAAATGACCCATCATCATCTTCTGGGCTACAAATGGAAACCTGAGTGGTTTTGTGTGTATGCTAAGACCAGGGTCAGAACAGGTCTATCTGTTTTCTATTTCTAGTCAGAAGCTTTACAAAATAACTCTGTGCCAGCAGCTCCCATAACCTTTTTTGCATGGAAAGGGCAATAACCTCTTGGCCAGCTAAAAAATGAAAACATCCAGGGTCCTTCTGACCTCATTCCTTTCTTGTAGAAGAAAAAAGGTTGGGGAGAGAAGATAGAAACCACAGTAACTGAGGGGTGTTCAGGATGCCCTGTTTCAGCAACACTATTTCTTTTCAAAAGACTCCTGACTTCAGCCAGGCTCCAGTTTTTCACAGCAGCTTCAGCACAAAGTGAAATACAGGGGTTAATCCTCAGAGGCAGCAGCTGAAATAACTGGAGGTCAGACAGCTCGATCCTGACTGGTATGTTTTAGTCTTTCAGAGGATTATGAAGTTTTCCATAGAAAGAAAAGGTTATGCATGAGCTCCTGTCTTTGCTCAGAATTAAGGTACCCTGGTCCCTCCTCACCATCCAATTCTCTGCCCTGCAGGGAGCCACAGTCAAATACATAGCCAAGAAATAACAAAGTATTTAGATACTTAATTCCTAGATGGACTGGTTGATATGGGCTGTTAGGCATTTGCATAGGAATTAGGAACCTTATAGCTTTTTGAAGCTGGACTTAAATTTTGTTTTCTTCTTAATGAACCAGAAATCCTGTGGCATCATCCTGAGAACAAGTCACATGGGGGTTGGCTCTTTTCCACATCACTGCCTTAGCCCTTGGGCATTAACTTTGAAGATTCATGGGAAAACAAATACATAAAATCACTTTGGGCAAAAGTCTCTGGCCTTAAAGAAAATACAGTGGTGAATGATGGTCTTAACATGAAATTATTGACCTGAGAGTGTTTTTGACTTTTCTTGCCATGACAATGAATTTGTAGAAGAACTAATAAAGACAGTAAATAAATGGTTAATGTTCCCCTGCAGATGGTCACAGGCTATTACTATTATTGCTGTATTATTATCATAATGATTCAGAGCCTGGAAGAGAGAATCTGATTAGCAGCCCAACTTCTATTGGAGGTGAACGTCACTTCTGTGTTCCTCCAGAACTGTCTCAGCTTTAGAGCCCTCTAACAGTAACTGCTGCCCAAGAACCTCTCCAGAAATTTACCCCTGTGATTTGCCTGTGTTTCCTCAAGGAAACAAAATTCAGTGCACAGCATTCCTTCTGAGCAGGCACAGGCCCACAGGCTCTTGCCAGGGCACACTGGAAAGGTGCAGTGGTGCTCTCCAATCTTATACAACTGTTATGAAGAACCTACTCACACCTATCAGGATTTTACGTGGCAAGAACTAAAGTCTCTCATAGCAGTAAAGTTTTCTGAACTTGACTTCTAGCTCAGCAGCCTTCCTGAGAACAGCTCAGTTCTCCCTCCCAAAATACAATGTGTGCTGAGCACACTTGCTGTGTCTGAACAGCTTTACTGCTTTATTTTCCTTTTAAAACATACATATTCTAAGCCTGTTTCTCTTTAAATACCTTGGTCTGGGAGGAAGGAAAAGCAGCCACAAAGGAACAGACCAGTTCTCATCCTTTTGCTGTGCATAATCTATGGATGTGGTCCAATCTCCCTTTGAGCGAGTGGGAATCCTTTCAGGTTATGCATTAAGAGTGCCAGTATCTGAGTTATACATGAGGGAATTGATGTACAGGTCGATTATTTTTGGTTTTAATGTATAGCCAATTTTGTGCAGAATCACATAAGAAGTTTGTTGAATCAAACCTTGATCTCGAGTCTCTTAGATCAATGCCTTGACTGACATAATTTCCTTCCCTGGCTTTTTCCATTCCTCACAGAGCATCTCCACCAGCTTTGCTTACTCAACTTTGAGCAAGGTGAAAGACTAATTCAACCAAGTGAGAGGCATCAGCAAGCCTCTATATATTCAGACAGGTAATCCAACAACCAGGGCAGAGAGGAGTTATTTCCACTGCTGCCAACAGCCAGAAGTGCACAAAGGAACCAAGAGCTGAGGACAGCTGAAAGCAGCCGGGTCCCAAGGGGAGGCACAACAGTCCTCTGACTTCACAGCTGCCAGTGTTGGATAGGATAGATTGAATCACCACACACAAACCAGCAGACATGAAGCACATCAAAGTAAAGGCTCTTTGACGCTGCAGCTTTAATATCTCCTGCTCCATTACCCTTCCCATTAAACCCAAATGGTGTCTGACACATCTCCCCACTAGAGATGGGCAGCCTGTGTCCCCAAACAGCTGGCCAGGCTGTCTTAAGCAAGCGAGCAGATGGACTCTTGGTTTGCACTGCATGACCTGTTCAATGACAGTGGATGTATTAGCTCTGTTGTCCCCAGTACTCCATTTGTGGTATTAAAAATAAGAAAGAAATAACATTAAAACCAAAATAAAACAAAGTTCATTTTTAGTGCTCCAGAGATTTTAACTTAGCGGGGCTGTCTGCAACAACTGACCATAAAACATTACATTAAAACCAGATGATATTACAAGAGTGTATGTTACAGGATGAGAGCAAGAGATAAAAAGCCAGCTGTAATTTTAGCAATCTTGTCCATAACATTAAAGCACACACCAGTGCTCTGCAGACTCTGAACGAGCATGGTGCATATTTTACAGCCATGTTTTTATTGACTATAATTTATAACCTGAAGCATTATTGCCTTTGTATGAAAAGAGCAATTTTGTTTTCCAGCGAGCAAACAGCTATCCAGAAGGCACCCAAGTACTCCAGAGAAAGGCACAGGCAACAAAATGTTTAAAGCGGAATAAAGAATTTACTGCGGGACCAACAGAGACAATAACCTCTTTTGCCAATGACCTTTACTGAACAACGTAAATGAGATATTCCAGTCTGATATAACAACTTGACAATCTGCTGCTTGAACGTGTCAAGTCTGAGGGAATGGAAAACTCACTTTCCATGTATAAAGGGATGTGTTCTCTGCAAAACACCAGCTCTGCACTGCTGCTGGCTGCCATGTAGGACAGCAAACCTGCCAACAATCACACTCATTGTCCTTACCCAGCTGAGAAAGACCCTGTGACACCAGGAGTGCTGCTCCCCTCCTCTTTCTCCTCCCTCTTCCCCACTCAGGGCATCCTCCCCACTGTTTTGCACAAGACTCCTGGGACAGTGTGGAAAGCAATCCCTCATGTATAAAATGACAGGAGAACAGCCATAAGGGGATCCCTCACTATGTTTCTAAGTGATAATGTTGATCATCAGCACTGGAAGATAACAGAATTTTGCAGAACTAAACCCAACCCTTTTATCCCTCCCTAAGGCCTCCAGTAAAAATGGATTTTTTTTCTCACTCTAGTTGTCCAGCCTTAATAAGCCATCTGAGCTTTTACTAACAAAAAGGTGAAAACCTTTCATTTCAAACACTCCTGTTTCGCCCAAATGTTCCTAATTTATGCACATTTAATTACTGTGGTTGCAGAAGTAAGTAGCCTTTGCCTGTGCATTCCTATTAATTGCATAGGAACATTAGCATAGTCTATGCATTAGAGAACAACTTAATATTTAGTGGTAAAAATAGTACCAGCTCTGAAGATGGTATAAATGAATGGCTATGAAACTCTCACAGTTTACTTCCAGGAAGGTTTGGTCTGTAATTTTTTAACCAATCAACATCTTTTCAGTTGACAAATGTGAGCTGATATGTATCATGATGCCTTGTGAAGCTGAAAATAGATTTTGCAAATATGTTTCTGGGTGCGGAGGTGGTTCATGCAAGTGAAGCAAAAGAGGAGGAGAGAAAAGATGGACACATTTTGGTTCCTGGGGCTGGGTTTAAGTCTCTCTCATCTGCCTGTGCTCATTAATCAGTCCAGAAAGGAAACTCCGATCCTATTCACAGAGTGCATGACTTGTATTCAGAGCAGAGAATGGAGCCTGGGAGTAACAGTGCTTCAACTCTTATAAAAGGATACAGCAGAAACACCATCTAATGTGTCCTACCATGTCACATCATCAGATAAAAGAGCAGGCACTGGTACCAGATTCTTATTTCTAATGAACCCTATGGGATTTTCCAAGTTGCATTGACTATTTTTTAAAATCTGGAGTCTAGTAGGAGAAACAGGAAGAAAAAAAAACTTGACAGCAAGCCATTTTGTTTCCACTTATACTTTGCACATGTGAAAAAGGAGGAGAAGAGTAGTACCTAGGTTCCCCACAATCAGAAACTATACTTAGTCAGTTTGGGTAGCTGCAATCCTTCATCTTTCACTGTGTCTCAGGGTACTGGGTCCTGGAGAGGCAGAGACCATGACATCTGCATGCATGGGAGGGTAGGAGGCTTCACCTCCTGCAGCGCCTGATCCCTGAACCAGCACCACACTGCTGTCACTGCAGAACCCGTATCCTTAGCTGGGGGAGTTCAGGAGGTGGATGATGATGGAGAGCCCAAGTGCAGGCCACAGCCAACACACAATTCAGGGTTCTACTGTACCCCTAAGTGCTCAGAATATCTGTTATTTAAGGCATACTCAAGGCAGTCTTAATGTTTACCTAACCCCGGTAGAAATTGGAAGTTTGATTGGTTTTAGGTTGGAAGGCAGTTTTAGGATGACAAGCTCTACTATCACTTAATATTTTCGTCATACGCAGTCTTTTCAGTTCTTCTAAAGGAAAAGAGACACTTCATTGACTTGCTCATTCATTGCAGGAAGAACAATATTTGAGATTTGTGAGAAATGTTCAAGAGCTACTTATATGAAAAGCTGTAACAGCTGGAGTGGAATCATTACTTGTCCCAAACTAGAATTTGCTACAACTGTATGATTTTTATGTCTGGCAAACTATAGTAAAATAATCACGTAATAAATTACTTACAACTGACCTATTTTTATTTAGCGCAAGCAGAGAAAAAATCTGTGCAAATGAGCTGGGTGAGGAGGAGGTGCTCAGATGATGTTCACTAGAGCTACAAGAAGCTGAGCCTGTTGAAGGAAAGATTCAAAGGAAAGGATGGTCAGCCTGTGTCTCAGGGTTAGAGACAGCCTTCACTTCAGAAGAAAGAGGATGGGTACCTGAGTATCTAATTTCACAAATATGGGCATGAAAAGTACCTCATTGAGTAAAATTTGCATTAATTTGTGTGTCCTCCTACTCAAGGCTTTGATTTGGTAAAATTTCTGTGGGTGGCTTCCAGCTCTCTGATCCACAAATCCACAAGGGAAAGGGCAATTTCATGGGTCTGTAAATCCTATAAACCATGCACGAAGAACTTCTGAAAGGGCCTGGCCCCTTGGTAGGAAACATGATGAAAACCACTGGCTGAACAAGGCAGGAAGTTGTTGGTGAAGCAAACACCCAACTCGATGCCTGTGCCACTCTCCCCAGAGATGGCTTACACACAGTAAATAGAGGTCCCAGGGCAACAACCCAGCCTAGGAGCAATTCTTCTCACAGCTTCAGAGTTGATTTCCTTGGGGTGGTGACAGGTGCCCCTCCAGGCAGTGCCTCAGTTTCCCCCAGCTGGGGATGAGCAGTGCCAGCCTCCTCTGTACACAGCGTGGATGTCAGCAGATGAGAGCACAGAGTGTGCACTGGGTGTTCCAGACAGTTGCACACATGCCACCATCTAGGTGATCAGAGCTGGAAGGACATAATGCTACCCTTAAACACTCAGATCATGAGACTGGTACAAAGACACTTTTTCCCAGGCTTTTAATCCACCTTCTGCTTTTTTAACCTTTAGGTTTTGTATTGTTAGACCTTTTCTGCATTCATGAGGAATCGAGACTGTCTCGTCTTCTTTTAAATGAAGCTGAGACCACTACTGTACCCCCAGTTTTAGCATGGGAGGTTTTAAAGAGAGCATGATCCAGAGAACAGACAGCTTGCCCTAAAGTCCTTAGTCCATCTGTACACAGCCACTACAGTGTAATGTGTTTGCTTTGCTATAGTTCAATAGATTATTCCTTAGCTGTAAAGTAACCACCTAGTTGATGCTGAAATTATGCAGAGAGAAGAAAGCTGAAAGAGGTTCTGGAGTTATCTGCCAGGGACATCCATGCAAGTTTCTAAGTTTTATGATCTTAAACGACCACATACTGTTCTGTCTCTAAAGGACATCTACACAGTGAATCACAGTATGTTCTCGAAGAAAGAAGCAAGTTTCTGCCTTTCTCTCATTACTCTAATATAGAATCTAAATGAACTTTTGTCAAATATCTTAAAATTTCTGTGTTATGCACCAGCATCCACTGCTGCCTTTTAGCTTGGCTTTCCTCAAAATCAAAGTTGCAGTCTTAATCCCATTAAAGTCAAGGTAAAATTTCCATTTCAAAGACTGGCATTACATTCTTTGTACTTAGCCTGCCAACATGACAGAAGCACATACAATAGGAGAGGAGAGGAAATATTTTCCACCAAGAAATACATCCCGATGGGAAATACTCTTTTCAAATACTGAAATTCTCCAAGAAATTAAATTTTTATCCAAACATTGTTTGTTGGAAAAGCATCCTCTCTGTTTTATGGTTGCAGCTGGTTACCTCCCATGCCCCCAATTCTACTTGCATTTTTTTCGTTATAAAAAAGTCTTCTAGAAAAGCCTTTTCCAACCAAAACATTGCAGTTTTAATTTTTTTCTGAGTGAAAATGGAAATGCATAAATGGGGAAGGAGGGAAGTGCATTTCCATTCCCACATAGCCATGTGCTCCCATGCACCAGAGCTGCTGCATGGAGCCACACCATGTTATAGCAAATCATTAACTCACACAGCACGAAGCAGTGACACAAAACAGGCTGTTGTATCTGACACAAGATGACACAGGTTGTCATAAGAGTGCTGTATCCAACAGCCAGGGAAAGGAAATAACAAGAGACACTTTACAGCTGTCCAGACTGAGGTTTGGAGGCATAGCTGTTCGTGCATTGTAGGGGCAAAAACTCTTTATCAAATCTTGTACGGAGTATGTATCCTTCTCTGAATGGCAAAACCACACCAGAATTAGATATGTTCTTCTCTGAAGCTTCTTTCTGCTCTTGTGTATTTATAGCCTCTTTCAATCCAGATAACGCAGCTGACAAAGCAGGATTGATTTGATTAGCATGTAAATAAAGCCTCATTGCTGCTCCTAGCTTGTCTGTCACAGTTATGTTTTGATAGGATTTCTGTCTGCTTTTCCTATTTATGTTTGCTTCTTGTTTGCTGAGTTCCTGAGCCTGTGTGCTGGGAAGGGCTCAGGTTTTCAGGAGCTGCTGGATGGGACTTGCTCAAGCAGAGGCAAAACAACCACATGTGGAACCATCTGAGTAGAGATCCAGAGCTGATCTCTGATCCCACTGGGCCACCAGCAGCAGAAAATGCATAGTGGTGCTCTGCATTTCTCCAATGCTGGTCTTCCCTGGTCTGGTGGGGAATGAACAGGAATTGGCCAAGCTAGAAGAACTGCATGCACGCCAGGACATGGCCAAGTTTGAGAATCTCCTAGAAGGATGCTAAATCTTTTGGTTTGCTTTACCTAGATCCCTGTGGACACCTGGGCACCACAGAGGCAGAAGACACAGACATATTTAATCAAGCTGGTCTTGGACAGCAAGGAGTGACTGAGGAAATGTTTTACTGACACAGGGCAATGCCTTGGCTTTCAGACCACAAGACCAAGAAAGAGTGAATTATTTCTTGTCTGCTAGCTATGAGGCTGATTTGATAGCATCTGTGTACTGCAGCTGATGTGGAAACAGCCTGAAAAACAGCTGTGCCCTAGGTCAACCAGTCCTGTCTCCCTGGTATCCCAGCAAAAGGGTGGGGAACAACTCTGGCTGGTCATACACAGCTCAGAATGGGGACACACAGTGACTTCTGGCCGTACTTTCCCTAGCACTGCCAGGCACAATCTCTCTATTCTTCTGCTCAGCCTTGGCTCGTGAGCAGAAGCCCTCAGCAAATGGCAAAAGGTCCCAGACTGAGCATGTGGCACTTGCTCCTGACCTGGCTGCAGGAGCAGGATCTCATCAAAACCATTCTGCATCTCCCTCCTCACCTGGGAGCAGCAAATACTGGTATATTCATATCTCATTTTCCAAGCAAAGCAGTTCTGAAGAGCTTATGAGGGAAAGAAAGAATCCAAGCACGTTCCATTGAATGCTGGCCACATAACTGCATGTGTCTCCAGGAAGAGAGCAAAAAGAGCCACAGATGGAGAGGTTCCAGATTGAAGAGTTCAAGTAATGGTTAAATATGTGCTCCCCAGAATTAAACAAACAAATCCCCTTTCCAAATAAATTCTACCACTCTCCTGTCACTTACAGAGATGAAGCTGCTCTCAGTCACTCTAGCAAGGAAGGCTAGATCTGCAGAATTTATTTCTAAAGGTAACAGCTACAGGACTGAATCCTGACAGTGAAAGATGGTTCACAACAACACATTAACAGGAGACATAATCCCAATAAATGGAAGTGGCAGAAATCCACAAGGCAAAGTAACAGACTGCAAGCTAAAATTGATCATCAGATGAATTGCTACTGTCAAAAAAGGACTTAAAAATAAACATAGAAATCACCTTGCACAACTCGCAATATTGTGGCTAAGTGAAGGATTAGGTTTGTATATGTACACTCACATGGGCAGGAAAGCCTGTGTGCAGACATTCTCATGTGCAAGAGCACAAGTGTGTGTGCATCTACTGATGGATTAAAGATCTTTTGCTTTCCTCAGAGTAACCACATCCTCAGGGATTTGCCACAGATGCTTACACACACCTCCAGGACAAAAAGCCTATAAGGCAGTCCCAGGTCCAGTGCTGGACTGAAGAGAAAGTGTCATGCCATGACCCCAGGAGGAGGGACAGCACTGCCCTCTGCTAGGACAAGCCCTGCTTTTCCCAGAGATGATAGAGGAGATGCAATAGCCATTGATTGTCTTTCCTCTGCTCAGAGCAGACCAGAGTTTTGCCGTGCCATGAGGCTGCTTATAGGATGTTCCCTTCTCCTCTCAAGATGAAAATCTCTTTGTTCCACACCTAAAAAGCCCAGAGAAGACGAGCAGCTGGTTTGAGGCCAGACCTGCTGTTCAGTTCTCACACGTGGAGGGCTCAGCCCTAGCAAAGCAGCCATGCTCCACAGATCTCCCTGGCCTGCCTTCAGAGGGGAACAGGCATGCTAATATTCACATTTTCATCTTGTAATAGTCCTGAAGCACTGCAAGTGCATTTGACCGTTCATGCCAACCAAGAAGAGTAATTACAGTTGTGTGCTCTTATCTAAGAGAGGTCTCTGTCTCTCAGGCCCAGATGCCACGCTGATGGGCTCCCTGGAATTGGATGTGCAGTCAGCCACCAGAACAACAAGGCAGATTAGGAAGAACAGAACTTCTGAGCCAAATTGAAAGGAGGAAACTATGTTTTTGAAGTTTACCACAGAACAGAAATGCACAAAGTTTCTGCTAGAGCAATGCCAAAGCAGTTTGTGTCACTGTCTTGAGGCAGCCAAGGCAATAAGCACACTACACCTTCATACAACTTGCCTCCGAAAACACAGGGGGAAGGGTTCATCCTTACGTGAAGAAGAAAGAGTTGTGCAGAAAATCAGTTTAACTGATGAAAACAAATCCCACAAAGCTGTATTTTCAGGTGGAAGACTATCCTACATTTAAAAATTATTCCTTTACTGCCCTTGAAGAAGCACAGGGGAAGTCCCAGCCCCTGGGGCACCTCTGGCCCTACCAGACGTTGATAGACTTCTCAGGTGGACTTGGCAAAGCAGTTGCTGGGTACCCAGTGTCCCTCCTGGAGGTGGGATAATAGCACTTCTGAAGATAAACCAGTTGCATCATGAATATTAGGCAGTAACCATGCTGATGGCCAGGGACCAGGGATAGAGTAGCCACGCTTGCCCTGCCCTTCCACTGCTGCTGAAGGTCTCCTGTGTCTGCACTTGCTTTTTAATCCCTGTGGATAATTGTCAACTCAGCAAAGATGGCACCTCAGAGGGGCTTGCTTTTGCCCACACTCTGGAACTGTGGAAATTAAAGTGGGTTTTGTCTCTGACTGAACAGACACAGAAGAAAGCCAGTAAGCATCCATCCCTGGCAGGAATGCTCCCTGTCTAGGTGGCAGGATTGGTGCTGTGCATTGCACCCCTGCTGTGGATTAATGCTCCTGTCATGGCAAGTTTCAGCACCAAGGCTCTGCAGCACGAGTCCTTAGAAACTCTGGACGCTGACAAATTTTATTATGAGACAAATGCCCATATATCCGATGGATCTCTATTTGTGGCAGTAGGGTCAGACTGCAGGCTGACAGCCTGCAAGCTTGGATTACATTATCCAAAGGAAGCACCAGCCAAAGACTGCCTAATGTCATTTTCCCTCATTAGAAAGTTATTAGTAATTCCACTTGTAGGGCAGTACTGTGTGCTGTATCCTGACACTCAGCAGCATTTCAGGGGATGGCATTTTCTACTCTCATTTATAGGAAAATGGAAAAGATAAAGTTCACCAACACAAGTGCAGCCTATGATCTGGGCAGGGAAGTATCTTCTCTCATTACTTCTGTATGGTTCTTGAATCAAGTTTTCATATGATGACAAGAATATATCAACAGGTAACTCCCTAGTTTGGGGATGGATGTAGAGAAGTGAGGGGGGAATCACACGCACAAACACACAGCTATAGCTGTCAATAACTGCCCCCACACAGCACGTTGGCATGCAGCTCACTGGGATTAGATGGGAACACACCGAGCCCCAGCAATAACACCTCGGATCCCATAGAAGGGTTTTTGTCTGTGTGTGGTAGAGCACAGCTCCCTGAGCTCAGCAGGACCCAGTTCCTGCCCACCCTGCTCTGCCCCAGTCAGCAGTGCCCATGGCACCAGCACAGCAGCACAGCAGCCCAAACAGCCTCCACAAAGCAACAGGGGCACAGCTGCAGCTGGGGACCAACAGAGCCATGTGGGCAGGAAACAGAATTGCCAGCCACAGGAAATCCTGATTATTATAGGTTCAGATAATAAAACCCTTCTGCCTTGGAATTAAAAAAAAAAAGAAAAAAAATCAAATCTTGAAATTTCCTATGGAATGAAGTTCAAGATAAAGTTGAAATGCTGTGCTTTAACTAGAGTGATATGCATGATATGAATATTAACTATAATAAGGAAATTATAGTTGAATATAATATCTGTATTTAACATAAAATTAAACAAAACAAGACCATCAGTCCATTTGGGCTGTTCCAGTGGGGAATTCAGACAAAATTAACATGCCTCACACAAAGCATCTTAATTTGAACATGACTGAAATGTTGTGGTTCTGCTGGCAGATTTCTGAACTCACCCAAAGTTTTTGTTACATGGCTTCAACAGTAGAACTATTTTTCCTGGGGCACAGTCCTACCCTAAAAATACCCTGGATAAGATCTGAACATCTCCAAAGCCCAGGGCTGTTCCCAGCTGGTGGGAGCAACATCCCTGCTCCCATTTTGCTGCCCCACAACCTCCTGCTTACTTGGAAACATGCAGAAAACCACCATTTTAAGGTAAACATCCAATTTCTCTCCAGAATCTTATATGCTCTCTTCTCAAGGGACCAGAACCACTAATCACTTTGATGTTTTGAAACCATCCTTTTAAAAGCCACCTCTTCCTCCCCTCAGCAGACATCTGACAGAGCTGCTGCAGCCGAACATCGCAGGACACAAACCAGGACAGGGATTCTTTGGGCAGGCACGCCTCAGTCTCTCTTATAACATATTAGCTATTTTTATCCATTGCAGAGAGCTAAAATAAGATGATTTTTTTTTTTTAAGAAGTACTTCAGGGAGAACAAAAGTCTGCACAGAATCCTTCAGTAGTTTCTGAGCAGCTTTTCCCCCACAAAAGCTCAACACCCCACCCCCAGCCCTTTCCCCTTGCCCGCCCCCTGCCACCGTTAGCAGGGACTTGAAGTGGGGAATGGCTGGTTGGTGTCTGTTTGTCTGTCCTCCCAGGGCTGCTGCTCCAGCCACAACACTACCAGCGTGCCCCAGTGCTGCTTGCCATTTTTGGCAGTCAAGCCCAGAAATATGCAGAAGACATAAATAATTCCTTTTTCGAAGTTGGTCAAGAGGACAGAGCGCTGGCTCCTGGCAGCGGCACGGTGCCCAGTGGGCTGGGACACAGGCAGGCACGGGCTAAGGGACACCCCTGGGCTGTGGGGCATGCAGGCACCCCACTGCCCTTGCCTCCAAATGCATGAGTTCTCCTAAGCTGTCAGCTATCCACTCTTTCAGGGACAAAGGAGAGGAAAGTAGAGAACTGGTGGCAGCCCTGAGACAAGTTTTTAATACTAATTAGGCAGGATCTCGCTGTAGCTCACACAGGGGATGTTTTTAACAGGCTGTCGGAACCTGGAATACCCAGTGGCTGTCTTAGGGTGGCTGAGCCCTGCCAGGGCTCCCCATGTGCTGGTAGCACTGCAGCCACTTTCTGCCATAGGCATCTGAGCAGCCAAGAGCACGGTGCTGGGCATGCAGGGCTCTGTTTCTGCTCACTCTTTTCCTGAGAGCCAATAGTCTGTGTAAAACACATGACCTGACCCATTAACTTCCTACAGAAAGGCAAGTGAAGGCATGGACTTGGTGGTCCAGAGCAGAGCAGAATCCCCTGGGGCAGGATAGGAGCTGCTGCCCAGCTTGTCTCTCTCCTGCACTCTGCCCAGGCTGCCACACCTCACCACAGCTGCTCAGAGAGGTGGTGTCTCGAAAAATACCTTTAGAGAGAGAATTCCTTTTACCCCTATCCAACATGTGTTATATACCTGGATGCTTCCATCCCCTTAGTCCTTGGCATCTCCACTGCTGCTGCCTGCCAAGAGGCCAAAGATCACATACAGAGACCCACTTACTAGGGAAATAACCATTTCTCATATACATAATGGCATGGCTGAGTCTCAGAGTGACATTCAAAAGTGCTATCAAGCTCTGATCTTCTGCAAGATGCATACCCCCTTTCCAAGGCTGACAACACCCTCCCCAGAACAGCTCCAAAACCTATGACCTTGGTCCTTCTTGGCCCTTCACATCTCCCCATGCCCATCAAAATATACAACCATGTAATGAAGGCCCCATCTTCCAGGGCTCTCAGTCCAGATCATCCTGACTCAGCAACACAGTACCAGCACAAGATGGTAACCAGACACTGGCACTGCATTTCATAACTCCTAACAGTGTTAGAGCAAGAGCTTATTGCAATATATCTGACTCTGCCTTCCTTCAGCATGTCTCAATCAGGCTAATTATGCTCTGACCAGGACCTGCATGCCCTTGCTCAACAGTAGGAACCCCAAACTAATTCATGCTCTGAAAAATTCCCATTGTGTGTCTGGTATCACAGTCCATGGTGACATCTCTGCTCTTGCCAGCTAGACAGGCTCGGTGTGAGAGCAGCTGCTCACATAGACGGAAGGCAACAGTGTCTGACATAGCACTGATACTTAACCCAGGACCCATCACATCCAGGCTGAGCAGCAGAATCACAGAAATAGGGGAAAAGCAAGCAGGAGATGTGCATTCAGGTCAGGTTGCTTGTTCTCATTATCAGTGGACACAGGCCCACTTGGTCCATCAGGACACCAATGTGAGGAAGAAGGTGATGCAAAGAGCTATTAGCAGATGAGAAAACGGAGCAGTGTTGGTTTTTGCTCAGTTAAGGATCACGCTTAAATTTGGTCAGATGCTTCCTCTCGGCTCACTCACATCTCTAGACTCTTGCAGAGAGTAATTTTGCCAGGTCTGACAGCACTGTGCCCTTTCTCCCCACCCCATCTCAAATCCACTGGCAAGTGCTCCACGTCCAGACTGTGACCAGCCATCTATGCCAGACAAACACCTCCTATAGTAGAGAAAAAGGACAGAAAACCTCAAAGTCCATTGCAATTTCTTTCCCAACTAAACAGATCCCTGTGGCGAGTCAAGGTAGCTTTTTTCTCCCATATCTACTTCATGTCTGCAAAGCAAAATCATGCACAGGAAAACTGCAATTTGGGCAAAACTGCTGATGTATGAACAGGGTTCAGGAAACCATTTATGACATGCAAGGTGGTCTGCCTCACTGGCCAGAAGGACAAGGGAATCTGGCAGGCTTAGCAGATGATCTTCTCCCCACTAACAGGGTTCCTCAGTCTGGCACGACTGTGCCCACCAGTAGAGTGTACAGGAATCTGCAGTGGCATTAGACTTCATCTTGCATTAGAAAGGTGTCAACATGAACATCTGAAAAGGATCTTTAAAACTGGCCTGTGACCATGTTTTGTACTCAGAAATAACCTGCCTTCTTGAAATGCTCCAGGATTTCACTAGCTGACAAAAAGCCTGTCCAGTGGAGCCTTTAGCAGTGAGACAGCTGTGTTATGCCAGTATTTACTGTAGCATCACAATGCAAGAAGGAAAAAAAAAAGCTGAAATATTCTCCTGGTGCCCTGAAAACAAAACACTCCAGAGTTTTGGCACTGCAGGCTGATCCTTAGTAGATGGAGATTTGCACCGACTCCAGCTGAGCCTTGCTCTTTGACATCAGCGCAAGAACTCGCCTGCGTCTGCAAATACCATGCTTATGCAATGCTACTAAATACATTCCCTTGCTGCTACTCACACCAGCTTGTAAATACAACCCACTCCAGCTGCTGGCCCTGCACACCACAGGGCTTGCACAAGCACTTGGTGCTACAGCTCACTGTGAGGGAACAGAGATGTGCTGGAAAAGCAGGATTTGTTTTGTTTGGTCCAACAGCACCGTGTGTATTGACAGGTGGGAGCTTCTGAAAGGTTGCTCCAGTAATAAAAAATGTGGCCCATTCTCTGCAAAAGGACTTGAGAGGGTTTTTCTACCTCCTAGCACATGGCTAGCTTCAGGTCTCCTCTGCCTGCTGAGGTGCTGAGCTTCCCTGGACCAGCCATCAGGGCCATTGAGCTGCAAAGAGGGGAAAATCTCAAGTTTACTCTCTGTGGGTGGAAAAATATTTGCTGGAGGGCTCAGTTTAATGAGTAATGAGAGGATAAAAGGGCTGCAGCAACCCCAGTAAACCTGTTTCATGCTCAGCACTTCCTTTTTCCATCATAATCTCTCCTTGCACTGGATGCCTATGGCACTAACAAACTGCTTTGCCTTCCATGCAAAGTGCACGTGACTTGTGTACTGCCTATGCAATAAATCATGGAAAATTCAGAGATGCCAGAGGGGAGGGATGCTGACAGCCCCATTCCACCTCCATGCAGACTGGAGTTCCCTGGCTGTGGGGTCCAGGCCAGCCTCTCTCCAAAGCAGTGATGTCCGGGCATCACCTGGTGCACTGCCTGCATCCCAGCCCTTCCCAGCCCCTGCCTGCTGACAGCTCTAGAGCTGAAGCTGGCATATAGCCACAAACAAAACTGGGTCCACTAACTGCCCTGCAGGCTTTGTAGGCTCCAAATGAGCCGGGTGTCTGGATTTTCCTTCTTGTGCTTTTAAAGTGTCCCCAGTCGCAGCTTGCAGCTCCAGCAATAGGAATCAGCTGCCATGGAAACCTTGCAAATGCCCTTTTCTACCGGCTCTGCCTACCACACAGCTGAAGAGCTTTCCCTCCCCAAGACACACAACTCTGAAATTACCCCTGCTATCCCTTGTGGAATTCTCTGTGCACCTGCAATGTTGAGATAAATGGTTTGGAAACCTGTTGTGGAGCAAGTTCACTGCAAATGAGGTTGGGCACAAAAGGAACATAAGGCAGGAATTCAAAGAAACCCAGATATACGCCACTATTTTTCAGTCTTTTCCTAGGCTAACGAGTTTCCTTCAGTGATGTTTGCTGCTACAAAGGTATTTCCTGGTGCTTTGAGGCTTGCAAGAGAAAAAAGAGTATTTCTATCCCTTGCAAGTGGGCCCAGGATTCAAACTATCTCCCACTCACATCTCTCTCTCATTAGGACATCGCAAAGCATTGTCAATAAGTCACAAGTTGCTCAGCTGAATGAGGCTGACAGGAAAACAGAGGCAGAAGATTGCACTCAAAGTGCAGACCAAGGCAGTGGGAGGCAGGAGCCCTCAAAGCCTAAAGCTTCTTTGGTGCTGGTGGCAGCGTGGGCTTGAAAGAACTTGGTGAGCATCCCAAAACACAAGTGCAGCAGAAACCAAACATGCTACTCAGACTAGCTGAAAATTTAGGTGTTAATACTGCAGCTTGAAATCTACTGGTCCATAAATGTTATTTAAGAAAAATCAGCAGATATTTAACCCTACCTGAGGTCCTAAGTAAAGCCGCTATCAAGTGAACATCTTTTGGTACTCAGAAGCCTTTCAGAATCTGTCCCAGGGCCAGGGGCTCAGGTTGACAGGAGGCTGCCAACAGGAGAGGTCCCATCCTGGCTACCCATCTCCTGCTCTAGGCCCACAGAAAGCTCCCTCAAAGCATGGGAAAAGGAGCCAGAAATGCAAACACCCAAAGCTTCCCTTGAGGCCTGGAACAGCTTCCTAATGGAGTCCCTGCTGTCAGAGGAACAGCATCTCACACCAGCAACTGTGACTTGTACACTGCATGTCCCAGCTTATTTGTTGTTTTAATAAGTTTCACAGGGGCATGAAAGAAGAAGAGCAGCTGAGATCTGAGCAAGTCAACTGAAACAGCCTTCAAGGGGAATTTTGACAGACTGATAAGCAACAAAACACAATTCTTGAAACAAGAGCTATCAGACAGCTTAAAGATTAACAAACAGTACCAGGCCATGACAACAAGGCCTCCAGAGCTGTAGGACTCTCCTAGAAGACAATGTGCAACATCTAAGACATGCCTAGACAACAAAATCCAGGACAGATATAAGGGGAAGGAGTAATGGCTATGAAAGTCTTGTACAAGTCATTCATCTCACAGCTTAGCTTTAGGTTTCTTCTGCTTGGTATTCAGGTCACTCAAATTGCCCATTTTCTTGATGAGAGGATTTGACCAAACAATTTCACACCATTTCACCCTTGACCATCAAAAGAAAAGGTTCTGCAGCAGTAAAGTATCAGCTTGGTGTACACTTTTCCCATCCACTGCTTTGTTCAGTTGTTGTGCTTGGCTAATTTGTCTTTAATCGCTTTAAATTATCTAGCATTCAAGGGAGATACCATTTATAGGCTTTAATTGCCAAGCTCCTACCAGTTTTTGTTGCTGCAAATCTCTTGTGCTGTCAATCAGAGATGGTCCCTTGTTGCAAGATAATGCCACGAAATCTCACTATACAGAAAGAAAGACCTGGTATAAGATTAGCATCAAATTACCACTGAAAATCAAAAAGTTGCTAATATCTTTATCAAAACACAGTACTATATATTTGATATACAGAGTAACCAATGCAGGTTTGCCCCAGTGTGCCTGGTATTTTGCATAACATGGTCCAAGTTTGCATGTCCTGGAAATCTGCTCAGCTACAAGGAAATATTTCCCATCCTGTACCTGAGAAAAGCAATTAGCATCATTTTCCCTCCCACCTTCTGCAGCAGGCACTCAACCCCAAAGCTCTTGACAGTCTCTCACAGAAGAGCCCGTTCATGCATTTTCTTAGCTTTCTTTCCCTTCCCAGGAAGGTTTTTCCATGCAGGACTAAAGCAAAGCAGGAACTAGGCAGCAGTACCCTCCCTCCCTGTCTCTGCGGAAGCACTGAAGGCTGGCTCAGGGCTCAGCTTCTCTCTCTGTCAGGAGAGGGACATCTCTGCTCAGATCCCATGTGCTCCTAGGTCCCTTTGACTGCACAACTTGCAGCCCAAACTCGGCAAACACCCTCCAGCATGATCGAATGACAAGTTATTTGGGAAGTCCCTGTGGCCACCTGGAAATATCAGGAATTCAGGTGGGCTTGCTTTTCTCCCTCTAACCTTCAAACCTTTGTGTTAAACTGGATGTCGCCCCAGCTGTGCAACATCAGCAGAGCCAGGTCACCATTGCTCATGGCTGGAAAAGGCCTTGAGGTTCACCTTCTGGCTAGCTGTGTGCAATAAGTCCTCTCAGGAATTTTTTTCCCCTCAAGGACTGCTAAAGTGGAGACAGTTTGACCTTTCTTCAAGGCCTCTGTGGGTTGGTGGTAAAGAAAATTGCAACAAATTCCTGGCCTGGAGTTAGATCTTTTCTGGTCTCAGTTTCAGACAGGGACTGATTTCTGTCTGCCTATTTCCTTTCTCTTCACTTCATGCTGTAGCTCCTCTTGGGTTGCAAGCTCTATGATAGCCAAAGGTCTGTTGACTCTTCAGTCCCAAGGGAGAGCTGGTATAACTACCTTTATGCTTGGCCTCTGCTGGGATGCTTTGTGCTCCCCTCTTGGGCACAAAATTTGTCTCTGCCTGCAAGACATCTTTCGGTCTCTCTGGGAATCTTACAGATGCTCCTTTAACTCCTTTATTTGAAGTGCACAGCCCTTTATTAGAATTTGCTCTAATCTTATTTTAATTCCTTTTGTAAAGTCTCTAGGTGCCTTAGATCGACTTTAATTCCTTTTGCAAGATCTCCACCTCTTGTTTTAAGTCTTCATTTAAAGTCTTTTGGCCCACAGTCCTGGGCTCTGTGCACAGCTTGGTTATTTGCTCTGCCAGATTCAGCAGTGATACCAACTCACAGTTTGTTCCTTTGAAACTGGCTCCTGCTTCTGATAGCCAGATTTATCCCTGTTTGATCTGGATCAAAGGTTGGAGCCCCACTAAATAACCCAATTAATAGGAAAAAATGACAAAGGACTTAGGCATTTCTCTGATGAAATCCTACTTACTTATACAGAATGAACAGCCCTGCCTCACTGAAAAGAAACAGGAGCAAAGTTTCATTTCTTACAGCTCCAGACATGCTTCAGCCAAGATTTAATCCCCCTAACAGCTCCTTTTAAAGTTTTCTGGGATAACTCCCCACTATGCCCATCCTGATTCCTTGCCCTCCCTGACTCTGTTTCTCCAGCCTTTATTCTCCTCTTACCCAGATTGATGAAACTTCATCCAACAGCTGCATGGAGGTCTTTCCTCAAGCCACACCAGATACAGTGAGCAGATGTGTATGAGAGGAAAGCAGCATATTTTAGAGGCAGAAAACCAAGGGGTCAGCAGCTCCTACAGACCCTGCAGCTCCCATTAGTGCACTCTGGGGTGAGTCATTTTTTCCTTTTGAATTACATTCCCCCATTTCATAAATGAGGGCATGACAAAGCCTTCAGGAAAATTTTGCTCCAGTTTGGATGGCAATCACAGACTGTAAAGAAAGGACCTGCTTAGCAGGTGCAGCAAGCTGTGCCGGAGCAGGTATCACCCAGATGGGCAGCATGCACTGCCTTGCACCCATATGGACCATTCCCAGCTCCTCTCAGGATCTGGGGGCTCCCTCTAAAACCAGGGTCTCCAAATGACATCTCAGGTTGCCTCTGCCCCTCTTGCCCTGGAAGTGGCTGTGGGGGGAATTCAGTCACCCTGCAAATGCCTGAGCTTAGTGAGGGGAAAGAGAGATGGGAGGAGGGAGTTTGTTTTTCTGCTTGTCAAGTTTTGGAAGCGAAAACAGCAGCAATAAGTATTGCACTAGCCAACAGAAAGACAAGTCTTCACTGTTGGTAAGACCTTAAAAGACAATTGTTTATTTAAACTAACTCAAGGTCACAGACATGTCCAGCTTGAGAGAACTGATTCCCCCCCCCCCCTTCTTTGAAATCCTGTAGCTGAAGTTGCTCAAAAGATGAAGCAGGGCAGCATGTGCATGTGGCTCCTGCTGATAGTGGGAGGGCAAAGGAGGGCTGGGGAAGATGCTGGAGTCTGAAGAAAAGCAGAAGCTTTCTGTGAAAGAGTACAGATTTGGGCAGCACAGAAAGGTCATCCCTCCCTCCCAGCAAGAGCAATCCTTGGAGGCAGCCAGAGGACTTTACAGTCTCTTCTTCTAGTTTTAGGGGGAAAAAAATAATAATAAATTAAAAAAAAAAATCAATCTTTCCCTTTTGAGCAGGGAGGATTTAAATGCTAGGTTTTCCTAAACACCACAGCGTATGTCCCAGGTTCCTTCTAGTGGCAGGTGGCTGGGCACTGCCATCACTGTTAGGATTGTGACATAGCCAGGATGAGCCAGGAATGTGGCATGGCTTTTGAAGGACTCTAAAAGTGTCACATCTTCAATGCTGGCATCTCCACAGCAGGAGGGAGAAACAGTGGAGAAGTCATGTGGCAGAAAGAAAGTCTGAGCCTCCTTGTTGGAAGACTCTACCTGAAGTGTTGGAATGAGAAGATGCCTGGAGAGAGCTTTGAAATTCAGATCTTGATTGTAAGCAGAACCAAAGCAAAGTCTCATGTTGTAATTGAAAAGGCAAAACTGTCAAAACACTTTGGATTTATGGCTACTAGAAACCACCTCCCAACTATTTTCTAAATTAGTTTTCTCCAAAGTCAAAAAGTAAGCTCTCTCTGCAGCGATTTTGCTGAAGAAGAAGAGCACAGAACTTGGAATTTAATTTTGCTTTTGTTTTCTCAGGAATTATGTGATCTTTTTAAATGTGATCTGATACAAGAGAAATTGACTTAAATCAGTAACACAGAAAATGGAAGTCAAGTTTATAAGGGGTAACTTACATTTTCCCTAAGCTCTTTCCTTCATGGATTTATATGCTTGTGGTCATGTGCTCAGCAGACCCACAAATTAGCCACTTCTTACAGTCCTCTTTGCAAGTAAAATGCCATTTCAATTCAGCCTTTCTGTGATGCAGAAAGTCAGTCTTGAAAACTGGCATAAAGCAAGCAGCCTGCGTGGTGAACAGATGGGATTCCCAACTCCCCTTGGACACCTCCATACACAGGCTGCCTGTGGGGTCTCCTGGTCCCATGCCAGCCTGCTGAGCCCGAGGACATGCCTCTGGGAATACACATTGGCTTTGGGACATTTTGGCTCTGCTTTTGCAAGTGTGCAGTCCCCATCACACAACCTGTGTAGATTTTCATTGGGAAGGACATAATCAGTCTTCCTAGAGCGGAGCTGTTACTCCAAAGATGCCAGTCAAAGGCAGAAAAGAACCATCCTATGACAGGTTCTCAGCCCTTGGATGATGACTGGGAATGATAATTAATAATTAGGGAGGAAGGCAGTCTCTCAGAGGTGTTGCATGTGCTTGTTGAATGACTCCAAAATCGAAATAGTGCTCTCTCTTGCCAAAAACATATTTGCAGTTTTGGACCCAGCTTTTAGCTGTGACTAGTCAAATATTCGTATCTGTATAAATCTGCACTTGCAGCTCCAAACAGCTCTATGCATGCACTGTAGGAACAGTCCATATCCACCAGGTAGATCTAGTGGGTGATGAGAGCCCATATGCTAGGAGTTTGTCAGCAGGTATTTGATGCCTATTATTACAGATACCATACATATGCACACTCAAATATATATATACATGATGTTGTTCCTACATTAACAACTACCTTAAAACAATGTCCTTTGTAAAATGCTTAGAAGACTACCAAGACAACCTATATCCAAATGAATTGAAACTTAAGGATGGTAGAATTCCACAAATGGGAATATGCAAACATTTTCTTCTGAATTCATGATTTTTCATGGCCTGGAGCCCCATGGTTGCAGGGTCTAGTGGAAAGGGAGCTTTGTTGCTGACCAAGAGAAAATATATCATCAAGGGCATTAGAAAGCTAGACCAGAAAGCCAGAGCATCTTATCCTAACATGTGCTCCATGCACACTGCATGCTACCCATGGCCCCAGGAGCACAGCTCACTCCCTGTGTGAGCTTTTCTGGAGGAGGCTAGGGACCTGGATCATGGCCTATGCCAGAATCCTTTCCTGCCACCTCCAGGCAGCTTCAGACCAGAGCTGACTCCATGGCTGCCAACACAGGTCAGTCTTGCAGAGGGCAAGGGTATGGTTTGCATCCCTGCTCTGTCCTATCCAGTGCTGTCTAGAGACCTTAAAAACTGGTGCATGCCACATCCTAGCCTGGAAACCACAACTGCTTCATTTTCCAGCTTTAACAGCCTTGACCTCTCCCAGCCTTTAATGCACTCCTGAGACTCATACTTTTCTTAAGATCACAGTGGATTTGTGTTTTTCATCCACATGTGATTAATAAATTATGCTCTCCAGATATTTAAGGAGCTTGTGTTTATTTTCCCATCAATAGAAAGAGAATATTTATTTGATCTGGGAGACCTATTTTTCATTGTCTGAATTTAAAGTTCAAAACAAAAACTTTAGATATCTAATTAGGTGATTTATGAGCCTCTGCTAAAAATAGCTCAGCCCATTCTCACCAGTGAGTCTCCCAACTTGCTCTTAGCAATATCCCAGCAAAGCAAACCATGACAGAAGAATCTAAGTCAACGTCTACTGGTTAACACACTTGTGAATATTTGGAAGTCTTGACATTACGTCTGACTCTGCTCTAACAAGGCACTGCAACTACTGTGGGACCTCCCATGCACCAAGCAAGTCTCTAGCAAAGACAATTTTTTTGTCCAGGTTGTTGTAATCCATCACTTTAGCTCTCGGATTGTCATTCTCTCAAGTTTCTGGCATCTAACCCCAGCTACTGCTGATTTAGGCGCAAATGTATCTTTAATTGAACCTCCATTTCTGGGCCCAGGCTTCTGAACAAATTTCACTTACATGGTTCCCTCCCTTCAAAAATCTATGAGGTGCATGAAGGAAAAGTATAGCCTGCCCCGGGAACTCAGAGCAGAGGGACGACAGGAGACACTGGACTACTACTCCCATGAATCCTTGCAAAAGCATTTCCAAACAATTTCATGGTTTTGGCAAAAAAATTCCTAGTGTTCTATAGGGTAAAAAAAAACCCAAAGCAACCCACTCCCAGAAAACAAAACAAACCAAAACCTCCCTTCATTTTTCTGAAATACAGTTTTCAGTTAGAAAACAGCTTTGCAGCTGTAGCTATAGCAGCAATGCTTCCAGGGGCCTTGGGAAAGGACAGCGCTGGAATAGCTGATGATCTGGTCTGCTGCCAGCAGGAGGAAACCACAGGCAAAGGGCCCCTTTGCCATGCAAGGAAGCTCCCAGATGTGGGCCCTCCTTTCCTTTAGTCTCAGGGAAGCAGCCCTGCAAAGGGGCCACTTGACCAGGCTCTCTGTGAGCCAGAGCTTTGAGCTCAGCATTGTTCCTCCCTCTCCTGCTTCGGAAGGTGCTGTGAGCCCATGTGTGAGGCAACCCCTCTGCGACAGAGCGGCTGGGGAGTGTGGTTCCCACCTCTATATAAAGCCTTCGATTTCCTGTGATGCTGAGCGTGTGGGTGTCAGAGAAATGGATGTTTTCTGTCAGGGATGACAGTACTGGGGTGAGCGTCTGCTTCCCACAGCGTGGCAGTGCTGGAGAGGCAGCACAAGCCAACGGTGATGGAGCTGCCCGTGCTGCTGTGCCGATGGGAGCATCCCTTGGGAGAGGATTTGCTCTCTACTGGCCTTTTGCTGCTCTAACCCTCTCCTTCCGCCCAAGCTATGTTGAAGTGCTATGTTGAAGCTGAGTTCACAGCTCAATAGAATGACTGAAGTCACACCATGCCCTGCTAGGCAGTTTGGCAGGAGCAAGGCAGGAGCTGTGTAGGTATCCCATAGTTCCCCAGCCTCAGGGCAGCACAGTGTAAATAGGAACACCTCCCCAGCATCCTCCTGGGCCCACTCTGCATCCCTGTACCTTTTCTCTGGGTGTAGAGCAGAAGACAACTGATATTTACAAGGCAAGGAAAGTCTCTAAGGTTATGGCTTTGAAAAGCAAATAAGCCAGTCTGTTGGCAGGGTGGACAGAGCCAAAAGCAGGGAGAAAGAACCTCAGCTGTGCAGCACAACAGGCTCAAATTCAATGGGAGGGTCCTGAAAAAAAACCAAACCAACAGTTTGCTTGGATGACTAGTTGGAGGAAACGTGCCACCGCTTCCTCCGAGAGGGATGCTCACTCATGATTAACATGTCTGGGAGGAGCTCTTAATAGCTCCCACCCTGCCACCTCCATAAATCCACCTCCACTAATGCCTGCTCCATTTGCCTGTCCAGTGCTGACTGTACCAGTAGCAGGGTTTCCTTCCTACAGAGGATGGGACAGGATCTGTTCTCACCCCATTATGCTGTGGCATGGCAAGTCAGACCCTATGTGAGGAGGGAGATATGACCAGGGCTGCCCAGATCATCACCCACAAGTGACCCACCAGTGTGGGCAACTTTAGCACACGGACACTCTCAATCCCTAATTTTCAGAATACGTCAGAAAAGTATAATGAAGGAGCCCTCCCCTTCTGATGGAAGTCTGCTTGTGTCAACAGAGAGACGGGAGTATTTAGCAGACTTCTTTTTCCGTCTTGCTAATTTTAGCCCCTTATATAACATTTCTTTTCAATACAACCCAGTTTCTGTAGCCCACTGAAGGAACGGCATTTCTCATTTCTCTTACACCAGTGCCTAAAATACTCCCCAGAGACCCAGGGCTGGCTCTGTGCTCCCCGCCACACACAGGGCCAGCTCTGCCCACAGCAGCATGAGGTTAAAAAAAAACAGCATGCAGGGACACACGGAGGCAAAAGGGCCAGTGATGACCTAATGAAGAACCAGAGAGAGAAGGAATAACTGCAACCGCAGGATCCCAACCCCAGGTACCACCATGCAAACATCAGCAGAGCAGACAGTTGCTGGTGTGACACCTCCCCAGCCTCCTCAGGCTGATGTCTGAACCTCCTGGAGAGCCCTGAAGATCCACATGCAGACATTTCAGCTTTCAGCCCTTACTGCAAATTCTCTCAGCCTCTTTCCTGCTCTTCCTCTGGCTATCATCTTTGACAGGGAGTGGTTCTTACCTTCCTAAGTACATCTCAAAGTTTCATTATGAAGCTCCAGAACGCATCAAAAATACATCAAAATAACTCAAACACCTTTTGACGGACTGCAGAAAGTTTGCAATTAGCATTTCAAAGCCACGATCAGGCATGGAAGGCAAAAGCAAAAAAAAGACAGCAGCAGACACCCAAACCTGTCAATTATCCAGCTGATTTTTTTGCACAAGGCTGGGAGAGCTGCCTGAAGACAAGCTCATCCCTGCCATGACTCTCCCAACCCCAGTGGCATCACATGCGTGATGAATTTTTACTTTCCTACATACTATTTCATGTGAAAGTGTTGGTTCCCCAGTACCAACCACTGGGCACCCTTGGAGCACGTTGGTGTTGGACAGATGTCAGGTGACACCACTGGTTAAGATGTATGGAGCTTTCACTGCTACTAAGGGGAAAAAAGGACTTGCCTGCAAGCACAGAGAACTCCATGAAGATGCCACTGAAATGACACGTGTAAAAAACAGTGTCAGCAAAGCGCGGTGATTCCCTGCGAGAACAGGCTCTTCCCACGCTGCGGGTGTGGAGCCGTCCCGCAGCCAAGCTGCTCTCCTGGGGGGAAGCCACTCAGTTCCCTTTCCATTCAGCTCCACACTAACACTGAGACAAACATGGTTATTTACACACCACCTTGATGGCTTTGTCCTGCCCTCTGTATCTAGTCAGGCCTCTCCGCTTGGAACCCACCAAGGATTTCTAGTGAAGCTTTGAATAAATAATGAGCACCTTACCTTCTCTTCACAGTAATTAATCTAGGGGATAATGTACTAATTTGCCAATGCTGAGAGCATTTATCTTCTCCTCAAAAAGAAGTTCTGCTACAAAAATTTCACTCTATGCCAATAAACATCAATCCCCTGTGCCCATCCTATACTAATAGCTGATTTTAACACCAGAC
Organism: Bucco capensis; assembly: GCA_013396975.1. Taxonomy (NCBI): domain Eukaryota; kingdom Metazoa; phylum Chordata; class Aves; order Piciformes; family Bucconidae; genus Bucco; species Bucco capensis. The sequence goes on along the minus strand of VWZO01002743.1, from coordinate 2,115,768 downwards.
TAGAGAGGAAATATTTCCTGTGCAAAAAATGAACAACTCCTGCCTTGCAGCCTGTGTGAAGGATTTTGTCCAGCCATTTCTCGTCTTGTACTGATTCACCTCAACCTTGAACACTATCCAGCTGTATTTACACCCCTAAAAGACTATCCTAAAAACCCCCAGGCAGCTCAGGAGGACTGCACCTTATCAAGACTCACAACTGGAGGAGAGCAAGAAGCTTCTGTGAAAATTTGTATTATCTGCATTTTATATAGCAACTAAGAAAGCAACAAAACAGGAAAATTATATGGGAAATATTATATATGGGAAATTTATAGATCAATAGGAGTAGGGTTCTAGAAGCATGTGTTGAGGGAAACATGTTTGCAAATACATGGTTGAACGATAGCATAACGGTTAGCATAATTATGCTGATTTCCAACTAAATCATCCCAAAATTATGCAAACCAAAGTGAATCCTTTTACCAAAACTTCCTCATGAGCTGTTTTCTAACACAAATCCATCCTGGGTCCTTTGGGCTCTTTTGGTCAGTGCCCACAGGGAGGAACCCGGTTTCCCTACCCAAGCTGGTAGGGAAGCAAATCCCCCTGCCCAGGGTTTTAAGTGAACATTCTCACATTTCCCTTTTCCCATTGACAGGGAACTATGAAATCCATGGCTTTGCATTCTGGGATCCCACAAGTTCCCAGTGGGAAAACAGCCAACTGACTGACAAGGATTGAAGAAGAGGATTGCAGGACAGCAGAACAGAAGGAGGCCAATTTCACAGCAAATGTTTTGATTTCAGTCATAGGCACGGTGTTTGGGGGGTGAGTGTGCCCATGCATGGGGTGTCACACCTCTCTTCCACTTCTCCTGGCTGAGGGAGGCAAGTACAAGCCCAGACAGTGCTTCAGTCACATTTAATCTCTCAGTTAATATTTATAGAGCTCAATATTTGTGCAGTGTTGTGTGAGGAGAGGAATATTAAGCAGAAAGTCCAGAGAGGGGCCAAGAAAGCAGATCTTACTCCAGGCCAGACACTGGCCACTTCCCAGCTGCAATGGGCCTCACAACATAACACAGAAGCTGAGAGAATCAGAGGCAAAATTCTAGCCACAGGCATTTAATTCAAGCTCTGTGTGCAAGTATGTCTGCAGAGATAAAGGGCTGGCAGGATAAATCCCTGGGCATAGTGGCTGAACTGCTAAAACAGAGTTAAACGCTGCCTTGTTCCCACTACTGAAATACTTGGAAATCAAGCCAAGAAACTGGACTTTAGGGAAAGATCAAAGGACAAGTACAACTCATCAACTTGTTTCCTTTTTGGTTTTGTTTTTTGGTTTTTTTTCCCCTACCCCCCTCCCCTCTTTTTTTTTCCTTGAAGTCTGATCAGATTTGCAGGAGTAGAAATGTGTTTTAAAGAGGCAAGGACAGGCTGCCCCTCCGGAGGACTCTCCCCTGCTCTGCCTGGAGCTGCATTAACTCTGTCTAAAAGAAGTAGCCGTGGCATGACTCATACTTTCCACTCCCCATAATCCCTTCTCAGTAGGGTGCAGACTTAAGAGTTTTCCTCTGACTTCGGTTTTATTATAATTTATGCACCTGCTTTGAGAGAGCCTTTGAAAAATCTGACAGTGGAGAAAAAAGAAGCCTGTTTTATCTGTTGGATGAACAGGCTGAAATCTTCACCACCCTCCACCCTGCAGTGCAATTCTGCATTACCAGGAAAATAATGTCGGCATCTATAACTTTATAGCAGGCTGTGAGTAATCCAAATTAAACTACTAGAAATCCTTTGTCAGAAGGGCAGAGCTTAAGTGAAAGAATAAGCAGTTCCATGGAACCAGAAGTGTTCAGCTGACACAAGACAGAGCAGATGTCTTTTTAAAAACAGTCCAATGAATTATGTATGAGTGCACACACAAGGGCCCAGATCTCATGTCCAGCTCCCAGTAACACCAGCAGCAGCCATGCTGGGTCCCACATGCTTCCGAGTCTCCAGAGCCAAGCATGAGGCAGTAGGTACTTCTGTAAAAGCTTTGTTTTGGTGAGGTTTTTGAAAAGGTCAATAAATTAAGTTTTTACATGCCTGTTATTTTAGGTAAAAGAATTTTTTCCCATTGCCCCTAGGTCTGAAACAGTGAATTCAACTTCTTCAAAGCCACTTTAGAGTTGCAGTTTTACATGTAACGACAGACTACGTCACCACTGCATCTCAAAATCTGCGGGTGACAGTCCATGAGACCTTCCCCATCCAGCACAGATGGCTCCCAGCTCCACAGTCGATGTGGTTTATTCCTCACAGCCTCTCTGCAGCCTGTCCTCAACACAGCTAATTCTACCTGATCCCCTCCTGCCAGTCAACTGCTTTCAGCCAAGTGCTTCCTCTGCCTGGCTTTTGTTGGCATGAGCCACCACTGCCTTGGGCAAACAAGGTAAAGAGCTGTTCCTGGGCTCAAATATCTCCTGCTCTATTTCCAGCTCTCTGCTCTGCACTGCATGTTACTGCAGAAGGGAAAATACAAATTGCACCTCCTCACTGATTTCCATGAAAGCTAAGTTCATCTCAAAGGACAGATTTCATTGCTCTCATCCCAAAACAAAGAACTTTCGATGGGAACTATCTCAGTGTGTTCCCATTTGGCTTCTGGTATTCCCACCTGGCTCCACACCAAGCTGGTGCCCTCTGCTGAGATGCATCCAGTCCTCTGTGCAACACTACCCAGCATGCTCCCTCAAATAAGATCCTGCCCTACAACCTTTTTGGCCTCACACAGAAAATACAGATTTAAAGTAGGAATATTTCCTTGGATTACTGTTCATTTAGCATCATTTTACAGCTCTTTTGATCTAACCTGTGTATTTTTACCATCTCACAGATCACTTTCTTCATCAAGAGAAAAAGCAGTCAGTATACAAGACATGCTGGAAAACCAAACAGTTTTACTGCTGGCTTTCTGGAAGCTTTTGACAAATAGCTGCATCTAAGTGTACTTTGGTTTAGTGGTGATAGTATTCACCTGCCTGATGTGGTGCTTTCTGAGGCTGTTCATTAAGAAAACATTGAGTTTTATTGGTGTTTTCATTTAGGGTTTTTAACATATGAATAAATGGTGCCCCTAGGGAAAATTATTATTTCTACTGGAAAGTAAAGCTAAGAAATAAATGAATAATATAGACAGACCCTCTTAAAACAGCTAGTTTATCCAATTCATTTCTAGAAAGTCATATAACCCAGCTGGGAGTATAAAAATGATGCAAAATTACCAGGGTGTTGAGCTATTTCAGGATATTCCAAACCCAAGTGATAATACCTTGGTACTCCTGTAATGGATTTCTTGAGTGCTAATCCTCCTGCATACTCTCTCATTCTGCAGTCAATGAGTAGCTCTCCTCAGAAAAGCTCAGGAGCCTTTGCCATCTGTCATCTTGATGACTGCAAATATCTCTTTAATGGTGCAAGCCCCAGGAAATGATTTGCACCTATATAAGAGCATGAAATTTTAAGAATGCTCCTTTCCCTGGAGCTCCCTTGAATGTTAATAATGGGAAGGGGACTTGAGGGCACTGGGAAGAGATTTAGAAGTTTGTCAGTCTATATTAAAGACAGATCTCATAGGTAACATCTCCAGGTTACCTATGACCTTCACCATTCTTAGTGCTGCTTATACAGACACCCCACTCCATACAAATCATCTTGTATCATTGAACAGATTTAAAAGGGATAAATTTGATAGTATATGCACTTTCATACCCTCCCCCAGCAGTGGGGGATGCATTCACTTGGAAATCTCGATTATAACAGTTACCAGTGCTATAATTAGACCAGTTAGGTCATTTAGAACGTAGCATGTGTTATTCACCTCAAGTAACAAATAACCTGCTGTTCCATCCACATTTTGTGTGCCTTTCCAAGGGCTTAGAAATACTCATAGTGTGTGGTTGCCTGTGTGGTACAATACAATGAACCTCTACTGCCTTGGTGATCCTGGAGCAGACACCTAGTTGTCGGCTCAGCTTGGGCAGAAGCAACTCATACCTTCTGCCAGGGGTAGACGGAGGGAGTTTGCTCTCATTGCTTTTCCTACAGCATACAGCTCAAATGAAAGACTTTGATCAAATTTTGCCAGAAGTGCTGGCAGTGCTGGGAAGAGGCTCTGTAGGGATGAAGATACAAAGGCAGCCATTAGCACAGTTTCCTCTGGCTTTTGCCAGCACATGAAATGCTATTCATCAGCCCAGCACTCTGGAACATCCCAATGCACACTTGCTTCTTAACCATCTCACACAAAATCTTATAAACCACCAGAGATCTCTGTAAATGGCAAAGGAGGTATAAATAAGACCAAATCACATGCCTTGGCATTGATTCTTGTATACTATTGACTTCTGAACCCAAAGAAACTCCCTATTTTTGTATGTTTTCCTTCAGTATAAAACAATCCCATAGCAGCCAGCCTTTCAGACTGGTTGTCATTTGATCAATACAGCTTAAGTCATCAATCAAAAAACCAGGTCCTTCTACCTAATTCATTTCTTCTTAAAGAAGTAATTTGCCCCATACATATTCTGTAAAGCAGCCACATGACTGACTTATTTTGGGATAACATGCAGTAGGGTCACAGAGGACTTGCAATGGAATAATTTGCTGCAGAATGCTTTTATTCAACCCCCAGTGACTAACTCAATCACAAACACAAGGTAGCCTTTGCTGTCTACAGTCTCCATGGCTTCAAGTACACAATCGAGGAGTAAACTGCCTCACACATAACATACACAAAACCTACACCTTGGGGAGTTAGTGCAAAGCTGGTGCATGATAAACTCAAGCCCTGGCTTCCAACAGCCCAACATTCGCACCCAGGCAAGCCTCAACAAGCTCCCAGCTAAGCCCTTCTCCCTGCCTGAGCTGATACAGTCACTTGCTGTTGAGAAAATAACTTAATTGCACACCAAGCACTAAGTCTAATGAAGCCATATTGATTTTGCTGTTTCTAGGAATGCCAACCTACCAAGATGTGTTTTCCAAACTACACAGGGACAGAAGTGCAGAGAAATCTCAGTAATGATAGAACAAATAACGCATCAAGGCAACAGTGCTTGTCTCAAACTCAGATCCCAAAGGTGACAGATTTTAATGTGCTCAGTATCTTACCTCCTACATGATGAGTGACAGTTTTGAATGGCACTAGGTGACTGGTTATTACATGTATCTTTTCTAAGGTAGCCCTCCCAACAGAGGAGGGAAGGGGATCATAGTGCCAAAACTCCCCTGTACACAAGCAGTGTGACTGCATGCCTGCAAAAAATGTCATGTGAGAAGAAAGAAATCTGCATTATTGCAACTAGTTATTGGCTAAAGAGCTAGATGATTCTGAGCAGAGATTTTATACATGGGGGACTGTCCAAGTTAAAAACCTATGCCCAAATTCAGTGCTGGGAGCATAGCCCCTGGAATAATACGGGGTTTCTCTCCCCTCTCTATCTTTTTTCTTTAATTCCCTCATTATTATTTTAAAAGGTTTTGAAGTGCAGAACAGCAAAGGAATGCCTAAGAGAAGACCTGAGAGTGAATGACAAGAAATGGCAGCGCTAGGCAGTTTGGAGGAGTGGTAACTCCTGTGCTCATCTCTGGGTATGAACACCTGGGAGAGGAGGACAATGAAGGATACTGATGTCACACCAAGAAAAGCCATCAAGAGGAGATAATAAAATAGTGGTTTTACCTAGCATTTGAGAACAGGAGGTAAATACTAAGGGAATATAGAATCCATAGAATAGTTATGATTGGAAGAGACCTCTGAGATCAAGTCAAATCATGCACCCAACACTACCATGCTCACCGCTAAACCATGTCCCGAAGCACCACATTGACATGATTTAGCCTCGTCTGGTCTCCTGCCTCACTGCAGGCCAAAAGGACCCTGATGCCACCAGCTCTGTTGCTAGGAGGGTTTGCTGGTGATAAATGTCTCCTTGACGTCCTCTCCTCTGTGTCACCACGACACTCCAGATTGCCTCAATAGATACTTGGCTCTTTCTGTGGCACTGATCCACTTCAGGAGAGCGTGAGCACAAATTTAGTCAGCTTTGGTGGGACATACATGTTATGAGAGCACATCCTGAGAGTGAAGCCTACACGTACATGCTTTGCTGAATTAGACTGGAGTGAGTTAGATGTAGAGAAATTGCATTCAAGGATTTGGTGTGGGTATTTGCACCTAGACATCACTGTTGTTTCCCACAAACCTCTCACAGATGGGCAGAGAGCTAGAGATCCCTGTCCAATGTCAACAAAGTGTGGTTTCTCCAGCAACCTCTTCATCTTAGTGTAGGCAGAAACCATGGCAAACATTGACTGCCTTTGTGATAATTACTGCACAAAGACTCAGTGCCAGCTACCTGGAGGCTCTAAGTGTGCTGCGGAAGCGCTGCCCTCCAAAATTTGGCCATTCACTCTCCTTCACTTCCACACAATCTGCAGGGAAATAGCTTTCCAGCATAGCCTCCCCAGGAGAGTCTCAGAAGACAGCAGACTTTCATGCTTACAGTCTGAAACACAAGCACACAAGAGTACACTGTCTAGAAGGAAAACAGAACCCAGGATGCATATTAATTCCCAGTGGCATGAAGCCCAGACAAGGTTGCTGCTCCATAGTCAAGCTATAAATCTGTCCAAATAGGATTCTGACCACATCTGCCTTGTTTACAGTACAAAATTTTATGGCCATGTGATTCTTCACCTGGAGAGGAATAGTATCCCTGCAGAGCCAGTTAAGGACTGAGATTTATTAGCTGGCGAAAGGGACCTTGATGTTCTCTGCAGGCTGGAGAGCATCTGCATGTGCTGGCTGCTGCACTCCAGGGCTGGGGGCATTCCCTGGGGGAATCACCCAGCTGCTGCATCTACAGCAGGACCCTACTCAGAAGCTGCTTGAAAGTTCCTGTAAAAATGTTTATCCCTTTGTTTTCCCTAGCAAAAAAACCTTTAGAATAACAGAAAAATTTAAGCCACCCTAGCTCTACCAGCCTGTTGATTCGTGTTTCTGTAAGTGCACCCTACTCCTTCACCCTGGTGAGAAGCCTAGCCCCTTTGGGAAGCTGCTGTTACATGGTGTTCTGCTTTGAGAGGGGTTTTGCTATGCAGTTGGGGAGGATATTTCCAAATGAGGTCAATATGAGGTTCTTCCTGCTTTGTCCTGCTCTCTTGTCCTGCAGTGAGATTGGCTCTGCAATACTGGCAGGAGAGAGAATCCAAGTGCTGCTTTTACCAGGGAGGGGAAAGGACTTGATCTGAGTGTGCAGTGGGACACAGATGGCTGAACTAGAGAAAATATAGATTGCCTTCCCCATTTCAGCCATATCTCACGGCTCTTGGGCCCAGCACTGTCACAATTATATCCACAATAAACAGATGAGACCTCAATGGTCTAGGATGCTAGGGCTCATGAGCTGCTTCACTATGGCTTACCAGGCTAGTGTGCCAGCTGAGGAAGGTAACCACTGGTGTGTCTGCTTTGAGCCCCAGCCAAGGAGACACAGCACACATCTGATGGGCAGCAGCTTGGTTGGGTGGTTTGTCACTGCCTGCACAGCTCACTTCATGCAGAAAATGCTTGTCTGTGGCTCAAACCAGACCTGGGAAAGCTGCTAGTGTCTTAGTGTGCCTCAGTCTCCCTGCCTGAAAAGTGGGCTTAAGCAGACTTCTGCAGAGCTATGATCTCCTCAGGAGGAACACTATGGAGACTGACCAGGGCAGAGAACAGCCTTCCCTGTAGCAATAAAGATCTAATTTCTGTAAGAGGCGGCAATAAAATCTCAAAACTGACCAAAAAATGCAGATTGTTGAACATCTGTTCCACAGAAACAACCTCTCCAGGCCTTTTGGATGTTGCAGATGACATGTTAACCTTAAGCACTGAAGAATTTTAATTGGAGGAGGAAAATGTCCTTATTTTCATAGAAACTTAGCCAGCACATACTCCCGAAATGGGTTCTTTAATTGCACCATAACTCTCTCCCTCTTTGCTACATCCTTAATGTTAAGCAGATGCTTAAGACTTGACTTCAAGGAGGCTACTCACATGCTGAAATTTATGCATGTGCAGAAGTTTTCCACTCTTAGCAAGGTTTTCCATTCACCTCTAGCCAGATCCAGGTGGAGGGTCAGCTGGAACTGAGTATCCTGTATGCTCTAGGCAGAGAAGAGGATCACCTGCCTGTTCTGATACTCAATCTAAAGAGAGAAGTTTGAACAAGGACGCAGGAAGGCATCTTGCATTCCTTGCTATTATATGAACATATAGCTCCAAACCCCTCCATTCTGTACTGGGTCCCAAAGGAAAATATTTGAAATAATCCATATTCATTAGAGCTTTTAATCCCTCACACAGGAGAATTCAGCAGGCTGCTAATGAAGATGACAATTACACAGCACTTCACACAAAAAGCAAACCAGAACAGGTGCAAAGGCTGGAGCCTTGCCATACTTGCTCTCTGTTCTTTGGCACAGGGCATCAGTGCTTTGCTTAAAATGTATTGAAACATCCCAACTGTTTAAGGAGTCAGTCTGAAAGGAAAAGAGGTGACATTTAGGATTAATCTTTAGCTGTTGACCACCTAAGATACTAAATCAAAAAGACGACAGCTGGCCAAACTAAGCTTTATCTGTATTCCTTCTGAAGAAAACAAGCAGAAATGATGCTGTACCAGCAGAGCAGTGAACAGACAGACTGTGTTTGCTTTGTCCCTTGAATGTACAAGTACAGGACAAAGAAGTGGTGCCCAAAGATTCTTGTCCTACCAAGATAAGCATGGGGAAAATGAAGAGAGATATTCCATTGTTTGCAGGTGTTGGTCAGAGGCACAAGAGAGAAAAGAAAAATCCCTTTCTGGAGATTGTGCAGAACACTCACAGCAATGCCACAGCCAATATCAGCCAAGTCACTGCCCAACAAGCCATCATCTCAGCTTGGGGTTTCATCTCACCTGCATGGAGGGAAACAAACTACAACACTGCAACATCATTGGGCTGAATTAAAGAACATTGAGATAAATTTTGACTCATTGGACTCACCAGAAACACTTTAGAAAAGACCATAGAAAGGAGATCTGTGGTGAAGGACTTCTACTGAAAGAAATAAGCTTTTAAAGACGGGGCTGCAATGTGCTCTTGAGGCAAAAGATCATGGGCAGGAAGAGAGAGCCTTTTACCAGAGTTATGGCTTATTCCTCCCAAAAAGTGCTAAAGCAAAGAAATATTCCAGTAGGTAGGTGATAATGCAGGGAACAAGGGATGAAATGACAGCAGAGGTATGAACTGTTTAAGGACCTGGTGGAAAAGGGGAAAAAAAAAAAAGAAAATAATAAAATTGGGAAGAGAATTAGTACTTAGTTTCCCTTACAATATAAAATCATTAATTACTGATAGAAAGGATCTGGTTTGCTGACCATTTAAACACAACTGCACCGTATGCAAAGATGTGTCTAATTTCCACACAATTATCCTGTTTTTCCACACACAGATTAAGTAATTGCTTGTATAAACTGCAAGATACATTTATGTATTCCAGCTACCTGATTTGCATGCTAAATCACAGCAACTGCATGTACAGCTTAGCTCCTCAGCCTTCCTTTGCATTACATGCCTGCCTGAGTCTGCTCAAATCAAGACCAAAGATTACGTCTGCATGGAAAGTATCAGTAACACACTCATGTACTGCGACTGGCACAGCATGCCTGAGGGAATGCTTCCCAGTTTCTTTGGGATTAGTTTTTAGCAACAAAAACTGTGATGCAACCAGTTTAGGTGAATTAAGCAGGGACAACCCAAGCAATCACTTTCTCTCCATATCTGCCCTACTCACTGTTCTGGAGATCACTGCCTCTGTGCAAGGAGGGTGACCAAACAGTTCTTTAATCTCTGGCTGCTTTGCACAGCTCAGAGCCCTTCTGGGAATGGGGATCCCAGTTCAAGTGAGCAAGTGGTGGCAAGGCAAGCAGCACAGTTGAAGAGCAGGCAGAGCACACCATCCTTCTGCCACTCCTCCTGAAGAAGCAGGCCAGTTTGGTTATGTGATTAGTAATTATGGAAACTAACCCCATACCTTTCTATAGCAGTTACTTTTCTCTGTAAAACATCTTTATTACTTGTTTTGAGGTAGCATACACATGAGCTGTGAGCCAGGACAATGCTGCTCTAAGTGCTGTATAAACACTGAACAATGAGATGGAACTTCCTACAAAGTTTATGAATTAAACAAATTACATCTATAACTCCTGGAAGTGGCATTGTCATGCCCAATTTATCTAGACCATGAAGCAAGTTTTCCAGAAGATAATGCAAACTGAGAAGTATTTCACAGCCACTTACAAGAAGTTCTTAAGATCATCTTTAAAAATAAATAAGTCAGCTTCATTCATGGCCATTCATTCACAGCCAGAAATTTTAGCAAATTTGTTCTTTAGATGAATGGACACAAAAATAATGGAACTATACCTGCCTCAGTGTTCAGCAGAGAGAAACGAGAGGCCAGATATCACTTTGGTGAGACCCAGTGTGTTTGCCTAGCATGATAAATATCTCATGATTCAGTAGGTAGGTTGCATGTGCTAAAGCTGGCTTTGGCCAGGGCTGCAGGTGTTAAATGAGACCATTCCCTGGGATTGCTGGAAGTCTAGAGTTACTTCTATAGAATAACATTGTGTGTAAGCACAGACAGAGAGAGAGTGCAAACATGCCAATTGGCAAAATGAATTCTGATACTTGACATGATGTGGAATGCAGCATCTCTCATGTTTGGTGGAATTATCTACTTACCAGGACAGTCCAAAGGTATCCTGTCCTGCTGAGACTCATACAGGAATCTGAAGTTGGGAAGGGGTCAAAACACATACAGTGTGTGTTGGGTCTGTCAGTACCGTGGCTGGCATGAGGGCTGGGTGAGGTTCTTGTTCCTGAAAAGCTCCCTTTGATAAGATCTGCTTCAGTCAAGGTAGGGCTAGGAGGCCCCAGATCAGTAGGAATTAAATCAGTCTTCACAGACTACACTTCATCTGCTTCAAGATTGCCTTGAGGGATCAAAATAGAAATAAGTAGGACCCAATATACCCAAAGTCAGCTACCAAACCCACAACTTTGTCAAAACAAATCAAAAGTAAATGCCAGTCATGCTATTTGGCACCTCCTCCAGAAAGGAAAACTAGAGGTTACACACACAGAATCACAGAATCGATTGGGCTGGAAAGACCTCCCAGATCATCAAGTCCAACCCTCTGTCAACTCTAATCCATTTACTAGATCATGGCACTCAGTGACACATCCAATCTTCGTTTAAAAATCTCCAGGGATGGTGAATCCACCACCTCTCCAGGCAGGCCATTCCAATGCCTGATTACTCTCTCTGTAAAGAACATTTTTCTGATCTCCAACCTAAATTTCCCCCAGCAGAGCTTGAGCCCGTGCTCTCTTGTCCTATTGCTGGGTGCCTGAGAGAAGAGACCAGCCCCCACCTGGCTAGAACTTCCCTTCAGGTAGTTATAGACAGCGATGAGGTCTCCTCTGAGCCTCCTCTTCTCCAGGCTAAACAACCCCAGCTCCCTCAGCCTCTCCCCATAGGACTTGTGCTCCAGTCCCTTCACCAGCCTTGTTGCTCTTCTCTGGACCTGCTCCAGCACCTCAATATCTCTCCTGAACTGAGGGGCCCAGAACTGAACACAATACTCAAGGTGCGGCCTCACCAACGCAGAGGTTGACATATCTGAGAGTTCTTGTGGTACCAGGGGGTCTTCGCACTCCTAGGAAACTGGGCCAAGCCACCTTTTTGTGGTCTCTCCCAACACTGACAGAATCTATCATAATACATCACAAAAACTGGCAGGTACTTAACACTGCAAACCAAAACTGCTGCTGTGTGAGCCTGCCTTCCTCAAAGTAACAGGTAACACACGAGAGACATGGCTTTTCTCAGCTAAATGCAGCAAAACCTGCTGAGATCAGACTCTTACCTGGGGAAGATTAGAGGCTAAGAACAACCACATGTTGACTAACCCAAGTTTAACTCAGCTCACTGGCAATAAACTATGAAGTGAGGAGGCATCTGCTGCCAGAACATTGATATTTATTGCTCATCTCTGTTCTACCCTAACAAAAGCTATTGTTTTTGAGACCAGACCCATTTCTAAGTGATGCTCTTTCCCCTCAGCTGTTGGACTAAGGTGAGCTCTGTAGCCCACCCTGTGCTGAAGCTCTGTGTATGGCAAGATGAGAGCTCTGTTGGGTGGGGACACCACAAAAACTCCTTGCCCTGCAAAAGCAGATTCAGCCTAGGAGCAGCTCTGCAGTGGTTCCCTGTAGAAAGGAAGGGAGCAGAGGAGCAGTCAGATGAAAAACTCAAGTGTGAATGTCCTCACATTCTGCATGGTGATCCCTTGGTGAGACCAGCTGTGCTGCACTGACAGCTTTGGGCTGCTTGCATCCATCTGGTGTGGGCACTAGAAGAGACCCCATTGCTGCAACAGCTGTGGTGGTTAGCTGGGTCTGCTTAGGGTTAAAGAGACCCTTCATGGGACACTACATACATTGATGGGCTGCATCTCAAGGGCCCCTCCTGCAAAGGATAACAAACAGGCTCTTGGAGCAATCCCATTGCTGAGGCTGCTTCAGAGAAAGCCCACTGTCACCAGCTCTGCTGCTTTCAACCAGGGACATGAGTTTTGCTGCCAATCCCAGCTTTCCTCTTGCCAGGAGAGATAATACTGTGTTGGTCTAAAAAATCTCCTAACTGCTGCCTTCGGCCTGTGTCCAACACCAGTCAACTTCAGCTGTAATGCCACAGATAACTTGACATGCAGCATGGGGGATTCACTTACACAGAATACAGCTACAAAATGATGACATCTGCTCCAGCTTGTTTAAACTTTCTGGATCAGGTTTGTTTTTGCCTGTAACTGAGAGATTTTCTTATTTACTATTTCTGTTGCATTGTCACATTTAAGTGTAGATTGATAATAACAGTTACTGCACCAAGCAGTCATGAGGATTAATTAATGTTTGTGAAGCACTTCAAGATTCTCAGATGAAAGGAGCTATGAAATGTAATGTATAATTATTATGTATTATTAATAAACTTCTGACACATTGACAAGAGTAGAAATACTTTTTTTTTCCCTTTTCTTTTTATAAAAGATTTTTTTATGCTGTGAAGGACAGATTTACCAAAAATTCACAAATAAGTAAACAAGGGGTGAAAGCTTCTTATTCCACCATAAAGGCTGGGTTCTTCTGATAGCAGACAGCAAACAACACCTCAGAGTCTGAGCTGAATGCCTATTCTCTGCAGACACTTGATGAACTCAATCTTTGAGAAAGGCCAGATATGGAGAAGCACAAGGAGGTTACAGCCATTACTAATGATGGCAGTGTTCAAATGCTTCAATTAAAAGAAGAGTTTATTTAATGTGTGATCATAAGGTTACTAAAAGCATGTGACGCAAAAGAAATTAACGGTGCAGAGCAATAAATTGACATTTGGAAACAAACAGAAAAGATTTAGCCATGTGAATGAAGTTTTTCAGAGCTAAGAATGTGCCAGATGCAAACGAGATTCCCAGAAATATGAAGAAATCCAATCTGAGATGGATTCCTAGGCAGTTTCACAGAAGCATTGAGCTCTTATGTACTGCAGCTGCCTTTTGAATGCTTATGGCTGGAATCCAGCTGCACCAGAGAAAAAAGCAGTCCAGGGATTAAGAGTGGATTACCACTCCATTCCTTGCTCCATCACAGACCCTGATAAGCCAGTTAGTCCCAAGTACACCAGGAAAGTCACACTGCTCTCCTCAAGACAACTGGGAGGACAAACACTTATAACCTGCTCAGATGCCAGGGTAGAGAAAGCTAGGGACTGGCAGGTGCTGAATCACTGCAGAAAAGGATAAGAAAAGACTTAACACAGTCATATAAAAGGGTCCTCAGGGAACCAAGGAGCTGCTTGTGATGCTTTGTGCCACAATATCTTTCCATTCCCAGTTTATGCTACCATCAGATAACACTGAAACCTGCCAAGCAAAGCATACCTAGCAGATGGAAGAGATTTCTTGTGTCATGGAGAGTGTGCTTACTACAGTTCCTGCCCCCTATAAAAGATTTTGAGTAGCAAGACTGAGGCAGAGTTCTCTGCTCACCTCTTCAATTTATTCTTTTAGCAAAATGAGTATTTTTAAGAGATGCTCACAAACAATCTTAAGTATAAAATACAATTTGGTTAAGTATAATCATGTTTTAGAAACCTTTTGCCCAACAGTACCAATGAGAGAACATTTCTGGTGTTTATGCTGTTTATGTACTGCAAATGAGATTTTCAGCTCCATTTTGTTCAAAAATGAGCAAGAGCAAATGGACTTAAATAAAATAAAACAAAACTAATCTGTGCTTTTGGCTAGAGACTCTGCATGAATCCTAGTCCAAACAGCACTGAATAAGTTCAGCTCATAATAATTGGAACTGATTATATACTGCAGAAAAAAAACCAACTTTAAACCAAATTGTGCCTTTGGTTTGACTGTTCACCCAGCTTTCATTAGTGACATCAGGTTTTTTATCACATTAGATGGGTGCATGCTGGATGTTGTCAATATGAGATTAAGGTACCAACTTGTACTTTGGTTTTTGCTTTGCTGTTGATTTCTCCTGCCCAAACCTAGGTTTCAGACACATAACCAAGAAGCAGAGGGGTGAGTTAAGGCCACTTTCCCTTCACTGCAGTGCCAGTGCCTCAGGGGAAAAGTCACTTAACATCCATAACCCTCAGCCCAACAGTCCCCATCATAGGGCCACAATAGCTGCAAACTTCAGCAAAAACACTCACAGGAATCCCAACAGGCTGGAAGAGACTTGTGAGAAAGGGGGAACATTCCTAAAAAAACCCAATACATCTTTGATGCCAGGCTGAAAGGAGCTCCCAGACTACCAAAAAATCCCATGCCCTGACCCTCATATTCACATAAATACTATTACTATCAAAGGTGGCAATTGCTTTGTCTGAGGAGATACTACTCCTGTTGAATAACGTGAGTCATTCATTATATTTGCTGTGCTCAAAGTGGAGTTGGTTGCTAGGATTAGTTCTTAATTGAAAATAAATACCTTCCTTACACAGATCAATTTTGGTACAAAGGAATTCCCATATGGAAGGGCAATTTTAATATAGTGTATGTGCATACATATCAATATATAATGTATTGTATATGTAGTATGTTTTATCATTTCACTACACAGCTTTTTATACATCATCTAACCTATGCACTCTCTTGCTATTCAAAATAGAAAACATTTAATAGCATCCCCTCTCTACAACCAAGACTGCACCAGAGAACACTGAAAATGCTCCAGTACAGACCTTCTGCTTTTAGATCTACCAGAGGAAAACTTGCTATTTTTTCTGTAACCACTCATCCCTCAAACATGACAAAGTTTTCCAGAACCTTTCTATGCATAGTGGGCTCATACAAGTAGAAATATCTGTGTGAAAGCAAGAAGAAGTTTGATTTCTCACTCCAACCCCTTGATAAGCTGCCCAAGGGCTACCTGCATTTTTCTGTCACTAATCTCACCATAGGCAGCCTGCAGGGGCCACTGGAAGCTCACCCATACCATGGAAATGTGCTGGTGACGTGGGACAGGGGGAAGCCAGAGTCCCCCCCAGCTCTGCTCTGCCTTCCTCACTGACCTTGGGTAATGATCACCACTTTAAGTTGGGGATAATACCTATATCACAGGTTTGTCCTGGCCTTCACTAATCCATCTTTTCAAAGCACTTTGAGAGCTTTGCTTGATGAGTACAGACATTATAATACTGACCTGTTCTCATTACAGTCAATAGGAGTTTTACCCTCCAGAGAAGCAGAAGAGGGGCTGCTGGTGTTACTGGGGGAACTAGTAAATAAATGTGTTTGGGATATTTATTGCTAGTGTTTTGCAAGGGCCTATGGCAGGTGCAAAGGCACAGTGCTTGCCTGGGGATGCTCAGCACTTTTCCAACATTTGTTCTAGAATAAATAGAATTTTTTTGTTTAAAAAAAAATTAAAAAAATCAGAAAGACACCTCACTGAGTCCTGCTGGTGAACATGTTCAGCCAGAGCCAGGCTGGAAAGAAAACAGGAGAGGCCAAGTAAAGCTAGGACAGCAGAGAAACCAGAGAGCAGCCAAACACTGGAAGGAAGCTTACTACAAGGTTTGCTTTTGCTTTACCAAGTAACTGACAATGCCAGGAGGTGAACATGTGGCTATTGCCCCAGGGACTAAACTTAGGGCAAGGTCTTCTTGAGGATAAAGAGTGCCAAAGCTAAAGCAGCTCAGGCATGACAGTTAAGAGACAGGGTGTGGGGCAGAGATCCCTGAACAGTTTCCAGCTCACAGGTCCATGGCACAGAGCAATGTAGAGCTGATTTACCCACTCAGCCCTTGAGGCAGTTTTGCCCCATAAGGACAGTGACCTCCAAACCTGAACTCTGCCACACTGCAGTGCTGGTGCTCCTGCAGTGCTGGGAATGCAACCCAGCCTGTGATAGGGCTAAGCCTCTAGATCTAGGAAACAAACTGGGCAACTCTCACCACAGTAGGGGTCTGATCCTTGTCTGCCCTAATGCAGTAGAAGCAGAGACAACATATAGCTTCCATGTATAGCCTTTAGAGAAGGCTAATATTAATGTCTCTCTCTCATTCACTGGCCACATTGTGCCTCTTCTGTTGCTGCCAGATATCTCCATGGAGTAAATCATATTGACTATGTTTATTATAAGAACTAAGTGATCAGCTGTGAACTTTCTTTGACATAAATATTTTGCCACTAGCAATGACAAATAGCAACGCTCATGTTGTAAAAGTAACATTGGATTGTTCCTCTCCATGAGGGCATTTACGTCAAGAGAAATCAGAAGAAAGTTGTGATCTTCAGGATCAAGAGGAACAGACAGAAGTAGGAACTTGATGGCAAGGATATTTATCTCACTGCATAAGAAGAGTTAAAAGAAGATAGTCTTTAAAAAAAAAAGAAAAAGAAGAAGAGAATTGATTTTTCCACCGAGCTGAGGAGTGCCTCTGCATAGACAGCTCTGAGCACCACTGCAGTCAGAGCACACCCATCGGGCAAGGCATGCTTAGCTCAACAGCAAGTGCTTTGCACAGGTACCAGCTGAAGCTGCACCCACCCTTTGTGAGCATTAGACCACCCTGGCATTTCCTGGGATGATCAGGCCCAGCACTCCTCTTTGAATCCCGTTATTATCAAATCTCTGCAGTTATAGCTCAACAAAAGAGGGATTTCTCTGTTCCTGCAAGACACTCTACATAAGGAAAGACTGAGGGATCTGGGCTTGTTTAGCCTGGAAAAGAAGAGATTGAGGGGAGACCTTATCGCTCTCTATAACTACCTGAAGGGAGGTTGCAGAGAGGTGGGGATTGGTCTGTTCTCCTTAGTGAAGAGTGATAGGATGAGACAAAATGGATGCAAGTTGTGCCAGGGGAGGTTCAGGTTAGATATTAGGAAGAATTTCTTTACTGAAAGGGTTGTCAGCCATTGGAACAGGCTGCCCAGGGAGGTGTCTGAGTCACCATCCCTGGAGGTGTTTAAGAGACAGGTGGATGTTGTGTTGGGGGTCATAGTTTAGTGGGGTGATAGGGCTGGGACAAAGGCTGGACTCAATGATCTTCAAGGTCTCTTCCAGCTGTAACTATTCTCTGATTCTATGATTTTTGACCAGAGATGTTAGCACCTTAAACCTTGTCTGCTTGCAGGATGAGCAGGATGGGAGAATGCTGAGCAGCGAGAGGAATTTGTTTCTCAGAGAGATTTTTCAAAGGTACATATGAGAGCTGGTGCTTTAAAAATAGCATTGAGTATAGCACAGATCATCTAAGGAATTCAGCCTGAGCACAAGAGCTTGTCACTTTTCTCCTGAGGCAGGCAGGTAATCTTACACAGATGTAGATGTTTAGGCTCAGGAAAGACCACAAACTTGCTCCAGGCTCTCCTAGCAGAAAGTAACAGATAAGTTGAAAATCCAGGGTTATGCCTACCTATATATGTTCATGTACGCTATACTTCATGGGCTGTATGGCAAGTACACCAAAAGAACTACTAGGGGTGGCAATTTCTACTCTCCTTTTATAAAATCCTTTAGAGACTGCAGATCTGGAGACCTGGATAGCAAACTGCTGAACCCAAAGCATTTTCAGGCAGGAAATGGCAGGCAGCTCCTTGCCTGGATCCAAGAGCTGCTCAGGGCTGCAGTAACAGGTCTGGAGAAAGGATCACCTTTGAAGGATGAGGATTCCATCTGAAGAGCTTAGCACAAGCTTGTGTTGGCAGACACATCCCATGCAGGAAATAACATGAGATGTTGCATTAGTAGTGTGGAAGACTAACAAGCCAATGTCATATCTAGGATGTCTGCTGTGTTACAGGAACTTCCAAAGGGAACTGGAACTGGCTTAGTCTGGAGAAGAGGAGGATCAGGGGAGATATAATCACTCTCTGCAACTATCTGAAAGGAGGTTGGAGCAAGATGGGAGTAAGACAAGAGGAAGTGGCCTCAGGTTGCACCAGGGGAGGTTTAGATTGGATGTTAGGGAAAATTTCTTCACAGAAAGGGCTGTTAGACATTGGAACAGGCTGCCCAGGGCAGGGGAGTCACCATCCCTGTAGGTGTTAAAAAAAAACCATCTAGATGTGGTAGTTAGGGACATGGTTTAGCAGCATGGTGGTGATAGGTAGACGGTTGGACTTTACGACCTTAGAGGTTTCTTCCAACCTAATGATTCTGTGTGAAAAAAAAATCACAGGACACAATTACCAGTGTGGCAATATTGCTAGGTTTTGGGTTGGGTGTTTTTTTTCCCTTCTCAAACTAGGAGTTCTGAGAACTGGCAGCACAGAAATACATTGTGGGAAGGTCATCGGTGAGACAGAAGCAGAAGACACATCACAGGAGATTGAATGTAGGAATTAGGGCTCCCGTGACAAAATATTTAAAAAGTTCACTGGAAGGACAAACACCCAGAAAGGAGCTGCAAAATGAAAAGAGATTGATATAGAACAGCATATTCTGTGTTCACAGAACAGTGCTGTGCTAAAAACCTAGTGATAAGCTATAGATCAAAGTGGCAAATCCCTGAGCCCAGGGGAAGAGGCTTTGGAATGAGGCTCTACTTTTGAGGATCTCCAAAGGCACAGTTTACTTTGGATGAAGGGAAAGAGTCTCCTATATACATATAGCAGAAAAGCCAAGGCAGCAGCTACATTAGAAAAGAAGCCATGAATGCAAACAAAATACAGGCAATCTGGCTTTAACAGACAAAGTCAACATCTGCCTGGTGATGGGAGTCTCAGAGGCAGACAAGACATGGCTAAGATGTGACCCCTGCAATTAGGGAGAGGGGTTTCCTCTACTGAATGCTAAATTCAGGCAGGTTTGGAGATGAATGAAAACTGCATGCCATAAGGGAAGGCCAGGAATAGAAAGCCCATGTGGGGGAAGAACACTCTAGATGTAGCGAATGCATCTTCAAGAGGCTTTATCATTCTTATTTTGTCACTACTATCAACAAAAAATAAGAAAAGAGCTTACAGAGCAACCTCCCCAATCCCTGAGCAATGCATCCAGAGATTAGCAGCAGAGAGCAGTGGGCAGCTCGAGAAAAGCTGTTCAACAAATGTAGAGGCATGCATAATAAGATTACTGAATTGGAGTTGCATGTTTTCAAGGATAAAAGTGATATTATTGCACTGGCAAAGGCATAGTAGGAAAAGGG
The DNA here is from genome assembly GCA_013396975.1 of Bucco capensis. Lineage (NCBI taxonomy): Eukaryota > Metazoa > Chordata > Aves > Piciformes > Bucconidae > Bucco > Bucco capensis. The sequence continues at coordinate 2,095,974 of VWZO01002743.1, read as the reverse complement.
GAAAGGATGAGAAATAGCCTGCCAGAATGGAGAGATTGCTGCAGCAGAGCTCCCAACAGGGCAAGGACTAGTGGGAAGTGGAGGCAGCAAGGAGGAGAGGAAGTGCACATCCTACTTGACATGCAGATATGCAGAGAAGCTTTTTGCAAAGTGGGTGATGTCATCATGTTTTTCTCAGCCTTCAGGACAGCAGGAGAAAAATAGATTAAACCAGCACATGCAGAGGAGTCTGTAAGACGAGCAGACTTCCCCCATCCCATCCCATGCAACACTAATTGGTCAAANGAAGAAAGAAGGATTTCTTTTCCTTCTAAGAGCAAAAAGGGCAGTGTTCTTGCAGAGTTGCTGGAAAGGTCCAAGTGATCAGAGGATTTCCAGGACCATATAAGTTAGAGATCTCGAGTTGCTCTAATTTGCTATTTAGTTATATTGGAAAGAATGGAATAACTGCAGTTTGTGATTTTCCATGATGCCATGAAGTCTAGTTGGATTTACAGCTAGGCTGTCTGTCCCAAGGCACACGGATATCTCAAAAGGCAGGTAGACACACACATATCCTAACTAGCTTTGTTAGTAAAAAACAACAGCTAAAGGAGGGACTCCTGCTTTGGAAACCCAAGGCTGCTAGCTGGGTCATGTGTGACAAACCAGCTTCCCAAGCTTTTAGCCTTGGACAAGGAAAGGGTAATTAAGATGAAAAGCCAACACTTGAGTGCTGGAGAACTACTAGTCACTACTGCCCTGACACAGACACTAAGTCCCAAGAAAAAGCAGCAGCTTTGCTTGGCTTCCAGAGATCTGCTTTTCTTTCCTGAAGAAAGGAAAACTACCACACAGCAAAATGCAATAGCTACACTCCAGAAAATATCTGCACCTCGTCTTCATCTGGGGTAAATCCAGACAGAAGTGAGCACCAGAGAGTCTTCTGATTAAAAATGGATGTTGTGAGTACACCAAAGTACAGGAGGAATGCTATTTAAAAAAACCCTAACCAACCACACAAAACCCAACTACTAAACTGTTAAGGGAGACTGGGAGAATGATAAAAATAAGCAGGACTATGCAAAAACTGAGATTGCAGGAAGAGGAGGAAGCATACACAAAGACTGCAACGAGTATTTCTCAGGGATATGCAGGCAAATAAAGTCACAGGAGGTGAGAGAAAGTCATCCTCTAAAACGTCTTGTAAGGGAAGAGAGAGAGAAATAAAGAGTTTCATTAAAAAAATTAACAGGCAGTTATTTAATTTGGTAGTTCCTCAGTGCTCAATTCTGTGCATAGAGATTTTTCCCACTGGGCAAGGGGAGCACAGGAGAGTACAGCCCAGCAAGTGCCTCCAAGTTCAGTGGACTGGTGGGTGAAATGATTCATGTGCCTGTTGCACAGTCTGACCATGAGGAAGGGCTGGAGTGCTGCCCCATGACACCTCCTGCAAGGACAGTGCAGCTTCAGTTACAGCTGCAAGGGACTGCAGCACTACAAGAAAGGAGCAAACATCCTTCTGCTAGTTCTATGGGGAGATAAGAAGGCAACAAGCTGGGGGCTTCAACTGCTGTCTGATGCTTCTTGATAAAAACTTGGAGACTCTCAAAGAGTGGGTATTATGAAATCTAAAGGAGTGGTTTTTCCAGTCACATACAGGGTAAAGCATCACGCATAAATAAGACACTGCTTGCCAGGAGATTGTTAGTTTAAATGCCAGACAGATCAGTCAAGAGATAGGAGTAAATCACCAGTGGATAAAAAAGCAACAAAAATTAAGGTCTGGGGGACCCTTTTTGTCTTTTTGAATGCCATTTTCCACCCTGAGGTACATCACATAATTCCTTTTTTAAAAAACAAAACCAACCACAAATAGAAAACAACTCACTCCCTCAGGATTTAATGAGTCCCAGTATAACCATGAGAAGTTCTGCAGTAAGCTGTTATGGAGGAGTCAGGTCAGATGTTGCACAGAAAAATGTTAAAATACAAACAATGCAGATATCCAGCAGGAAAGGCCACCTTGATAGAGCTGGAGTTAGACAACAGGGTATGGTTTACAGAGCAACTGTGCAGGGTCTAGGGGAGAACCTGCATTTGTAGCCATTTTCTAGACTTCTTGAAGAAAACTTGAAAGGAAACTTTCTTACATTCAAATGGAGAAACCTTCTAATTGAGTGGCATAAATCTGAGAAAAAAGAATAAGCAAGACTAGCATAGATTTTCCCAACAGCAATTTTAGGTCCTTCAGTGACAACCATTAAACCTCAGAATAGTTTACTTTGTTCCCTCTCTATAGGAAGAGTTTGAGCTCACAGACCTGGCAAAGCAGAAAAAGTCTGGCTTTAGGAAAGGTGACAAAAGTTCCTGGAGGTCTGTGGTCTCAGTGAAAGTGCTCCACTGAGCAGACAGCTGAGGAAACCTGGCCAGGAGGTATCAGGCAGAAGCACAGATTTAGAAAATGCAGCCTGAAACAGAGCCTGGACCTAGCTGATTAGGTCAGATAAGTCCTTCTCCCCACACTCTTCCATCAAAAGTTGAAGACTGGGTCCAGCCTATTCAATATGTGAAATGAAAGTGATCAAAGCAAAGGACATACTTCAGCATGAGAGAAAAGCTATCAACCACAAGGGAGAAAATTGGATAAAGAATAAGCTTAGCAGCTTTTCTGTGCCTGCCTGGTGAGCTAATTGTTCACCATGTCCATTTTCCTTGCTACACTTGCAATGAGCAGAAATCTGTGTTTGGGAACTAGTGGAATATCTGAGAACATACAGCACCATTTTCATTACCGTAACGAAGTCACAGAATGGAAGCTTTAAGTGGGAAGGATAATAATGCATTACCATTCACTTTCAATTAATCCAGAGCCTGCAATGCCGAATGCACTTACTCCCAGAATTTTCTCAGAAAATGAAGCTGGAGTGCCTTTCATTTATAAATCACAAGAGACATTTATTTGGCAAGAATGACCCCTGCTCATATACAATAAATCATGAACATCAACGGTCTCTAATGGATTTTGAGTCAGTGCCACAGGCAGCAAAGCCTGGGGCCTGTGTTTCAGGATTCCATGACTATGCCAAAGGAGCCTTATAAATGATTAATGCATTCAGCACACTGTCATCTGTGCCTTTGGAGAGAAGAGATATTCTGGGGCTCTGTTTGTCATTAAAAAAGTGATAATTGGTTCAGCAGCGACCATTCCCCTCCCTTCCCCCTGCCAGAATGGGCCATTTAGCTCCACACTTCATAAAATTCCCTTCCCCAAACTTTCAGATGTGCTTTTGGTTCACAATGTGCAACACTTCAATAAGAGAAAAGAGTGGGGGAAAAAGGAGTCTGTTTTCATAAGCAGCCCACCAAAGCCAGACTTCCTATGGTATGCAGCTAAGGTTTGCATTTGCAAATAGATATATGCAACAGCAATGTGACATTAAAGAGGTTGCTGGAGCCTCTTTCTACTTCTTCACCATACTGTGAGGACAGTAGTACATAGCAAATTCAAGTTTGTCCCTACTGCTCAGTCTCTTATGCTTTTCCGTTATTCATCCCACAGTTTCAACCTCTTCCCCTTCACTTTTGTCCCCATGGTTACCAAATCACTGTGTTCACAGAGATTTTCCTCACTAAAGAATGTGACTAACATGAGACAGCTAAATTATCAGAGCCAACTCTAACATTGGAAGATAAGATCTATGTTAGGAGAAACCAAATGCCTTCAGATAGATCAGTTGCACCAGCATCAACTTCAGTGTAAGCAGCACTTCAACTATTGACAGAGACAGAGCTGCAGCAGTATTGCACAGGGAGACTTAACATAGGCTGGAATCAGGTAAAGGATGAAACTCAAATGCTGGCTTTAGCAGAACCATAGCCTAGGAGTCCATGATGCAAATAACTAGGAGATGCGTTTCACCACAAAATTTTAAATTAAGTCCTAGAAGAGAAGGCATTATTCCCTGACTAGATCTGGGTCTAAGAGTTCAAGTAGATTTCCTCCTCTTAAAAGCCACTCTGGTTAAAACAGTAGAAGACACACATGTTTTAGGTCCAAAGAAATCTCTGTTAGAGAGACAAGGCTATTGAATAACAAGTTTACAACCTCCAGCCACAGCAATCAGTGCATGCTGACCCACAGGTGAGTGGAGCTGCTCCCACACTAAGCAGCCTAGGCTGCCCCAGAGAAGCTCAAACCACACCCTTTCCAAACTACCTCAGAAAGATACATTAAAACTTTTTTGCATCCAAGAGGCCTTTCTACTCTTCACTCACAACATCCATTCAGCCACAAGTGCCTAGACACCAAAGCAAGGGTAGCAGGACAACACCTCCTGTAAGCATCACCAGTCATAAGACAATATAGACAACACTTGAGAAGAAATGCGGAGATCTTACCTTGGCCGCTACGGAGGAGTTGGGCTTCTCCAGGAGGTCCCAGAGCTTTTTCCTTTTTTCAGCACAGCATGTGTTATCAAATTCCTCCCCTTCCCTTTCCCTCAGTGTCTCAGCTTCTCTCTTCAGCTCCTCATTCATCTGCTCCTTCTTCTGGTGGTAGCGGGCCTGGCAGCAGGACTCCAGGTAGATCTCATCCACCCCCCAGTAGTCCAGTTCCTGGCTGAAGGACAAGGCGCACATCTCCTCCATCATGTGCAGCTTGCCAGTACGGTAGAAGTTCAATATTGAGGTGAATGCCCCGGGATGCCTGTCAAAGAAGTACTCATTCTCTTCCAGGTTGTAGTCATCACAGATCTCCATAAGAGAGTCGTGCGTGTTGCAGTCTCTGAGCTTACCCAGCCTGGTCCGCGGCAACCTGTCCAAGGTCCGCCAGAGAACCTCGTGGGCCAGCCCCCCCACGTTGAGCTTGACCCTTCGGGAGCAGGCCTTGCTCCTGACGATCTCCGTGGGGTCCGGAGGCAAAGAGGTAGTAGAGCGAGATCCATGCTTATTCATCCCCAGAGGCATCGCTGGTCCCCCTCTGGCTGGACTCTCCAAGGTGCTGCGTGGGGCAGGGCTCTTGGGGGCCGGCTCTCCTCACCTCTCTTTCCCCTCCATGCCCCAGAGCTGCAAGAGAGGCCAACCATGGGTCCCTGACCGCTCACCCCGAGCCCGGCCCAGGCCCCGCTAATCGGCTCAGGGGGCGGCGGCGGCGCTGTCCGCCCCGCTGGTGTTGAACCGTGCCCGGCGGGCGCTGGCCGCGGTGCTGAACGCCACCCGCTCCCACGTGTCGGCCCTGGCTCAGCCGCCCAGCTCCCCCGGGCGGCGGTCGGGTGGTGTCCCCCGCACTGTTCTGCAGGAGGGTCATCTGCACATCCTGACCAGGGAGATGGGAAGCTGGGCACGGCCCCGGGAGCCTGTGCTAAGAAACGGCTAGGAACTGCTGACTGATAAGGGAGGGCACAGAGCTCCCCCGAGCACCCCTCGGAACACGGGCGGCTAGTCAGGGGTGGGCTGGCACGTTGCCCCTCATCCCGAAGCGCACCGGCCCCGCTACCGCCGTCCCCTGAGCGCTTAGTCCCGCAGAAGAGCTGGATGCTGCACCTCGGGTGCCCCTATGACCCAGCCAGGGCAACCCCCGCTCCTTGGAGCCGGCGGTGCCGCTCGTCCTGCCCAGCCGTGCGGGCTGCAGGGAGGCGCGGAGGCTTTTTATAACTCCAGCCTTGCAAATCTCCCCGAGGAAAGAGCTGCGGAACGGAAATGGTGGTATTTCCAGCCACTTTAACGACACACTCTACCTCTCTGGGCTGCCCAGGGACACCCCCACACACACCCCATGCCGACCTCTGCAGGGAAATGAACGAAAAATCGGAATAAGGAAAAATCCGGAGCCTTACTTGCAGAGCCGTGTGGCTTATGACAGCCCTGACCACTGTTGCTTACACAAGATGGCACGAAGAGAAAGCCCGGCGCAAAAAAGAACGGCTCCTCCATTCCCAGCCGGCACTGCTCCCGGGGCTCGACCCCTCTCCCCGCTGATCCAGGTCCCTCCCCAGATCACCCAACCGAGATACCCCCGCTGCCTCCAGGCTGCCGCCTCGCACAGGGAAAAGCTCCTCTCTCTCGGCCCGAGCCCAGCCCGCACCTACCTCCTCCTGCGGGCTCCTAGCGAGGCGGTGCGGGGCTGTGCGGGGCCGAGGGCGGCTACATCCTGCGGCGGGGCGGGCAGCAGGGGCGGCCCCGCTCGCATCCCCCCGCGGGCAGCCTCAAGGCGGAGGGATGGCGGCGGCGCTCCTGGCTGTCCACGGAGCCCAGGGGGAGGGGAAGGGAAACGAGGTAAATCGGATCCCTCGGCAGGAAGCTTTCCAAGGCCTTCCCTCGACTGCGGCTCCTCACTCGTGCCTAGAGTCAACGCCGAAGCCGCCTCTGCCCCTGCCCCCTCCCTCCCAGCCCTCTCTTCGTGCAGACACAAAGGAAAGCTCCGGTACTTCCTTCTGCTGCCTCGGAACGGAGATCAACAAGTCTAGTCTGAACCTTCAGCTTTTCCCTGCAATTCTGTCCCGGAGTTGTTTGGAGTGAATTGGAAGTTGGGGGTGGAAGAGAGGAAGGGAGCTCCACCGTGAGCTAGGATGCAGCATTGCAGGGCAGGTTAACGCTTTCCTGGCCGGACTTCACCGCCCTGGGGCTGATTTACAGCGGGGGAGGCGCCTGGAACAGACCTAGCACCGAGGGGAGAGCCGCAGCATCCCTTCATAGGAGGATGGGGCTATTCCCACCATCCTCCAGCTCTCGGTGGTATCACCCGTGAAAACAGAAGCAGGGAGCACTGCCAGAAGAAAAATGATGAGCAGAGAGCAGGAATAAGCTCAGCAGGGCCCCTACTGCTTCCCAGGCCCTGTTTGCTGAGCCAGGAGCAGCTGAGCTCTGTAAGGCTGCATGCACATTGCACATTGTGAGAGGAGCAAACTGGGCACTGGTCCTCACCCTGGCAGCCCCTCAGCAAAGGAAAGGGCCTTTTCTCAGGATGGTCATGTATATTTGCAGATAGAGAGAGGAGGACAGTAGCAGATTTCTATTGCTGATTAGCCCTATAAATATAATAAAAAGGAGCATTTTGTTACCTGAAAACATAGTAGAAACTGAGAAAATGGTGACTTTCCAGGCAACAGCACAGCATTCAAAGCATCCCTCTGGCACTCTGTCATTCTTGCCTTCCTCCTTTACTCCTAGCAGGGCAAATGGACCCCACCAGGAGCTGGGAGCTTCCTTAGAATCAGTTAATGCAGTTCACCTGCTCAGGCTGGTGTGCTAGAGGTACACAGCAGTGCTCGTTAGCCCTCTCTCCTCTTGCACTGATTGGCCGTGGCCCTTGGACTCTACTGACAATTTCTACTACAAGGTTTTTAAAATTGGAGCCTGGTGTTTGATTTTATATGGTCAACTAGGGAAAAAGACCCTCAGTGCTGCTTTTTCTATACTTCTCTCCCTAGCCCCCACTTGGCTCCCACTGCCTAGCATACACAATGTCAGTGTTATGCTATTATATTTGGTGTTTGAATGTCCACATCTTCCTTAGAGATAGCTTTCTGAAATCCCAAACAGTGTTTGTTTTCCTCCAGTACATCTCACAACTGTATATCATCTGTATATTTCAGAATTTCTTACAAGGAGAAGTAGGTCACTACTTCCTTTTGCAGAAGAGGAAATTAAGATAGGGAAAAACGAGCTCGCTCAGAGGGGAGGTGGAAGGAAGAATTGGGAATAAAACCTGTTGACTAATATAATCCCAGCCCAGAGCCCCTCCACTGAAGTAGCTCCTCCTGCCCCATGAAAACCTACAAGCAGTATCCAGAACACTTCTCTTACTTTCTCATAATTTCTCCTCCAGACTCTACTTCATTCCTCTTACAAGTGAGATGAAAACCTCTGATCAGGGCTAGGAAGACAAATCTGTTAATGATTACAAAGTGCTTTGAAACTTCCAACTGGCAGGTGCTGTAGGAGAGCACTTTTTTGTTAGCACTAGCATCCAGGGCCCATTATCTCCCCTTGTAACAAATGCAGGTGGCTCTTCTGCAGGAAAAGATGCTGGAAGAGAAAATGACAAGTAGCCTAATGCAGGGAGATGCATCAAACTCAACACAGTTAAAACAGTGGGAGAGAGGCAGCTTGGGTTTATTAGCAGAGTGTTTGTATCTTCCTGTATCACTCTCACTACCCTGCCAATGTCATTCACATGTTCTGCCAAAAGGCTGGAGCATCAGCCATGGAGGGGGCCATGTGGAGGAGCAGCATGGAAGCAGATTCCTCCACCACTGCATGCTCACCCTTCTGCACATGTCCTCTGGCCAGCACTGAAAAATCATGTTGGAGTCTCTGGTAGGAGGTGTGAGAGGGAGCCTTGCCCAGGACAGACCCTCCAGCTGGCTGTGCCTGGGATGATTCTGGACTCTGGCGAGGGAGGAGAGGACATTTCCACACCCAGGATCTCTCTTCCTTGCAACATTGCTTGTCCCACAAGAGAGAGTTTGTCAGCAAGGGGCAGTGCAGGCCTGAGGATGCAGAAATGTGCAGTCTTCTCACTTTTCCCCAAGGTTATCTAACCCACTCTTGGTTTGGATATTCCTTTCAATGGATATTTTTGTACCCTGAGCTTCTGCAAACTTAATTTATGGCTTGTCATTTTCACAGTCTATGGAACCTGCCAAATGCTTGAATGTAGTCTGTGGCAAACCCTGTTCCTTTCCTGATATTACAGCAGTTATTGACAAGGAAACACCTTAAACCTCAAGTACTTTAGAGGAAATGTGGAGACTATGACAAATACATGTTTTCCTGGCACGGCAGTCAATGGTATATACATATCTGGATTTCATCTGCCAAGCAGAAAAGGTCTGTAAGACAGTGTTTGCTGAGCTACAGCATGACAGGGAAATAGGCTGAGTTTAAATATGGAAACAGCCCTCTGCTGACCTGCAGGAACTCCTCTGGCTGCATGGGGAGAAGTAGCACATCTTCACAAACACCCATGCCTGTATAGCAGTCTGGGATCTTCCTGTCCATCCTGTGAAGCAAGGGGAGAGGTTGATTTACATCATTTTACTGGTCACAGAAAAACAAAGGGCTATGAGAAAAGGAAGGCTTCTTGCCTGCCTTGTCACAGCAGTGGTGTTTTGAATGTGGAACAATGGGTTTCCAGCAGAGATGGACACAGCAACTTTGGTGGCCCATGGGTTTTGGCTGGTTCCTGATGCTGAGGGGATGCTGGGTTTCATATTCTGAAATGAGCTATAGGATATAACAATAACACCTATTGTTCTTGCAAACCAAGAGCCTTGTATTTGTCTTTGTGAGTGGGAAAGAGAGTCATACACAACAAGCTGTCTGTTACAGAATGTTTCCTATTATGTCCCTTTAAGGATTCCCTTAGTATCCAGGGATTTTCTTTCCAGGCTATAAACACTTTAGATACAATGGAGATTTTCTTTTATAGTCTGAAATCCTTTCCCTTAAATGGAAAAAAAAAAAAATCAGGTTTCTTGGCAGAGATCTGTAACAAGTGTTGAAAATTTGAACAAAGATACATAGTGCAGAGTAGCTTGTGCTACTGAGAGCACAGGAGCATGGACATATTGGAATACCAGGAAAAACACTGGAGGCAGACAGCAAAATACAATAAAAAAATGAAACTTGAAGAGACAATGCTCTCCTCAGAAATCCCAAACAGAGCTTGGATGGCAATATCTGCAGCAGCTGGGCTCCATCATCACATTCTCCCTTGCTGAAAACCCCTTTTGGATGAGTTCAGTTGTAGCTGCCAACCTATGGTGCCACATGGGAGCAGCTCTGTGAGCAGAGGGGAAGCCTTGGTAGCCACAGCTTTCCTGGCCCTGGCCTGTCCCCTCAGAAGGCTCCACCATTCACTCTTACACTTTCCCAGCTCCTCCTCTCATCATGGTAAAAAAAACACCTTTCCCAAACTGTTTATGTGTAAGTCCATCATGTCTCACTGGTCCAGAAACCAAGGTCTGATCTCTACCACACACTCTGGGTCCTCAGAGAAGAGCCGAAGGATCTGGAAGGGCTGAGCTGCTGGACTGAATATCTGCAGAAGCAGGAGCTGGAGGGAGTAAGAGCAGAGTCATCTCAGCAGGGACCAGGGACCAGAATGCAAATGTCCCTTGGCAGAAGGCAAATTCTCTGGAGAATGTCTCAGCTATAGAAGAGAAAAGAGCACAGCCCTCTCTGATGTAATGGATGTAATCAAATGGGAACCTTGTCCTGTAAAGAGCTAAGTTCATCTAATGTTCAGCTTACCTAAAGTTTTCAGATGCATTTTGAAGTCCCAAGAGTGCCTAAAGTTTCCCTTGTTGCAGGCAGGCTTCCCTCCCTCCTGCCACCTTGAGGAGGGGCAGAGCAGAGCTGCATCACTGCTTGCTTGGCACCACTCTGCAAACAGCTCTTGGTGCTTAGTCAGCCTTGGGCTCCTTTGGCCTTCAGGAAGAGGACAGGAAACATGCCAGTGCCAATTGTTATTAGAGAAGCTTCTGGTTCAAGTTCCCACAAAGCACATTCAGAGCCATCCCCCTCGGCTCCAGCTTTCTGCCCTTCCCAGGATGTACATTTCCTCCTGCACTTCTATAAAGTCTCTTCTCTGTGCTTGCCAACCACAAGCACATACTGTCTTCCCAAGGGTGGCTCCATCTTTCCTCTCATCTTGACAAGGATGAGTCTGGGATGCTGTGGAAGCACCAGCCTATTCTCCAAGGTGTGTGAAACATCACCTCCTGGTTGCATCTGTCTTGTTCATATCAGGTTTGAGACCAAATACAATTACTTCAGAGGGGAAAAATAGACAAACATTTCTGATGGTTGAGGAATAAAAAGCACCCAGTGGGGCACTTTGTCCCTGATACCCATCTGCTAGGGAATTTGCAAAATGAGCTGAGAAATTCATTTTCTCCCACCTATCAATATCATAGATCAAATCCTATGGGGTTCCAGGTTCCCATCCTGCCCAGGAGAGACTGGTGGCATCAGGATTCCACTAGCTCCTGCAACCTATGGAAGGTCCATGGGGACATTTTATCCCCTTAGCTTGTGTTGTTCAAGCAGGGCTGGCACCAAGGGAAAAACAGCCACCTATAAAATGTTATCTAAATTTAGCTTTAAGCACTGAGCTCTGTGAAGCAGGTGGACATGCCTTGTTATTCAGTAACTCTAAAGGGCTGGAAGCTTGTGTTAATCACCTCACCATCAGTCAGAAGGGAGGGCAGCAGAGACAGAGAGGCTGGCCAGAGATGTGATCTCTCCTCACAGGGCTGACCAAGTGCCTGTTCATCCGGGGGCTGCTTTCCACCCGGCTGCTGAGGACTGCAAATAGGCCTGCAGCCTTTCACACCATTGGGAGTCTGTGGCACAACAGCCCCATGCTGACTGCAGGCAGACTGGGTAGTCTTTTAGGAGATGCAGAGTCCAGAACCTAGATGAAATATTGTTCTGAGGAATTCATAAGCAAGAAGTCCTGCCTGCCCTTCCATAGCTCCCCCCATGACTAGGATCCCTCTGGAAGCTGGGAGACCTCCAGCTTCCACCAGCTTCCAGAGGAATCCCAGCCATGGGTCAGCTTGCATGTGGGGAAAGCCCCTTGCACAGCCAGGCAATGGGCTGCATATACAGTGGGGTAGCTGGTGATGCAGGCAGCAAGGTGAAGCCACGGCTCTGAACAGAAGACATCAATAGGGATGTACAAGGAACTAGATCTATATTGTCGACCCTGCCATGTTTGCCACCAGCCCAGTGTGTTTCCCACAAGTTTCTCTGACTCAGAGGCAGTGGGTGCCATCTCTCTCCCTGGTTTGGAGGAAGCCTGTCTGCTTTACCCAGCATTTGGAGAACCAGCCTGCTCCAAGTGTGTCACAACAGGCAGTGGGGAGCCCTTGCCTGCTATGGAGGGAAGGAGTGCTGAGAAAGAGCAGCAGGAGGAATGACAAGTCCACCTTCCCTTAACAGAGAATATGCTGACTTGACTGTTTCAGGAAAGGCTTTTGGCAATGAGACTCCAAGCAGTACACTAGCAGTTGGGTCTGCTAAAGAACTTGCCTATTCCAGTCTCTGGCAGCATCTTTCCTGCACAGCTGAAGGAAACACAAGTGATGTTGCAAAGGAGTCAGGGCTCTGAAGGGCACTCCAGGGTGTGACCCCAGACTTAGGAAGCCTTCCTGCTTTCTGCAGTGGCAAGGTGGTCACAGGTGCCCTGGAGAGGACATTGCACCCACGGGGCAGGGGCACCCAGTCCAGGGTTGTGAGTCTTCAGCCCAGTGAGTCACATCCTGGAGGACTACTTTAAGTGTGGCAATTAGAGGTGAAGGCTTGACCTGTTCACAGCCTTCACTACCCAAAAAAACCCCTTCTGTTCCCATTTCTTCCAGACTACTTCTGATCCTGCTCCCTCATTCACTTGGGATTTTCTCCCTGCTCCTAACATTTATGTTCTGACATTCCAGTAACTGAAGAAATAACAATAGTAAAGATTCCTCAGGGTTATCATAACAGAGATTTTTTTTTAAGAGAGTTAGAGTTACCTGCTTTTGTCTTTTTCCATACATTAAATATTAACAACCCAGACAATGTAATGCAAAATTTAAAAGGCCCTCAGTTCAAGCAGCTACACTCCAGTCATCAGGAAATCCCAGCAAATCCCTGAACTTCTCAGCTCCGGTCATGTTTGAAAAGCAAGCAGCAATTTCAGTGTTTCACAACAGTTCTCCAAAATCCCTTGATGGCCTTTCAACTTCAAGCTTAGCCTGCATTGGCAACTTACCTCCTCAGTCCTGATGGGATGTGGAACAAGGCAGAGCACCCAGCTCTAGCCCCAGGCAGCCTCTGGCCCCTTGGGCTGTGTAAGGCTGCTGAGGAGTGACCCTCTCACATTTCCACCTTGGGGATCAGCACAGCTGGAAGCACTGACATCCACTGCCCCGGAGCTGATGCTAGAGGATGTCCACCTTCCTTCTTCCCTTCAATCTCAATGCAGAGCAGGTCCTCTGCAGATGCTGTCACTGCTCAGGGGTCATTGCTTGCTTGCTGGAAGGAGCAGGGTGTTTCTCCACCCCTTGCACACATCCTGTATCACCCTGTGTGCCAGTAAGGCATGTGGCAATATTCTCTCCAGCTTTCTTCAACTCCCTCACCCTGTCTCTACTTTCTGGCATGTTTGCAAAGGTCAACCACAGTCTCACCACTGGAAAGCCAGAGGTGAGTGAACTGAGCCCATCCCAGCGCTCGCTTGGCCATCTTACAAATGGCTGCTCTTCAGACAGTCTTTTTTGTTCTTGCACATAAAAAGTGAAGGTGGTTCTCCATCAAAATCAATAAATGAGGTTAATTAAATACCTCTCCTCAGCAACACATCAAAGCCTCCTCCTCAAGCCCAGCATGAGTGCAGGTGATCTTTGCCTGCATTGCCCTGACCAATCCCTTTGATATGGGAAGGGCTGTGCAGGGAGGGCTTAGGGAAGCCAAGGAGCAGCTCAGGTCTTCTAATTACCAAGGGCAACACAAGTATCATGTCAATAGATCTTAAGCTCTGTAAAGCAGCTACAATTTATTCCTAGCCCAAAGCTATCTGTCCTGCATGGGTGTTTTTCTCCTCTCTGTGGAAAAACTCCTGGTAAAATGTGAATTGACTTTTGGGGTGCCACATGTGGCTGCATGAACCCTTCCTGCCCTGGTCTTTGCTCTCCTGAACCCTGCTTTCAAAGGAAAGGAGGATGGAAGCAGTTTGTAGGCTGATGTGGGCTGAGTGAATCCCAGGGGCTGGGGGCTGCTGGGAACATGATGCCTCTGAGAGCAAATGCCCAGAGTCCCAGCAGCTGCTTTTCCAGTTAGTTAGCTACTAGCCCCCAGGAACACTGCAAAAAAGGGAATTCAGTAAAGATGCATTGCAAAAAGCTTGTGTAGTTCCTTCTGGGTAATAAATGCAAGTCTTTTATTCTGTAATAAAACCTATATTTGCTTGAGGTTTCCATACAGTAATTTGAGGATAGTACAACTGTTCTGCTTTCCCAGCACTGGGTGCTAGCAGCTCTTCTCTTGTCTCAGCCTGCTGAGATGACATTGACCACTGATGGGTCCCTGTAGAAGGACTCATTAGTGGGTCCTTGAGGTTAAGCATCCATCTCCATGGATTTTAATTTAGTAAACCAAGAAAAACCAGCTCAATTTTGAAAAAAAGTGACTAAAACAAGGGTTTCCCTGTGGAAACAGATTAATTAGGATAGGAAACAAGCAGCAATGTCTGGGGAACCATCCCAGGAACTTCAGTGGTTTGCTTTACAAATCTTTACAGTGCAATTTGAGACCAAATCTCCCAACCATTTGCTTGATCAGGAGAAATGTGATGCCCCAGCCCCAACAAGGACTAAAGCACTTTTTAGGGAAGGGTGACTTTGTAGATGGAAGCAAATCCTTTGGCCTGTTCACAGTTTCCGTGTTTAAATGCAGTCTTTCCATACCCTGAAGGAGCGCCCTGAAAAGAGAGCAGGAGGCTGTCCTGGCACTGACCAGCTGAAAAGATGCAGTCTGGGAGGAGATACGATTTCCAGTGAGTGCCTTGCAGGAGGGTACATAGAAACACCAGCAATCACTGGCAAAGCAAGCCCTACTCCTCCAGTGTCTTTGTGCTGGGTACCATGAAGCTTACCAGAGGCACTGGAAAGTCCTGCTTAGATCTCAGAGAGAAATACATCTCCCCAGTTTTGGAATAAAAGGTCAGAACATCAGCTGCCTCCTCTTCCTTGCTTCAAACTTAACTGGTCTGTCTGGAGAAAGCTGTACAGGGCAGCAGCTTCCTGGTGCTGTGAGAAGGCACCACAGCAGCTCTCAGCCAAGCAGGTTGTGCACAGCAGCTCCAGCCCTTGGGGAACACCAATACAAACACAGCAGAAATTTGTAAATGCACATCTGAGCATCTCCTGCCTAGCCATGCTGTGTGCAGATCTTCTGGGCCACCAGCAGTTGGGTTGGGAGCTTGAACTCCAACAGGGCTTTTTTCCAGCTGCTAAATATTGCAGCAATGCACTTTATACATACAGTCATGATGCTGAGTCACTCCAGAGTATCTTCTCTCCAGTTCTCACTCTACGTTACAGAGAAGGAACATCAACCTTCTGCCTGGACCTTCGGGGTCACTCTGTAGAAGTAAAAGCACAGTGTTGTGTGTACTTGAGCTCATGAGTCCATTAGCTATATTTAGTTCCCATCTACCCAAAGATTTGCAGGAAAATGGATGAATGTGCAAACTTAATTGCAACTTAGATCCTATAGATTTTGACAGTTATGTTTTCCTTGAAATGTGCCTCTAGGATGCAGTTTTCTCTGAGTGTATCTAGTGTTTAGTTACTCAACATGACTGTACAGCATGCTGGAGCCTCTCAAGCACCCTCAGCATCAAAGCTGCAGGCTCACAGCTACAAAGCTGATGCACAGCAATGGCATCTTTTGAGTGTATTTTTTCTATCGGTTCTTCATCCCAATGGACTAATCAATACACTAGTTGGGGTAATAAACAGCACAGTAACAATTCTTGACAAACATACAGGAAAGTGGAAGAAAATGACCAGCTGTTGGAAGGTAAGCCCTTGAAAACTCAGTTTTCCATTTATATTGAACCTTAATGTCCTTTTCTGGCTGTGACATCGCAACGCAGTATCTTTCCTTGTTAAACCCTGGGATATGTGAACTGATGTCTTTCAACTCCAATTCAGAAGAGGTCAACAGGAGGAAAATGTATCTAAAATGATAAAACAGTCAATTCAGAAGGGCTGCTTTTTACTGCTGCATTTGGAAGATACCTGCTTGACCCGCACAAGTTCTTCCATATTCTGTTACTTGTAACATTTCCAAAATTAAAACTGCTCAGGTTAGAATTTTCCACACCATTTGTTGGTCTCCAGAAGGAATGGCATTTCAGGAAAAGTATATTTTTTCAGTGACCTGATCAGGGAAAATTCCACAATATTAACAGGGATGAGATTGTTATTGGAGAAGAAAAAAATAAGAGATTCATCTGACACTGGCAGTTTGCAGCTCTCTGTAGATTATTAAGGGAGAGAAATTAGGATTTTATGGGAAAACTTTAATTTTAGCATTTCATATCAATCAGCTTGATTTTGCAATCCAAGTATGCTTCTAACAATTAAGAGAGTGAAATTACACTAACAGAATGAAACCAGCACTACAATGGGGTTAGGATCCTGGGAGCTCTCCTGCTGTATTGCACCAGTAAATAATTCCTGCAGTTTGGGACTCTTCCTGATCTATGGTATAAAGCCCAATATTTAATTAGAAAGATAACAATGAATTTCTAAAAGCACCTATAAAGTTTGCTGAGGAATAAAGCTCAATTTAACAGATGGTTTTGCTGTGTAATCATACCCTGGAGATACCAAAAACATCCAGTGAATGTTCAATGTGATGATCTTTCTCCCATGCTAAGGGACTTCAGCTGGATTCCTTGACATAATTGTCACCCAGAGTATGCTGGGGAGGAGAGCTGTGCTCTGCAGCCTCACCACAAGCTCACTGCTTGGTGCTGCTGTCTGCACATGGCTGTCCAACACGCCTGCTCCCTCCTGCTCCCACGGCTCACTGCAGCACTGAGCTGCCCTTCTGGAAATCTTCCTTGGTGTTGTCTGCATTGAGGAAGAGTCCTGGAAGATAATAATGCCACATATCCCAGCTGTCGGATCTGACCCTGGTGCAGCCAGCTTTTGCTTGACACACAATACATGTCCATTGATCCTTTGCAGTCTCCTGATGTTCACAGGAATGGGACAGCAGCAGGGGTGACAGGAAGGAAGACCTGGAAGGGACAGATCTTTGGATAGTATTTGCTAAGGAAAGAAAACCAGGGTAACCCACAAAACCAGGAGAGCTCCTTCAGTGAAGCCTTCCTTTGGAAAATGACAAGCCCCTGCACAGAGCAAGCTTGATGTGATGCTGTGGTGTGGTTTGTCCCAGTCTCTGTCTAGCTTTACCCTCTCCCAGCCCCAAAGCAGCAATGGTGCCCTCCTGCCCACCACAGCCAAAGCTACTGCAGGGAAGCAGATGATTCAGCAATGAAATGGTTTTCACTCTTGCTAGGGGGGTTTTTTTCTCTCAGTCCAACCTGTCTGAGGATTTTCACTGAGATAAACTAATATTTGGAACCCACACAGCAAAGCTCTGAGTGGAGCAGGACCATCAAGCCCATTATTAGTGAGTCTCTTGACCTCACACACCGTGCTTACGAGGGTTTACTTTGCTGTAGAGTTGGCCCCATTTCTGACCTTTCAGACACTAACATATTGCAGCAAGAAGGAAACAAAGCCCATTTGCTCCTGTGGTACAGAAGAAAGGACAGAGGGGAAGCTATGGGGTAAACTGATTCTATATTTAAGGCCTGCCTTGGGTTGTTATGGCAACAGGAATTCCAGCCACCACCGTGGGCTCCTCTGAACGCCTCCCTGCCATCCTCTGCAAAGCCCAACTTTGCATCACTCACCAGCCTCCTGCCTAACACTTGCACTGAAGGGGAGGGGGGGGAAAATGTGCAACTCATCTTTTCACAGAAAGCTTTTACTCCAAAAGTGAAAAGCAAATGAGAAAAACAGCTTAAATAAATATGCCAACAGATACAAGCACTGAAAGCCAAGTCTGGCAGCAGAAAGACTCAGACCCTCTCAGCTCGTGGAGCCCACAGAGGCTAGGAGCCACCAGCATAACAAAACCCACCTGGTGTGTCCCCAGAGGGACAACATAACTCCTGATGCGGGCGAGATGTTCACAGGGTGCATCCCAACAGGATGGGAATGAATCTCTCCTTCCACACCCACCACTGGTCCTCAACAGGGCAGACCCGAGGCTCACACATATGCTAGCAGCAGTCTGTCCCTCACAGGGCCACTTCTCTAAGCTCATTTTCTTTTATCTGACTGGTGAAAGTCTGCATTTCATCCATGCATCCATCTATGTACTTATATGGTCCTCATCTCCACTGTGTCCAAACCTTAAGGGCCACCAGGACATTGTTTGCTTTTTTTTTGCAGCTATCATGCTGGAATTCATAAACAGAAAAGCTGTATGTGAGACATATGAAGTAAACCTTCTCTTCCCATTACTAAAGCTTCAGCTGAGGTCCTGCATCCAAGTTTGGGCACTATTCACCAAGAAAGACAGGCCTCAACTGGCAAGAGCCCAGAGGACAGCAATAGGAGTGATCAGAGATGTAGAAAACAGCCTCTAAGGAGACACAGAGGAACATGGATCAGTTAACTCATGAAAACAGAATGCAGAGCAGAGATGAGGTAACAGTTTTCTGTTCATAGAAGTTCCAGTAGAAGACAGCAATAGCTTGCTTTCATATCTCCTAGGAATAAGAAAAAAAAAATAGGATAGGAGAATCAGGATGGCTGTTGGGAAAAACTTTTCAAAGCAGAAGTACAGCAAAGCCTTAGGGTAGATTGCTCAAGGATGCTGGAGGGTGCAGACTTTCAAGAAAAAGGTGCTTAAGCCTGTGTCAGGGATGGTCTAGACACATTGATCTGGCTTGGTACAGGAGGATTAGTGTACATCTTCATGTCCCTTCCTGCCACATATAGCTGTGATTTACTATGAGGACCTCACATGTACATTACCATTACACATTGATCTTACACACCCCTCAGCAGCCATTCACAGCAATTAGAGTCTTCTTGATTGCTGTGACTGGAAATAGGTTTGGTATTTCTGAAGGCATCTTAGGTTTTCAATGTCATCCCTGGAACCACTCAGCAATTTTTATCTTACTTTTTCATGGCCACACCAGCCTGGAAGTTCAGCAGAAGAGGCCAGCAGCAGTATTCACAGGTCCCTCTGCTCTATTTCTTCCCAAATTATGTCCTTTTACCTTACACCAGCAAAATCTGTTGATCTATCAGACACAACCTAACACTGAGAAACGGCTGTAATGCAATAACACCTCTCCTGCAGCCCATCAGTTCCTGGTTTTCTAAGCTGCTTCTGCTAAACAGTCATGCCTGCTCCAGAATTAGTAGAAGCTCATTGCATCTTACTAAGAGTCAAAACTCCTTTGCTTACTAGGAGACTGTGGAAAAGAAGCCAGGAGATTGCACATAGCATCCCTGTGCAATTACTGATGGGGTGTGGTACCACATTAATACCCACCCAGTGACCTCAGTGGGGAGGCTGCTGAGGAACAGGGCAGCTTGACTATCAATTGTTTGAATTGCAGATATAAAACCCCGACAACTGATAGTTGAAACAGACAGAATATTAAGAGGAGGATCAAAATGGAGATGAAATATATTTAAATTATCACAAGAAGGCAGCGACTGACTTGATCTGAAATAACTTTGGTAACTTTGCAGTCTAATTCCAAATGGGAAAGAAAATTAAATTAAGTCAAAATCCCAAAGTTTGCTTATACCCAGCTCTATCAAAACCCTTCAGCTTTATATCAAAATCAGATCCAAATTGCCCTCAACACGCAGCCAGGGTTCCTAGGTCTGTGACCCAGCTGGGGAGATGGCAGCTCGGTGGCCCCAGCACTGCCCCTTCTCCAGGCAGGCCTCAAGCATAAACCACTCATCAAGTGTATGAAGTGGTGCCATGAACCTAGGGCTGAGCAATCCCAGAAGCATCATGTGCTTACACAGTGCAGGGGGTACAGGTAGATAGCTCTGTACTGGAAAGGACAATTGATGTATTAGATAAGCCAGGAGAGGGACAAGCTACACCTGATGGAGATCTCTGCAGCCACTGCAGGGAATACAGAGCTGATGGTTCCACAGCTGTCTCTTAACTCTGGCTTCTTCCCTTGAAAACTTCCATACAAACCTCTTCATCTCACACCCCACAGCAGTGACATGACCATGTACACTGTGCTGTGGCTGTAAACCACGGGCACAGGGCAGCACCTCTGCTCTTGGCACACAGTCCCCTGGGACACAGACTCTTCAGTTGTCCAAGAAGTTTTATTTTCTGGTGCATTCAGTGCTAGGAAAGTAAAGCTCAGAGTTATTGGGAACCAAAATACGCAGAGGAGGTGCATCAGCCCAGAAGAGCAATGTTGCCCAGCATCCCCTGGCTACACCCACATATCAGCTTTGCAGCTTGTCCTCTGCTTCTAGCTGCTTTTTCTAATTCACCTTGAACTGCTGCCACGGCTGCAGAATACTTTGGAAGAAATAGGAGAAGCCAGAAAACCACAGGGCCTACATTCCCCTAAAAATAACCTCTGAAAGGAGTCAGACTTATTAAAACAGTGAGTAGATGAACTGGAACCAACAGAGCCCCCCTAAAGCACAGAGAGCAAAACACAAATCAGTGTCAGCACCACCGTGGTGACAAATGCCACCATCCCAGTTCACACACAGCACCAAGTACCACAGCAGGCTGTTAAACAGCCCTTTTACAGCAAAAACAGTTACTGAGACATAAGACTAGGAGGAAATGCAGCCCATCAGCAGCACACAGAAGTATCAGATAGGCCAGTGTTGGGTATTTTTGTTCTTGTTAATAAATAAATAAATGAGATTGTGATGATTAAGTGGAAGCAAAATAGCACTGTTATCAATACGGAGTGCCTATGAAGTACATTAAACCCAAGGAATTTAAAGAGCACAGCATATCATATAAATAATTCATTCTCTTTTGTTAAGCACAGTGCCACTTCAGCTGCCTAAAATTTCAAGGAGGGGGTGCTTTTTAATTAAAATGTAGGCATTTACAAATGCACGTGGACCGTTAATCATTCATATTTGAAGCAAGCCAACTTGGTTTGTGCATTAAAAAGAATGCAGTGGCTTTCATCTTCCTGTAGATTACAGCCAGCATACTGCCAGGGCTGTGAATGAGCTGAGGAAGTCTGTCTTGTGATGAGAGCCTGCTTTGGTCCCTGTGCAGCACAAAGTCATCTGGGAAGATGCATTTGCTGAGGTCAAACCAAAAAAAGAACAAAGTGCTGGAGAGCCAATGTGATGCAGAATCAATCTGCCTCCGTGCCTGTCTTAAAGCAGGCTCTCCCCAGCAATTAGGGATAATATGAAGGCGGATAACCAGAGCGCAGTTGATTTCAAAGGCTTTAATTGCTTTCTTCCTACTGACACTGCAGGCAACAGCCTTCTCCCTCCTTCCCCAGAACTCTGGCTCAATGGGAGCTTCTCAGCTGTTTTGTGGGGTCTGAATTTGGCTTTAGGTGAGGGCAACACAGTGGGAACCTCAGCCCTGGTCAGAGCGGCAATTTCCACTAAACAAGTTCCATCCCAAAATAAAGCTCTACTGATCAGGAAATAAACCAAAAGCTCCCAGCATCCACAACTTTAAAAATCTCTGGATTTTTACCCTAAGCTTCTGAGTCTTGAGAGTCCAACACCATGAAACCAGCATTTAGCATTTGCTGCAAGACATGGGTCTATGCATGGTTCCGGGGCTGCTCTTCCCCAACTTGCTTCAACAGCTTGTAGCAGCCAAGGATCTCCTCCATGGGTTTTGTGTGTATCAAGTGATCTAAGCTTGCCTCAAGGAACATACAGTACAGTGTTTCAATGAAAATTAAGAAAGGAATATTTAGGTTAGAGCAGCCCAGTGACCATAATCCACTATGCTGGGCACTTGCAGCCTGCAAGGAAGTGAAAGCAAAGGGAGAGTTTGCAGCTGAGATTCTGTGCTGATGACCAGAGGCTGCTCGAGGAGAGGCTGCCCCTGAACCTGGTGACACTAAGCATCAAGAGGGGCCTCTTGCTCACCTCTGCCCAGCTGAGCAGATCTACCTGCACGCACCAGAGCTGCAGCTCTGCCCTGCAGCTCTCCTCCTGCTCCTCCGAAGCAACTCATCACAGATGGAAGTTTCCAGAGATACTCTTTGATGCTAGGTGCCACCTTCTGCACTGCATGGAAACAGAAGCAGGAAATCAGGTGCTAACATAAAGCCTTGCTGCAGCAGGAACTCAGCTAGGAATGTGAAGTCTTGCTGAATCCACTTTACACCAGATTTGCCCAACTTAAGTATCTGCAGCTTGGGCATCAAGCCTGGTGTGGGCATGCATACTAGGAGCTAGTCCTGGTCTGCAGCCCTGCTGAAGCCCAGCAGAGGAGTGCCCTTCAGCCCATGGCACAGCGGGCAGAGGCTCCAGCCTGTCCCAGCACTGCCATCTATTGCCACTCACCTCCTTTGCAGAGGGCCAACTCCAGGCAGAGAGGGAAAAAAGGGAAAAGGTGAATTCCCACCATAAGGGAGACAACCCAGTTCACTCCAACTGCTCTGTTTTAGATAACCTGCTAATGTTTAAAATATCTGCACGTGTCAGACCACACAAATCCCACAAACAGTGATACCTGAGAGCTGTGTTCCCTGAAGATGCTCCTACCTGGTGCTGCAATATCACAGCCTGTCCAGATTGCAACTCACAGCGTTTGCATCAGGAAAGTGTGAGAAGTCACTAGTCCAAATACAGCATCATGCTTAGGGCTCTGCACTTTTAGATTCTTCTCAAGCAGAGTATCCATAACTGCACTTGGCACTGAAGATATCTTCAAGCAAAAAAACCCACAAAACTCAAAGCACACAAACAAAAAAACCTCCAAACCAAAACAGACCAGCTGAGTTTCAGAAGGGCCTTGCCTAAGGCTGTTTGAGCACATCAGTCTCCATCCTTCTCCTGAAACACAGGAGGAGGCAAACACAGGAGTTGGCAAAGGCAGCTTGTGATGAGTGACCTCCCCACCCTGCTGGAGTGGGGCTTTGGGAATCCACCAAACAACAACATTCCAGTTTGTAACTTGACTTTAGTCAAACATTTCAACAGACTGTCTTTTCTTTGACACATCTAGCAATATTTTCTCATCATAAATTGACTCTGGTTTATATTAACCCAAACCCTCTCTCATTCAATATCTAGTTTGAAAACTGTTGGCAATGAGCATTAATTCAAAGTAGATTTATACCCACAGACCATGCTAGAGCACTGGGGTGAGCTTCCTAAAATATGAACCTAAGTTTACCAAATAAGAACATGAAAAAACCAAAGAACAGATTCACATCATCCAGCTTACACAAGATAGATACACGAGGGCAACAGGAACCTGCCAACATAAACCACTGTCAGACTTTGTGATATTCATGTATACTTAAGAAAAACATGAACTGCAGCATCTCAAGAGGAGATAGGACTTGAAAGGAGTCCAGCATCAGGTTTAAGAATTCACCACATCCTCAATTGCACCTGGTGGGACACACTAAATCCTGGAGCTGGGGCAGAAGTTGCTTCCAGTGGAGCACTGCTGCCACTGGCTTGTCCAGGGCTTAGGAGCTGGGATGCATGAGTTAAGCCTTCAAGACACCTTGGTTTTCTAAGAGACACTTTGTTTCCTGCCAGCATTCCACAGGGGGAAAAGCCCTCAGGATAGACTCATGGGATGTGCAGAAACACCTGTCTTCTTTTCCAAAGGCCTTTCCAAATTGTCCCCAATCTCTTCTTATGCAGACAGACAGCTGGAGTGTCACAAACATGGCAGAGACCCTATGGCTGCAGGGGACCCAGATCCCTGCTCTCTCTTCCCGAAAGCCGAATGGTTTATACAAACAAAGCGTCAGAGCTCAGGCAACTTTATCTCCTTTCTAGGCTTGACCAGATCTCTGCTAGGGGTTTGAGGGCCAAGAGAGCCATGGTGATTTGTAGAGGCACCTAGGAGGATGCTGCACTCTCCAAAACATCAGAGGAAGGAGTGGTCCCATGCCAGCAGCACAGGAAGGAACACAAAGGCAGACAGCTGTGAAAGGTTGGTGTGATGATCAGGGCAGGGGAATCCAACCCCAGTCAGTCCCAGTGAGAGAGCCAGGCTGTCAGGAGAGGTGCCTTACTGCAAAAGAGCTGAGAGAGCACTTGAATTTCTAAGCCCACCCTGTGCCCACCTTCTGGCATGAGGAAGATCTTGCAGATCTCCATTTCAAGAGGCTAAAAGCACTAAAGCTAGGCATGTTTATCTGACATGTCTACAAAACAATATATTTCAAATTCAGACTGCAGTTTGGGCCAGAACATGCAGGGAAGAAAGAGAGAGCTGAAAAACATCCAAGCTTAAAAAAAAAAATCTTGTTCTACTTTTTTTTAATGTAAAGCAAGGCTTGGACATTGTTTAAAAGAAGAAAAATCTTATGTTGATAAACATTAATAGAGAAAAGGATTAAACAGAAGGGTAAAAGAGCATAGACATGAAACATCATGTCCAAATTTGAGGACAAATATTTCTCCTCAGCTCAGAACTTTCCCTGATTTTGGTCATGGGACAAGAAAACCCGGAGCAGTTCCATCAGCTCTGCTCACTGGAGGAGTAGCAAAAAGGACAATCCTTACCGGACATTCCCATGGCTGGGCATCATGCAGAAGAAATCAATTAAGCAACTGAAAAACAGTCACAATGATTTCTTCTTAGTATTAAGTGACAGCTGCAAGAGCAGGAATACTCACCCAGAGAAATCAGGAAAGTGTCACAAAGATGTCCAGGAGCGTCTTCGAGGCCAGACTTTCTCTCACGCCATGGAAACAAAAAACAACAGCTGCTTACCCACAGGTGGTTCAGCTCCCTCGGGCACTTTGAGACTCACACTTGGCTTTCACTCTGCATTTTTAAATATCCCTGAAAACCTGGGATTTCTCCCCCTCTAGCAGGAATTGAACCCAGTTTTTTCCCAAAGTAATTTTTATTTTGTCCACCTTGCATCACTGCCCTGATCAGCAAATGCTGGAGATGCCAAGGTAAAACCTGGGAATGGCAAAATACCCCATGGCACCTTCCTTTCCCTCCATTTCTCCTTCCCCAGGCTGCCCCTAGCCACATCCCATCCCCTCAGATTCCCAAAGGCCCTTCTCCAAAGGGCTCCCTCTGCTTTCTTCCTTTCAAGCTCACTCACTCCCACCATGCAGCTCCAGCCCTGTGCCACTGGGCCCAGCATAGCCTCCGTATGTGCCTGTGGTGGCATCCAGCCCCATGGGGACGGCATCAAGCATGGCTTTGCATGGCTGGTGTAGATGAATGATACAGTCATAGAATGGTTTGGGTAAAAAAGGAATGTCTATAGGTCATCTAGTCCAACTCCCCTGCAGTGCGCAGAAACACCTTCAAATAGATTAGGTTGCTCAGAGCCCTGCTCAGCTTGACCTGGAAAGTTTCCAGGGTTGGGGTATCTACCACCTCTCTGGGCAACCTGCACCAGTGTTTCACCACTCTCAGTGCAACAAAATTCTTCTTTATATCTAGTCTGAATTCCCCTCTTTTAGTTTAAAACAATCACTCCTTCTCCTGTTGCAACAGGTCCTGCTAAGAAGTCTGTCCATCTTTCTTCTATGCCCCTTTAAGTACTAAAAGTCTGCCATAAGGTCTGTCTGGAGACTTCTCCAGGCTGAACAAACCCAGCTCTCTCAGTGTGTCCTCACAGCAGAGGAGTTCCAGCCCTCGGGTCATTCTTGTGGCCTCCTCTGGATCCCCTCCAGCAGGTCCATGTCCTTGTGCTGAGGTGGAAGGTGAACCATGGTGGAGGCTGAAGCCAGTCTTGCTTCTGAGGCTCCAAGGAACAGGACTCTGTGAGGCCAGGCACTGGGTGTGCTACCAGCCAGCTTATCTCCCGCGTGTCGGTGGGGACACTAGCGTAGGTCCCCAGCCTCCGTGCCGGGGGAGCCGGGGCTGAGGGTTTATGGGTGCCCTCAGCCCCGAGGCCGAGGCCAGGCTGGTTACCTGCTGCCGCCTGCCGCAAGGTGGGGCTTTGGGACCACGCGGCGACCGCACCGGTACTGCCGGGACCCGTGCTGCTCCCTCCCTGCAGGAGCATCCTCTCGTCCCTCCTTCCCCGCAGCACAGCCCTCCCCGTGTTTACAGCTTAGAGGCAGCGGGACTGGGGCTCTTCCCTTCTCCCGGGGCCGTCCCGCTCCTGGCAGTTCAGCTCTAGGCTCCTGCTCGCCCCACCCGGAGCGGGTCGCTCAGCTCAGCTGTATTCAGAGCATCTCCTGAGTCCTCCTCTGAGCATCTCTGAGCCTCTCGGGGTGCTCGGTCCCCTCCTGCATCCACTCCTGCCCACCTAGATGCCCCCAGCCTCACCAGCATCCTGCATCAGAGCAGCTGGAGCAGGGCAAAGGGACAAGGTAGGGCTCTGCCCCATCACCTAGCTCCTCTCTGGGCAGGATGGAACCTGTGGGCACACCTCCTTGTCAAGGTGGAACATTAATTGCTCTCCCCAGCTTCGCATATCTGGTTTGCACTGAAGCACCTGCCTTGTTTGCAGCCTGTTGAAATAAGGGCTAAAGCTGGGTGAGGGGTTGGAGGTCGTTCTGCTCCTCCTCCCTGCAGGCTGACTTGAAGCTGAGCTGTATCTCAGCAGCTTTTCATTTTTGCCTCCTTCCAGGGTACCAGATTGTCTCACTGACAGAGGTCTGACCAGGAGGGCTGGAGATGCAGGCATCCTGTGCATGCTCCATCTCCAGCAGCACAGCACAGAGAGCAGCTTGGCAGGGACTCACTTGGGCAAAAAGCTGACCTATGTTGAGATAATCCTTGCCCCTGCTTCACCTGGCAGAGAGCTCTCAGCTCTACCCACGCATGGTGCCGAACAGAGCTACTGACTGTTCAGCTGTTGTAAACCCTGTCCCTGGTTTGTTTGACCCCCCTCTACATGGGCTCCAAACTTCAGCAGAAATAAGCTCTGTTAAACGTAACACATTGTCCCCCTGCCCTGGGCTGGCTGTCTGGGCCATGGCATCTCCAGGCTGCTCAGTCACTGGTGAAAAGTTTCCAGCTACAGAAGCAGTTCTGAATTATGAATGAATCTGCTTTGTCAAACGAAGTCCTGAGCTCAGGCTCAGGGATTAGGTCTCAGCCACATACTGGAGGCAGTTACTGATACCAAAGCCTCCAGCACACATGTACCCTGTGATGGGTGCTTGGCCATCACCCTGATAATGCGATTAGTTGCTTTAATACAATCAGAGGGGCAAGAATGCTGGGATGACAGTGGGGAGGCAGGAGCCTGCATGCCTGCAAGTATTCCTGGGCAGCACAAGTTTGGCTGCATCACCCCCATTCCAGGTCCCCAGATGGTCCTTTGGGTGAATGCAAATTGCCACAGGGCTGAAACGTGGCCACAAGGACTGCACTGAGGCCATTGATTTAACTCTGACACTCCCAGGGAGGCACTGCCTGTCCCTAACACCTCCTGGAGCAGAGTAGGGGAGGGAGGATCTGCCTGGTCCCACTGTGGGTCATGAGGCACTGGTATGGCTCACATTGGCCCTGGAGCGAGGCACTTATCACAAGGTGACTCACAGTTTTATGGCCCAGGAAGCATTCCTGTTCACTGGGAGCTCACTGCTCCTGTGAACAGCCAGCCCTGGTGATGCGGGTGGTTGTGCAAGAGAGTCCTGAATGTGCCACTGCATTTGTGGCCTTCGGGAACTGCCCTGCTGTCCCTACAGCTCGAGACAGTGCTGAAGGAGCCGATTTCTCAACTGGATGTCCAGGCATCCCCCAGTTCTCCCTGGCAGACCAGCTCTGCCTGTTTGGCCCATTCACCCACCCACTCATCCTGCGTCCCTGTCAGCGCCAGGGGGGATGGCACCTGCTGTGTCAATAGGGGTAAAGGACCTGCCTGGGTTCCCACCACTCGCAGGGGAATGTTTGCTCTTGCTTCACTCAGGTGATACCAGCTAAGTTAGTTTTCCCCTTTTTTGCTGTTTTCTTCTCCAAAAGCAATTTGGCAAGCACACAGTGTGTCATAAGCAGTGCTGGAGTCCCTGGGAGCCATGACACAGAGCACTCACTGCCTGTGACCCTGCACATCGCTCCCCAGGCAGCACAGCCTGCAAGACCACATCAATGTCACCAAGTCCTGGTCTGACTCTCAGGCAGGCAGCTCCTGGGGTTGGGGGCATGCCACTTTCCCAGGAGAGCATAGGGGGGGCTGGCACAGTCCAGAGGGTGCCCAAAATCCCTGGAGGGACATCACCAAGGCTCCTTGCCTCAGTGGGTGCTGCTGAGGACACAGCAGGGTGCTGAGTGGGCATGGGCAGAGCAGTCAATTGGTGAAGGGTGTACCCTGGGCAATGGGAGATTAGAGGCTAAGAGCAGACAGCAGCAGAGCAGATATTGCTGTGGGGCTGAGCTATCACTACTATCAAGGGAGAGGAGCAGGGGCTGCTGGCAGCCTTTGGCTGCTTATCTGGTACAGACTTTCAGAGAAAAGAAGTTTTTGGGAAGTAAGGGCAGCAGTCTGAGAGCTGCAGCTAATCTTCCACAACCCAGCTACTCCTGCTTACTTCTCCTCTCATCTCCTGACTACCAAGAGCCCTTCTTAATAACAGTCAATATTTTCCTACTGCTTGCCCAAGGGAAGAATAAATATCCAGGGATACTTTGCACTTCCCACAGAGAACACAGCTGGGGCAGCAAACCCACAGGCTNCGTACCTGGCAAGGAGGCAGCACCTTTCCCTCTGCAGGGGGAGAGAGGCTAACCCAGGAGCCAAGGTACACAGGCATGAAACTCTGGCATAGCTGGTGACTCATAGCACTGCCTCCCAACTCGCCCTCTCCCAGGAGGAAATTAGTAACCCTAAAGGGAAAGAAAATTGCTGCAACTAGAAACTTTTAACCTAAAAACAGCTGCCTAGTGCTGAGAGGAGCCTCTGAAGCTGTAGTGAGGTTTTACGAGGGTTATCATCTCATGTAGCAGCTTGGCTAATAATGAGGGACATGCTGATGCCACATGCCAGCAGCAAGGCTGTGCCACTGGCCACTGGGCAGACAGCCCAGCTTCGTCCTGCTGTGGTGGACACTATTGGCGCTCACCTGCCCCATTCATGCACAGTTGGAGCAACTCATCATCTCCATCTGCCTGACAAGAAGGGCCACACCATTTTCCTAGCTCTGTCTTTAGTCACACGGGCACAGCCATCCCTGGTCTGGTACCTATAAAGAGCAGGAAATGGTTATACTGCACAAATCCTTAGAGGAAAGTAAGTCATTATGGTTTTTGTGATGTTTATCAGATGTTCAGAAAAAGCCTGATTTCCAGAGCAAGTACTCTGAAGGGGAATGAGAAAGTGCAAAGCATCCCTACCCTCACACTTCAATTTGTGGTCATTGCAGTGTGGGGACCAGCACCCCTGCCTCTCTCCAGCCTGTGTCAATGCCCATGCTCCCACATCCTAGCCCACTGGGGAGTGCCATAAAAGTGCATGTGAACCCTTGCCCAAGCTCCTGCCCAGCCTTTCCACTCTGTCCAATGCAAGTGATCCTTCTAAGCATGGTCTTGGGACTGCCCCAGGCCAGGACATCCTGGGCAGTTTATTGTGCCACATGGAGATGAAAGGGGAAAAGAAGTGGGAGAAAACACCTTGCTTTTGTGATTGGGTTTTTTTTATGCACTCTACGGAAAAACTGGAAAATGTAGCAGTGCAGAAAGCTGAGCTATGTTCCAGCCTGAGCAGTGAGCACTCCCCCGCAGGCGTGGGCTGCTCAAGAGGAAAGCCTCACTCTGCAGCTGCTGGTTTGCAGTGGTGGAAATGCTGGAGCTGTGCTGCCATGCCAGTCCCTCACAAGGCTCCTTTTGGACACCCTCCTGGAAAAGCCCAAGCAAAAGGGGGTTTGCTCCCAGCTCTTCTTTTTGCAGCTGGTCCCAGTGAGAGGGCCCACGCACACACCCAGGACAAAGGCTGGAGGTTTCCCTACCCTTCTTGTTTTTCCTATACAGGGGCAACCCCAAATTTCTTCATATGCATCCACCTCTTCCAGCCCCCACCCTGCCCAGCTCCTGTAGGAGTGACACAGGCTATGAAACACCCACAGTCAAGTGTACCCAAGGAGGAACACAGCCATAAGGATACCCCCCTCCAAAAAAACCCGAGGTCAGGGCCTCCCACCAGAGCCCAGCCAGGAGCAAGACATGCTCCCACCCTTGCTCTTGCAAGCACAGGAGGCAGTGAGGCCATTGTCCCTGGGCAGATGGTAGTGGCTGGAAGGAGCTTGCCACCCCAACAGGCTCCAGCCAAGTGCTGTGGGTGGAAGGAAGCTTCCCAGAAGATGGAGAGCTAAATAAAGGCAAGGCCTGGAACAACCCAGGGCTGCCAGCTATTTATTCTAGCATGCCTGTACACTGCAGAGAAGGAGAAAGATATTTTAAAGCTGCTGCAAGGAAGTTTCTCCATCTGCTTGGGTTTGTTACTCAAAAATCTAATTACCAACCTTCTCCACCAACATCTCCAAGGTCTGCAGCACCTTCAGCCAAATATCGTCACAAACCCACTACCCCAAAGCAGCTGGGCCCTCCATCAGTACTACACTGAAGCAGATGGTTGGAAAAAAGGCTTTAGCATATACAGTTGTAAGAGCTTGGGAAGCATCCCCCTATCCTGCACTTAATTTACTTATCGCCAGCCCTAATGAGAAATTTCCAACCAGCTTTTAGCATCCAAAGCTCACTCTTCTCCCCTCTCATAAGCACTTACCCCTCTGGGCTTACAGATCTCGCCTCTTATTTTTAAAAGCACACTCCAACCTCCTATAAGAAAGCAGCCAGTGCAATCTTTGTTCTTGAGTATGTATTTTTTACTGAAAAAATCATTCATAAATTAACAAATACAAAAATGTACAAACACATGGGTAAATAAATGTAATGACACAAAGGATTGCTTTGCTGAGAAGTGTGTGTGTGTTTTAAAACACTAGTCTTCAGTGCAAAAACGTCCCCCTGGCACCTCTTAAAAACATAACAGTAAGCTCAAAAGCCATGATGATGGAAAGCTACTTTAGAGTTTAAAGCCACTTCTGATGGTGAGTGGCCTGAAGCACATGGCTGCTGCTCAGACCCACCTCCCTTAGAGAAGCAGAGCTTTACAGATAATTAGATGACAATAGTTTTGCAAATAAAACCCACATGGCTCATTTAAAGAAAAAAAAAACAAAAACAAAACCAAAAAACCTCAGCATGGAGCAGGACCTGCCCTCCAGCAGGGCTGACTGACAGTGTTGACATGGAAGGGGCAAACGAGTGGCCTTGTTGAATTTCAGCTGCCAGAATATGTACAAGTTCTCCTTAATACGAGAATTTTTACACCATAACAGCACATGCGCTTGACAGTATGTTTTTAACAGTTACATTTACTATACAGTATTTGACATAGCTGATAAGATTAACAGTGCACATCTTCAGATATTCCACATTTTTAAAAAAAAAAATAATTCAATGTGATTAGAACAAAGGAACTATGGAGAGGGATACTGCCGGGGGAAGGGGAGGGTGGACCCTTTTGTGCCAACCATAGAGTGCATTTCTGAGCAGAGGTAACGGCTTTTTGTTCAACACAAGGTGCAATGGGTTTCAGGTACACATCAAAGGCTGAGGATCCCAACTAAGGTAGTTTAACACCTACTCACACACACATGCATGATTCCTGGGGTAGTGAACTTGGACTAGTTGAAATACATTCCTTGTTTGAAGCACCATTAAGCAAAGACAGATTTTCTAGCAAAGTCTCAAGATGAAAGAAGAGAGGGGAAGGGCAAGGTGGGTTCAGCATCTGAAAAGGGTCCATGTGAATTAGAGATCGAGATTCAGAAGCAGAAGTCTTTATTGCTATATGCGCCATAAGAAGCAAATCCTCACTTCTGCCTATAAATAACCAAGTTGAATCCCCTTGGGAAGTGAGTTTAAAGCACATGTAAGTTCAAAGACTTTAAACCTAAGTTACAAACTTATCAGCACTTTTCAAGGGCAGGGTTGCTGTCCTCTCATACAGGCTGGTAAGATCTACACAAGAACTCTTTGTTTTCTAAACTAAAGTTTTCTGGATACAGGTTAGGAATGCCCTGGGCAGTCACACCCACAACAGATGCGTATGGGGATCATACCTCCACGGAACTGAGAGAACAATGTAAACCATGAGCAGTTAAGGAAACTGAAGGCAAACAACGGAATAAAAATAAATTTAAAGTACTTTGGAGGTTAAGTACCCACCATTGCTATGGGTAAACACAAAGTAAAAAGCAACCCCCAATGTATTTACTTTTAAGTCAGAGAGGTCCAGTAAAAGTGCCTGTGTCAGTGCTGTGTCACGACTGGATTGAGTGTCCATGGGAGGAGAGCCCAGAGCCCAGCCTGACCACAGCAGCTGTGGGGAATAGGAGATGGCAAGTGGGACCAGGTTGGATGGCTCAAAGGAGTGTCAGACCAAGCTTCCTGGTTCCTGGTCCTCATGTTTTCATGAGCTTGATTCGCGTGTCCTTCATTTCTCTCACTCTCACTGACCTGTGACAATCTGCTCCCCTAGCTGCACCCACGCAAGCACTGCCAGGTGCTGACAGTGATAACCAAGTGCAGTACCTGGCTCTGACAGCACTTCAGTGCACTGCTAGATTTACACAATAAATACAAACTAAACCCACCTCCCAGGCCATACCATCACATCATAGGAGTTACAGCACGGCACTGCCAGTCCTGGGTGGGCTCAGTGTGCTGGGGCCAACTGCCCCCTCCCAAGCACAGCATGTGGGCAGGAGCGGTAGTCCTGGGGGCTGCACTTCCCGCAGCAGCCTGGGAGCAAGCTCTGAGCAATCTGCCAAGCTCGCACTTGCTGTCAGTGGGATAGAGAGCAACATGCAAGAATTTTATTCCCTATGGCTTTCGGATTCATTTACACATCATGCTGCAAAAGTGACTGAAAAGGGAGGGTTTTTTTCATAAATATTCCCATTTCCTCACTTTCCCTGGAAAAAGCTACCCCTGTGGTTTCTGGAATCAGCAATGACATGGTTGTACTTCTCATCCACTACACTGGAAAGCTTAGGGCCCTGTCCCACAAACATTTCTGCGTATGCACAGCTTAAATCATGCAAGCAGTCTCACTGGCTTAAAAGGTAACACCTTGCACAAGTACAGTGATGCACACACAAGTGTTTACAGAATTCAGGACTAAAAGGAGTGACCATATGTAAACCTCTAGCTTGGATTTGAGCCATAGAAGAAAAATTAAAAGGGGCGATTTACACAGCATATTTACACTTACACTTCTTTAAGAAGCGATTCTGTTGTATATATTTCAAGCAGGTCATTTAAAAAACCACACAAACATAGAAGAATGGTATCAGAAGTTGTCTGATCTCCCACCAGGGCAGCTGCTGACTGAATCGCTCCTGACATTTGCCATTGAGAAGCCAGAGTCCCTCAGCTGAGCTGCTTCCTGGAGGAGAAAGCACGTCCAAGGCGAGTCCCAGTGCTGGAGATTGCTGGAGGAGGAATGTGGAGACGGGAGCAGCAGGTCAAACTGTTGTCCTGAAACCCAGAAAGCAAGTGGCAGAAAAAAGAAAGAGACTGCTGAGCTCGCTGCACAAGTATCGGGCTGGATTGGTACAGCTAGGGCAATTTGTGCGTGCACTTTCAGCCTTATTCTCCAAAATACTGTGATCCTTCATTAGACAGAGGGTTGCTTGTCCTTGATAACCCTTGGAAAAGAAAGTCCAGTGTGGTGCTTTCTTGGTGAAGGGCAGAGCAAAGTTATTTTCTCCACTTAATATTCGTTCACCAGAGCCAGCTCTGGTGTCAGGTTAACAGTGATGTTCTTATACAAGGCGTCATATGTGACGTTTGGGAAGTAGTTCAAGTTATTGAGGCCGTCCAGAGCTTGCCTTTCTTTTGACTTCCTCAGCAAGGCATATCTGTGCAATGAGAACCAGAGGCCAGAGTCACTTTCACATATCCCACAGAGTCCTGCGAAGTCCTTTCAACACTACTAAAACATCGTTAAAACAGCCAGTCCCAGAAGCAGATATAAAACAATGAATTTGAGTCCTTAACAAAGGTAACTCTCACATTTTCTGTATTCTACATTGGTAAATATCCAAAACTTTAGGAAAATCACTGTCTATTACTTGATGAAGAACAAAATGCCCTCCCTGTGCCACCAGCAAGCACTGAGGTGTCAAAATAACCTTAATCTCCTGCACAAAGCCTGCACGTCCCATTGCCAGGAGGTGGTTGAGCTTGGGGTGTCTTGCCAAGCCTTCACCAAAACACTGCAGAGAAAAGCAGCTGATGGATGATGGGGTCATTTCCATTTCTAAGAAACAGGTCCTCAAACAAGAGCAGAACTAAGTGGATTTAGTCTGAGGGATGGGCCACACGGAAGTAAAACTAGAATAATGATGGTCTGGGGAAGGAAACTGCAGCTGGTGCACAGAAACAGCAACTAAATTTAGGGGCAGCATGATGAGATATAAGGGCTAAGAGAGGGAAGAAAAAATAAGCAGAAACATCTCAGTAGGACAGGACACTGACTTTCTGTACCAGAGTGCTGGGGGTCTGGCAGCACTTGGGCAAGTGGGAGCTAGGCTGAGACCTGGGGACAGAAAAAGCACCAGGGAAGGGAAGATGCTGGGTGAGAGTAAAGAAGGAAGTGCCAAAGCTGGTTTCAAAGAGGTCACAGCATCAAGGGCAGGACACTTAGTGCCTTGACCAACACTTTCCTTCTCCACAGAGAGAAGTGTTGGGCCCTCCTGCTCAGGTGAGAGAAGCAGTAGGGCTTTCCAGTGGCAACAGTCAGTACTTGCCTGAGGATAAGTGCAGAGCACAGGGAAGGAGGGACTGCAGAGGTGGGACACAGCCTCACTAGGTGGCCTGTGCCTCACTTAAGCCAGGGGTCAGGAAGCCAGGAACCCGCTTCGCCCATCCACACCACAGATCCGCCCCCTCCTGCAGTACTGACCTACAGCTCCTGCTGACACCGAACTAGGGCTCCTAGCTAGGGCCGGGAGATGACCAGGGAAGTGTTAAGAACGAGAGCTCAATCTCACTGCACTGCCAGCCTTCCATGCTTTGATGGTTTGACTAAGTATGGCTTTTTAAGCCAAAATCAACCTCTTTCAAGCATGAAATGAGAGAAGCATCTCTTACTGGCTGCATTCTGTCAGACAGAGAAATGAAAACTAGGGCTAAAGATGACGAAACCTCAAATTGAAACTCCTCCAAAAACCAGTCTTCTGTAAAAAGATACCAGCAGATAGCTCAAATGGTATCTGCAACATAAACTCTCCTTGCTGCCTATTCTGCCAGAAGCAGCCAGTAGCCCCTCTGCAGAACAGAGCTTGCACTGCCCAGCAACTCGTCACCTATAAGCGTTAATTCATGCAGCAGTCTGTGAAAAAGGTTATTTCTCTGGTTTTTCTGTTGCATAATTTTCAGAAGACTCAAATTCCGCCAAGGGTCCCCAGGCAAAAGCAGTCATTCAACCAACTCTTGCACTCCCAAACAACCCTGGCTCAAGGGGTTAGAGCCTTTCTGGAAAGCTCCAGGGAAAATTCAGCTTTTTGAGAAAGAAAAAAAGACAAAACGTTCATGCAGTACTTGTGCTCCTTAGGTACAGGAGACAGTTATCGCACCTGATGGATGGACAAAGTCTCACAACAGAGCAAACTCTGAATTCAGGAGCTCTGTACACCCACCACACTTTGGGGCTAAGAGACATGAACAGAAGAATAGAGAGGGATGAGCTGCTCCATCTCAGTACTGCAGTGCAAGCATGATGGAGTTGCTGCCATCTCTCTGTCTGCATGCACTGGGACGAAAGCAGTGCAAGTGTCACCCTCTGACTCAAAACCCTGAACACTGTCAACTACTGAATAACATCACTTCAAGAGGACATCACTTCTGCAACAGCAACCACGTTCGTAATGCTACTGGGCTTTGTTAGTGTGCCCAGGGACACTAACACCTGATGCTTTAGCAGCCACACACCAGATGAGCCTCTGCTCTTTGCCTTCTGCAGGATGAGCAATGTCTCCTTCAACACTTAGATCAGGCTCTTCTAGATACAGAAGCTTCTCTGACATCTGGCATTAGCCACCCCTTTAGGAACATTCCCCTGGAGAAACAAGACAGGCCCTCAGCCTGCCATGCTGATAACCCCCTCTTTTGGATGGTATCCAAGAAACTACAGCCATAAATATAGGAATGGAGGAATTCAGGCAGTGCTTTGCCTCCATCTCCCCACAGTTCATTTCCTTCATGAGTTAAGGCTGTTAGTGGCCTCAACCAGCTGCAGGGAGCCTTGTACAGACTCTTCATGAAGAATTTCAGGATTTTTATATCCAAAAAAATGTACTTGCCTTCCTAGGAACTGCACTTCTCCCCGATGATGGTGGGGAATTGATTTGTATTTCCCTGTGTCTCCTTCTGGTCGAGTCACTGAATAGCCTGCATACTGCACTCTGTGTTAGAAAGAGGAGAAATAAGACAAACAACAAAAATAAAAATCAAGGGTTGCATTTGCTGCATTGTTATCATTTGCCAGGACCGCACAGTTAGTGCACCTGGGGCTGCAACAACAGCTTTGCCCTTCTACCCAGCAGATAAGCTATGCAAACCTCTCCACTCCAGCCTGGGCTCTGGGCAAGTCACACAGTGCTCAGCACCTCAAGGCTTCAGCTCAGTCAAGACTAGTTTGACCTCAGCAGCATGGGATATTGCACACAGAGGCAATAATTTCCCAACCAGCACTTCTTTGTTTGCTTCCCATCTACTGTCTGCACAGGCTGGAGTAGTCTGCGTTCCCACGGAACCACCACAGCCAGGTTGGCTCATCCGCAGCCCAGAAGAAGCGGGCACAGCAAGCCCAGTGCTGGCTGCAGAGGCGACAATGCCTCTCTCGGGCAAAGCTTGGCTCACACAACCACCATCAGAAGTGAGGTTCAGGGATCCTAGCAGAGTTGAGCTTGTACCTGTTCCAGAGGTCGTCATCTTCACCACCCCAGCCCCAGAAGGCATTAGGGAAACCATTGATCTTCTGAAACTGCTTGACAGTCAGGCCACTCACCCCACCAAAGAATTCATTGTAAGGGAGCCTAAGAGGGAAGAGAAGGGGTTAGGGCATAGCCCACCAGCACTGCAGCTCTCCCAATTGCAGCAGCGAAAGCCTGAGCTCTGAGATGTTTTTGTCTGGTCCTCTCTCATGTCCACTTTGCACAAAGCCCAAGAAGCAAGCCAAAATGAATCTCCTACCTTTTAAAAAACAAAACCTAACACTGACTCCTTAGCTGTTATGGAAGCGGAGAGGAAGAACAGTGCTTACAGATACATGTACTTATCCAGTTTGGCTGCAAAGTGCCTCGGCATCTGTCCACACCCGTAATAGTTACGGTCGTTTTCTGGTATGTGGTCCACATCGTGAAAGATGAGACAGTCCCAGTCCAAGTCCTTCATTGCTTCCCGAAAGCCAACATTGAAGAGCATGGCACGGTTAAAGGGTTGGTTTCCAGCCTAGGAGGGAGAAAGTTCCTTCTTAAGGGGAGCCCTGTGCAGTTCGAGCTCTGCATGTGCATTCTCAGTCTTGTCCAGAAAACTGCAACGGGCAGCCTGCTCCCACATCAATACCACAAAAGGAAGCAATGTATCTGAACAGACAAACTAGTGACATCGACCAGGGCTTAAATATTCCATTTACTGTGCAGGAACAAAAATAAAGTTGCTAAAGTCTTATTATGCAAACACTTGGGAAAAAAATAGATTTCATCAATCTTTTTTATGCTAGAGGTAAATATGGAGATATGTTTACTGGGTGAATTAAGCCAGATAGCTTCAGTAACAGATTCATGTAAACACACCAAATGAGTCTTATTTTCTACATTGGTAAGTCTTCCAGACACTGCCCATACACAAAATGTATAACTTTGGTCAGGTCATTCCTGTGCCTAGGGAATGCTCCCCAGAACTACTACAGAGACATACAAAAATAATGCAGCATTATTTAAACTGCAAATAACTGGTTTAGTTTGGGTTTTTTTAAGTCTCCTCCAATACAAAAAAAACCCTGAATCTCTACTTTATTTCTTAGATAAACCCAATGATTTTTGGGTCCATCTGTTAATTGTGCCACTTTTAGGGAGAATGGGACAAGTTACACAAAGCAACATGAACCCTAAACTTGCCAAAGGTTAAATGATGTGATCTGGCAGGTGAACTCCTTGGAACACAGTGCAGAGCTACACCTGTAGCTCTGGCAAACACACAACTAGTGCAGCAGGTCTGTGCCCCAGCTGCTGCCACCCCGATCGCCCCGGGGCTCACTCACTTGTTCCACAACGTAAAAGGCGAACTGTAAACGTTGTCGCTGCAGCATGGGAATAAGGTGTCTGAAGAGGACAGGAAGATGCTCGTATCGATTGCGGAATGGGATGAGGATGGCCACCTGATGAGGAGAGGACACCGCTCTTACTCCACCACATCAGTAGCTCCTGCTGCAGACTAACCCCCAGGCTGGGGAGCAGGACTGGCTGGCATGCTAAATGCAGTGTATCAGCTCCCCCATGTAGGGCTGAGCAGCCTGAAACCCTCCCAACCCCCAAAACACTGATTTCCTATTCACTTTTTGGGAAATCGGTGCTTCAGGGAAATTCAATGTAACCTTGAGTGGGAGTGAGATCCACAGCCCTCCCTGCCCCTCACTGCCTCTGCCCAGCACTGGGGACAGGAGTGGGGCCAGGCCCTCCTACCACACTGCCCTAAGCCCCCTTTGGAGACTCCCACCTCACCTCCCTGGGTCACATCCTACCCCAGACATTGTAGTAGGGGAGCAGGAGGCTCAGCAGCTGGGGAGCATGCACGCAAGCTCCCTCCCTTAGTGGTCTACACAGAAGCTCAGAGCTGACTCATGCATCACTAAAGCTGTCCTTGAGCTCAGCAATTCTCCTCCAGTCACTGCAGCCCCATACTTCAGAGATCCTTATATTCATTACTCTGAAGCTGCAGCACATCAGAAGTATTCCTGTTAATGTCTTCCCACCATCCACATCCCTCTGTCCCTCCATGCTCAGCAGAGATGCAAAGCTCTACAGCTCCCTAGTTACCTTCCAGCGAGGCAGGCAGTCACTCGGCTTCCAGTGGCCTCCCAGCTTAATAGAAGGGTCTTTTGAGAAAAACTGGTGGATATCCTCCATTGTGATCTCACTCATATTTACATTGATGGGGCCCTCTGTGGAGACAGCAGGGAGAAGCAGAGGAGAGGGTCAGGAACTGCCCTGGTCCTGGAGCTGCTCAGAGCCTGCCCAGGGCAGTGCTGTGCTGCATTTCTGTCCTCTATCCCTAGCACTGCTTGCAGGCAGCCTCTTCTTCTCCCCAAGCACCAACAAAAACAATTAGGAAATGCTGCTGGCATGACTTGTAACACCTCCTTCTCCTCAGCAGCTGGGCTTTGTCCAGTCTTTCTGGCTGCTTCTGGATGTAGCTTTCCTCAGAGACCCACACCAGCCGGGGCACTCCTTTACTCCTCCATACAGGTTTCCAGCAGACACAAACCCCTACACCTCAGCAGAGAGTGGTTTCTCCCTTTTAGGAAACATTTATCCCCAAAGCCCAATTTTCCATTGCAATAGCACTTTGGTGGAAGCATTTCTCCCATCTGCAGCTCCCTTGGGGGTGGGTTCAGCCTGTCTCCCACACCAGCCCCTACCCAACTGTATCCAGCACGGCTTAGGGCTGAGACCAGCAGTTGCCGGCAAGGGAGCCATCCCACCACTGCTGCTCCTGGAAAAGGGCTGTCCAAGCCTTTTCACTGGCTCCCAGGACAAAATCCCTCTTTTGTTTGTGTTTGCCAAGCAATAGGCTCCTGCTTAGGTATGGAGATGTACCTCCAACATAGCAGGGATTAATTCCTGTGAGTGGGTAAACAGTGATTTCCCAGGAGGGGACCAGGCTCCCAGCAGCACTCCCATTCATCCCCAGATGCCTGGCAGGGAAAGGTGCAACACCAGCAGGCTGGGGAATGCCATGATGTGCCCTCCAAAGCCATGTGAAGCAGGAGAGGGGCACAGGGCTGTTGTGATGTTACTCACTCATAGAAGGGAGCCTCTCGGGACAGGTGTGGTTGGGGAAGTAGGTAAAGTCTTCAGGAAGAAATGTTGTGGCTTGCAGAAACGTGTCATTGTGGTTCAGATCAAAAGGGTAATCTGGGGAATGGGGAAAAAATGAAAAAGAGAAAAGTCTACACATGAGCTGCAGATCTTTGTTATCCCCTTCCACCTCCAAGTGCCACTGTGAGCAGACTCCAAAACCACCCATGGCTGAGGATGTCCCCAACGGCATGGGAGCATCCCCACGTGACATGAGTTCTAGACTTGCAACCCTGCTGGGTGCTTACCCTCAGTCATGGGGCAGGTGGCCACAGAAGCCCCAGCTTCCGTGGTGTTAGGCAACACCTCAAAGAAACCTTCACATTTCCAGGCCAAAGGAAGAATTTTGAGTGTCACCTTTAGAAATCACAAATAGCTCAAAGCAAAGAAGTAAAAGCTGCTTAGCATCTTGTCCCTGAAGGACCATGGCACAGTGAGAGGAGATTTGCTCCTCCAGAGGGTTCTTTCCTAACAGGAACAGAGGGAAGTCCCCACGCAGGTCCCAATGCCAGCAAGGACTGTCAGTGCAGCAGCAGCCTGCACAGGGAAATCCTGTCTCTTGTCCTCCTCAAAGGATCAATACAAACTACAACGTCACACACTGCTTTTCTGCTGGTTCACATCATACAAGAGCAGCAGAGCCACTGTACCCCAGCAGTCACAGCACAGCACACTTCTCCAGCTCCCCATTTCCCTGCATCCTTTCACCTCCTGGGCAAAACCTCTCCACTCTGTTACACTTGTACATGTTTCAAGCAGGTTTTCACATTACTATAGAAAGCAGAAGTTCATGGTTAAGTCACTAGCTTTCATAAGCATCTTCAGCCAAGCACAACCTTTATTTTAGGCACCAGAAAAACCTCCCTGTCTGTAGTAAGGCATCAGTTGCTACAAGAGGTGCTACCTCTGCACCTTCTCCAAGCACCAAATACTTAGTGGAGAGTTGGCCTTTTGGTCCCACAGCACCCAGGACACCAGCACCAACCATACACCCCACACATGTCCTGGAAAGCAGCCATTTAGGCTGAGGCACCCAGTTCCATCACAGGCAGCCCCTAGACCTACCAGGACAAGAAAGTCTCATCCTTTCCAGTTACCTTCTCAGGCATAGGCATTCCTGCAACACCCAGCTGCAGAAGCACACCATTGGCATGACATTCACCATGCTGATTCAAAGCAAGAACAGCCCTGGTTTCTCACGAGCACAGTACAAACCAGCCAGTGTTTGGGCACCCACAGACAAAAGAAGGTCTAGTGTCCCACTCACCACTCTCCAAAAACCATCCAAGCAACTCTGCAAAGCCTTGGACGCAAGAGCTGCAAGTGATCCA
Organism: Bucco capensis; assembly: GCA_013396975.1. Taxonomy (NCBI): domain Eukaryota; kingdom Metazoa; phylum Chordata; class Aves; order Piciformes; family Bucconidae; genus Bucco; species Bucco capensis. The sequence goes on along the minus strand of VWZO01002743.1, from coordinate 2,054,765 downwards.
TCAGCAAACAGTCAATTTACAACAGATAGACAGATTTTTTTAAGTTCTTTTACTGAATCCAGTGTGAAATTCATTATTTTTTTTAAACCAGTATCTATAACCTTTCAAATTAAGCATACATTTATTTTCAAGAACATACTGAGAGCAAAAAGGTTTCACAAGTTTTATCCTGAGAGAAATGTAATAACCCCGAATTACAGTGTAGTGAAGTGAATGAATTGGCTAAAATGAAGAGTTAAGAATCTAAGTCATATTTAAGGATAGGGACATTAAGGTAATTGCATAAGCACAGTACCTTCTCCAGAGTAAAAAGGCTGCACCTAATAACCACATTGATGATACATTAAGAAAAACAAATCTACTGACAATTTAATGTTTTAAAGGAAAACAGGAAGGATTACTTTTACCTGCAAGGTCAAAATCTTTCATTTCAATCAATTGGGACAAGTCACTGCTGGCCTGATATTTCTGCTTGTTTTATTGTGCTAGTACTTACCATCACATCATTAACACTGTTTATCTGTGCAAATAAGTGGTACCCAAACTATCTCAGACTTGAGATGAACTTGTAAACAGAACCTAAGGGCTTTTCAAGTATGACAGATACTATTTTGGATGCCTGATACTGCTCTAAATTTTAATAACCAGATTCCCATTAAACTCTCTCAGTTGAGGAGCTCTCAAGACTCAGGCCACCTGACAACACATGGTGAAGCTCAACTCTCCTTTTTTTGCACAAAGGGGTGCCTTTTTCACTTGTGGAAGCACAGAAGGAATCTCTCTTGGCTCATCAAACAGGGAACCTATTATTGCATCTATTAGCAAATGCTGAAAAAGTTACAAATTACTTCCTTACTTTAATAGAAGTGGAAAAAAGCTAAGGGCAAAGAATAAATAAATACAGATGGATAGGGACAAGCACACTGTGCTTGCAGCAGACCACCCTATGCTTGGTCACCTTGCCATTCAGGGTAGGACACTGCATTTTGAAGGAATCTGCCCAGCCCAGGACACACACACAAAGCAGCACCGCACAAAGAACTGCTCCCCCCACTCCCAATCCCTTGCTGAGGCATATGTGATGTGTGGGAGAGGTTGCAGCTCAGAAAGTATCCGCAGCCTTCTACTTCCCAGTGCTCCCATGGGGCTGAACAGAGAGGTCACAGAGTCTTCTTCTGCCCAAACTGGTTTGTGACCTGTGCCAGCTCACCTCTGGCAGCAGCATCCCTGCCTCTGTTCTGCACACCTCTCCCAAGAAGAGGGAAGGGGTATGCAGTGATGTGCAGGGATGTGACACCCACTGCTACCTGTGGGGTAGGATAGAGGCAGGAGAGCCTAGGAGCTGCTCTAGAGTGTGGAAGCTGCTCCCAGCAGCTCTGAGTCACGGCAGGGACAGCCAAGGCCTTTCCTGAATCCCTCCATGCAGACATACCAGGCAGGTTGGCTCTCCCAGCCATCACACTGCCTGTAGCAGCATGGGGAGGATGCACTAACTAGGTAGTGCCACCCACCTAGGTCCCTCTAAGGCACTTGAAAATGGAGTCAGGGAGGGAAGATACTGATACTGTTAATATAATCTTTGTGGTCACAGCACCACGTGCCTTCCAAATGTCATTGCCATCCATCATGCATCTGCTTTGACCTGCCTGCCAGGGAAGGCTGCCAAAGGACAGTGCACAGCCTTTGTATATGTTAAAACCATTTCTGTGGCTGGAGCTCCTGAGGCAGGAGGGCATCAGGGATGGACATGAGACCTGAGCAAAGCCAGTTATTTCAGCAGCAGCAGTATCAGTATCACTGGTGCAAATGTGGTAATCATTTCCCAATTGCTGCAGGCAGCAGGAGCACACAGCAGCTCTTTGGAGGGGTCAGATCCCAAGGGCCAGGACCACAGCAGGAAGAAGGCTCTCATCACTGCAAGTGGCCATGATGGAGCGCCTAACTCTCTTCCCCTCAGGAATCAGCCACTTCCTCACCCTGTATCAGATTTAGTTGATGTTTCCAGTCTTAAAAATAGCCCAGCCTGGCAGCCCCAGCCAGGGTTGGCAGAGAGAGGAGATGGCCTGGGCTGTCGGATCTCTTGCGCAAGTTCACAATTCCCCTCCCATGCCCATCCCCGGGTCAGAGTACAGCCAAACCAGCGGCTGCACCACCCGCTCCTCAGTGGGCTGGGCAGCCAAGCCATGGCCTGTGTATTGTATAAATAACGTTACCTTGTAACACTATCAGCTCAGCTGATGAACCTTCACAGCAGAGGAGCTGAGCTCCCCAGCACTGCCACAGCCTGATGCTAACCACCAGTGTGAGGCACTGGTGACATGTCAACAGGGAAGGTACACACTGTGTCACACCAGGCCAAAGGCAATGCCTCACCCTGGCTTACACACAGCCGCATGCATTCATGCTTGGCTGTACCACATTTACACCAAAACCTGTAATCCCGTTATCAGCTTTACATTATGGATGACAAACAGTCTGGGAGTGGGAGCCTGTGACTCCACTCCCTGCATTCTGCCTGAAGTTCAATATATTATTTGTGGCAGATCTCCAGCCAAGTCATCTCAGTTCATCCTTGCATGGGAAGAGCAAAGCGTACGAGCACAGGCTCCTCCACATGCTCAGAGCCAGGGCTCTGCGCACGCCTGTGCCTGAGAAGATAATTTTAAATATGAAACCTGATCCTTGCACTGAATTTGGAAGTGTTTATCCTCAGATTCATTGAAGCTAACAAGCTGAATTCCTGGAAAGCAAAGAGGTTTTAGGCTCAACATCCTATCATTTGAGACCCTTCAAGACTTTTACCCCTTACATAAGCTACAGAATCACAGAATGTTAGGGGTCAGAAGGGACCTCTGGAGATCCTCTAGTCCAACCCCCCTGCAAGAGCAGGATAACCTAGAACAGATTAGAAGCATTTAATTTTTTGTATTAAAAAAGAAATATAATTTATGTATAGTAAATATGTATATATACACTGAAATTCTACATATTATATATATTACATATTTATAAGTAAAGAAGAAGCCATCCTGCATTTACCAGAATAAATTAATTCATTCAAGTGAGAGTGGTTCAGGTCAACTCAATTTCCAACGGAAATGGAGCCCTTGATCAAAACTATTCAAGAAATACCTGAGTCATTGACGCTGCTGTTCCTCTTGGCATAGGCACTGCGGACCACCTGCTCGTACACCTGAGCTCCTATTGTTCGCATGTTTTCACGAATCATGATGCCTTGGGCTTGCATCATGAAGAGGTAGGTGTTCACTGCAAGGAAGAAAGGAGGAAGGGAATGTTATATTTCTGTGAGCACCAGCTTCTGTAGGAAAAAGAAATAAGAGTCTTTTGGAACCATTCCCAGCCCTCTGCTTGGTTTCAGCTCCCTCCTGTCAGGAGGATCCTCGCATTGCATGTGCCTCAGTTGCCTGTTGGGAACTGGGAAGAGCGCAGAGTTGGGAAGTGGAGGCGTGAGCCACATTTGGAAACCTGGCTGGTCAATAAGGGGAGTGCACCCAGCTAGACCTGACAATGCAGACTGAAATGCAGCACCACAGCTTAAACAACAGTACCTTTTGCTGCCTAAGTAGAGAGGTTTAATTAGGAAATATCATTAAGTCAGGAAGCAAAGCTGCCTGCTTGGAGAAGGGCATTTGTTCCAGGAGCACATCACCAAGAGCTGACACTTGCTTGGCAGAGGTACCTCAGAAGGTACCACAAACATCATCACACTGGTGGCCATCGAGCCCACTGGCAATCCACGCATCCCAGAGCGGAAAGCATTTTGCAGTATAAGCCCCTCAGGTCCACAGGACTAGCCCTGGGGTTATTTCCCCACCTCCCTTCCTGCTGACCCCGTGCCCTGGCACTGCTCAGGCTGAGCCTGCTTAGGTTTCAGTTCAAGCTGACACCCAGCACTGGCAGAGATCAACCCCAAAGCAAACAGTAGCAGGCACAGCCCTGCATCACCAGCAGCACCCATGGGACAGCAGGATGTCCACCCACATGGACAGCCACCATGGATGTGACAGCACCCCTCTGCATCCCAGCCAGGGCCCCACTGAAGTGAAGTTTCACATTTAAGAATGGAAAAAAAAACCCAACACCAAAAAAACCCCAAACTTCGTGACTGATTCGAAGATACGGAGGAGGGGAGCTCTAGGCCAGTTCTGCACTAGTAATTAAAAAAAAAAACCCCAACACCACAACCAACAACACTTCAAAAGACATTCCAGGAGGGATGAAGAGTGCACCAGGCCAAAGTAACAACAGAGAACCTGCACAGAGAGGGGCAGTAACTGCTGAAATGTCACCAGGAAACAACCACAAGAGACAGGTTGTTTCTACAGCAGGCGTATCACAAGCTGAATAGCCTGAAACTGGCAGCTGCCAGTGCTAGGAAGGTACACTCATCACTGCAGTCACTGGCAGTGCAGATCAGATACGGCACCTGGAAGCAGCAGTGCTATCAGACAGCAAGGGTCCCCCCAAACACTGCCTACCAGCACACATGCTGACGCACTGTCCCTGGGATCCCTGCCCTGCTTCCCCCTTTACACCCACAGATCAAGGCAGCCTCCAGAAAGGCTGCCCAGATCCGTTTTTTCAATCCCAACCATGTTTTGTTTTCACAAAGCCAAGTAAATATTTGAAAGGGTGATTGAGCCTCATGTCATGCCCAGAGCCCTTGTGCCATGCCCAGGTGCTGCCCATGCCCAGCCTGTCTCTGAGCCACAGGGAACTGTCAGATATTTGGCAAGAAGGGGGTCAGCTGCATTAAGTGTTTTTCAACTAAATGGCTTGAAATGCAATTTTAAGTTACAATTTCCAGCCTCTCCCTTCCCCTATCTTTGTGGTAGAGCCAGCAACAGCACCCTAAGCCAGTGGTTAGGCCAGCAACAAGCAGCTGCTTCAGGCAAAGCTGCACTCAAACTCCTTTTGCTCACCCACCTCTTCTGGGGCCAGCTCTGGAACCCAGAGGAACTGGCAGGGCAGACAGTGGCAGCTACAGAATAAACACGTGCTCTGGTGCAGCTTCTTGGGCAAGGTACCCCTGGTGCAGTAACAGCAAAAGGCAGCAATGGCTGCTCCTGCTCAGGAAGGTGGAGAAAATGCAGAAACCTAGTGGATAAGGCTGAGGGAAAAGCTGCCATTTTGACATGGCACCACAGGCCAGAAACAAATGTAGGTAGAATTCCCCATACAACACTTCACACCCAGCCCAAAACCTTCATATCCTCACACATCTCTGGCTCGGAGCTCAGCATGAAACCACATCCCCTCCCAGCACCAGTGGTCCAGCTCCAGCTTCCCTCCCTCCCCATCACAGCCCTAGCTTTGTCAAGCAGTTGCCAACCAGGACTTAAAGAAAACAGGTTCCCCAGGGAAAAAGAGAAAGTTTGCAGAAATGGACTACTTGAGGCGAGTGATGCAATCAGGCTGATGTGGCCTTGGGGTCTAGGGCAGGATGCACAGGACAGCTTTGGTCTGACCTGCTCATGCAGGCCAGGCAGAAGGCAGGTCTCCCAGATGACCACAAGTATATGTGGAAGTTGGGCAACTTCTCCCTCAGCTCATGCCAGCTTTGTGTCAGCTGCAAAGGCAAGACTAATAGCTGGGGCATATGGGACTCCTAATGACAACATCATGCCCCAATGACAGCACCCACAGCAAGCTGCAGACAGAAGCATTATGAAGCTCTACCAGGAGGCAGCACAAATCAACACATTCAATGATAGGAACAGCATCCTTTGAAGCCAAGCAAGCATAGCAGACCATGGACTCCTAAGGGAGAGCAGCACTGCACATCTCAGTCACCAGCAGTTAGTGATGGTTAGAGACTGCCTAGCTCTCTTTCCAAAAACCCAACAGGCTCATTAAGAGCTGAGGCACAGCTCCTCTCCAATTTGAGCAGAGCAAAGGGTGGCTGAAGGCACTGGAGCTGAGATGTTTATCAGGATCAGGCTGTTGTTAAGGGAAAGTGGGGGCAGCAAGCTTGCACTGTCCAGCTCACACAGAGTTTGAGTCAGCAGCAAGGCATAACTCACTGATGCTGAACAAGTAATTTAGCTTTCTACTTCATTATGCCTTCTACTCACTGGATAAAGCAGAACCAGGTTTGGTGAAGCATGAAAGGAGAGACACAAACCGGCATCCAATCCCTGCTTCATTTAAGGAGGAGGGAGGTCTGCCGGGCACAGTGAAAGCACTGTTTGTTCCCGCTCCCTCAGCGGGCAGACGGAGCAGGGCCTCGCCACAGCCACATGACACAGCTCGCTGGGTCGGACTCGCACGGAGCTGCAGTGGGAATCCTGAACAGACTGTTACAGCAGCCACCATCCCAGGGGAGCACGAGCACAAACAACACCAGCTTTGTTTAAGGCAGCAGTTGCCTTTTCACATATTAACCCCTTTGCTCAGATGACTGGAGATACCTGGCCATCAACATGCCACACACCTACACCAAGAACCCCCCGCAACAACTATACCAACCCCAGTCCAGGGAGGAGAGCCCCTTCTCCTGTCCCCAAAATGACCCGTCACCATGAGATAAGCTGCACAAAGCCCACACTTATCCAGAACACGCGATTCATCCAGCTCAGAAAATCGGATTTAAAACACATTATTGAAACATTTCACTCCCCATACCCACAGGATGCTTAAATTAGCTCCATGGAGCCACCATGGCCAGGCTGGGTCTGGACCAAAATTTGGGAATTGATGTATTCAACTCAAACTTCACTCCTCAGTCTACTTTGCTTTGGATGGGTAAATTGGCCATGTTTTAATTTCATTAAGCCTGACCTGGCTGACCCTACAGAGCCCATAGCCCCTGGCATTTCACAAAGCCACAGTGCCAGAGTCCGCACCAGCAGAGGAAGTAGATGCCAAGCATCCTCCTGAACATCCCTGCTGCTGCACTTTGCCAAACAACAACACACTCACAGGTGCTTGGCCTGAACTGGGTTCAGTCAGAAAGCAATTCTCCATGTTGTGAGATATTGCTAATCTAATCACATAGGATGATCTTGAAAATTACATTGGCCTTCTGCCTTTGTTCCATTTGAGCATGCTACACTTCAGAATGCATACACATGGTGATAACAGCCTGGCTACAGCCACTGAGCAGCAAGACAAGGACAACAGAGGGATTTTAGCTCCTGTTGGGGGTGGAGATGCTCCTTTTCCCAAATTTCCAGCAGACCCTCACTACCCACACACTAAATGAGTAAAATTTAAGAATCTATTTGCCCAAATGACTGCCTTAAGATTGTTCTCATTAGTTCAATTAAAGGACAAGTCAACCCCGCTGGGATTTTAAACAACTGGAAACCATGATATCAGACCTACAGCCTGCCACCAGCTGGAACATAGGCACACAGCTACACCTCAGGGTCAGCGTGATTTGGGATGCCAGACCCTGGGACCAGTGCACATCAACCTCTAACCCAACCTCCCTGCTCACAAGCAACAGTGAGGGCAAGTGTTCATTCAAGCCAGGAGTGGGTGCAACAACTTCAACCACAGTGGTAAAGTCCAATTATATAAATGAGGGCTGAAGGCTTCCTGTAATCATTTCTCTGTTGGTATTTTCGGAGCACTTCTAATCAAGAAACAGCTGACTGTCTCATGGAAATTTAATTTAACCATGATGATATGCACTAGAAGAGGCAGCAGGGTAATTTGCATCTCAAGAGTTGAATTGGAAGAGGCCTGAGCGTGACCCACACCAGTTACCAACACAGGAAGGGGACAGACATGACATATTTTGCTCCTGACACCAACACACTTCCGTTGCCTGCAGAAAGGACCTTAATCCAGCATCTCCCAGCACAGGGGATGATGCGGTACCCCAAGCCTTATGCCAGAAGAGACAGTTGCCGGTGCTGAGGTCAGGAAGAGGGGCCAGACGGTTGCCGGTTCTGAGGTCAGGAAGAGGGGCCAGACGGTTCACAGGAGCACTGCACACTCACAGCAGTATCAGTGCCCAGCCTGGCAGCCAGGCCTTCCTGAGGAAGGAGCAGCTCTTCCTCTGCTTTGAGATTTAGTGCTTTCTGTCGTATTCAGCATTCTTCCCGGTTCATTAGTCCATGAGCACTGCAGAATCACAGAGAGGATGTTTGTGAGTTTATCACTCTCTCACTGCAATGTGCAGCCTACTCCTGTTGACACCCAAGGCTCTGGAGCAGCTGGACCCCATCCTGGCAAGGGCAACCACCTGCCCTGCCCCAGGAGCACACACCTCAATCAGCACAACCATAAACCAACACACAGGTGAACTGCTGCTGAACGAAACACTTTGCCAGGTGTTCAAAGCAGGTATGAAGCACCCAGCAGAGTCTGCTGGACTCCTGCATGTGAGAGACGCAACAGAGACTCTGGGAAGAGTGAAGGTGCCGCAGGCAGCAGGGATGTGTGCTCAGGTCACCCCCAGCACCCTGCCAGGGCTGGGAGATCCTGCCCGCTGCAAACACCTCCCACGAGCAGTCGTGTCTACATTAAGGCTTTTGTTAAGCTCTCCCAGCAGATCCCCAGCATCAATTCAGCTCCATTAGCATTAGCAATACAAAGGAGTTTAATCAAGCTCAGGGTAGACTAAGCCTCCAAGGAACAGACAGACAACTACAATAGTCTTAACTCATAAACAAGCTAACTAGGAAATTCAGCAGCATCCCATCACTAATACACACCATGAGACCCGTCTCTATTAGCCTTCCAATGGCACAGTATTCCCCAGACATGCAGAGTGCCAGAACAATTAAATAAGAGGTTCCTATTAGTTTTAGAGAATTTAATATGAATACCCTCATTATTACTTAACCCTTTGCCTATAAATAGTACAGGAAGGAATAATTTGGTATGTTGAGTGGTCTAACAACAGTGCAGCAGCAGCACTGAACTGGTAATTACAAGCCACCCATCCCCAAAATAGGCAAGTTCACACCCTGCATGTGCACAGAACAAGTGGGAAGATGGGAGACTGCAGTGATGTTCAACCAAAACCTGAATGTGAGGTTTTTGCATCTGAAGTGTCTTAGAGAAAAATGACTCTGAGGAAGCTTCAGCAAGACGGAAGAAAATTCAGATTACTCTGAGTCCTTAAATTTTTAATGTACACATTTAAGATGGCAACTTTCAGTTGCAATCCCACAGCTGGCTGAGCTAAGGTGTTTGTGCAACTCACTTCAAGGAACACTGCTCTGTTTTTAAGATACCCAGAAGTGAAGCACAACATGCTCTGCACACATGGGAAAACTCAGAAGGCCAAGGGATGTCACAGAGCATTTGCGGCACCAAAACACACACAGAAGGAGCCCTGTACCCCAGCAGCAGCCACATCTCTCGGTGGGATTGAGGTCTGGTCACCCAGGGGCAGTCACACCCACCAGGACAGTGAGAGTCCCAGCACCACCATACACAGTATCTGGCCCCACGCAGGCGATGCTGAGGGTGGGGGAAGCAGAGGACACAATTTATCCATGCACCAGGGCAGTAATGCTGAGGATGACTGTAAAATCACATATGGCTTTGCAAATCCCAAGAGCAGCTCATCTCTCGGGCTCCACTGCAATTCCTCTTTGTGAGGAAGGGCGTAGCGACATGTGCAGGCTGGAGCACAGAGCAAAACAAGCGTTTACCCAAGTTAAATATTACCCTTACTAGCAAGATTCAGACTCTCCTACTTTAATTGCTGTTCAGGAGATGCAATTGCACATGACTGCATCTCCTGTTTATTTTTCATCCTTCCATCGCAGCAATGGACAGCTCTCCCCATCTTGCCTCTCTTCACCAGGGTCAGCACAAATGCTTCCAAGGAGAAAAAGAGCATCAGCTGCCAGCAGATTTCTCCACACGCTGAGCACAAAAGCACAGCACTGGCTGGGCACTTGTGGGCACCGCAGTTAAATGCACAATAAAAGGCTCTTCAGCAGGCAGAGTGAAATGGTTGCTAACCTCTCAGGCTGGCAGCACTGGCAGGCTGCTACTGGCCACCGACAGCAAACATTTACAGTTCAGCATTTGTTCCTTAGGTTCATTAGGAGACAAAGTGGCAGAAATTCCCGTGTTCTGGACACCGTCTCAAAGTGGCAGGAATCCTGACTTCTCAGCCCGATGCTCATGTAGGAACAGGATGAGGAAACAGAGGGAAAGCTTCAGTTAAAGAAAACAATAAATAAGAATTAAGTGAAAACTTGGACAAGTGAGGAAGAGGAAGAGCAGGCAGATAATCCTCAGCACTGCCCCTGAAGTAGGAGGGCAGGGAAGGATATGGGCTGCTCAGGGAAACACCTTGTCTTCTGGGTCATGGGAATCAGCAGCACAGCTGGAGGAAAGAAAGGAAATCCTCTGCTGCAAGCAACCACACAGCCCCCCCAACCTGAGCATCCTACTCATCACACAAGCAAGTCAGGATGTGTAGGAAAAAGCGGATGTGGGGTAGTACTGCTTGGAAATGCATTCAGTTGGGAGTTTTCATCAGGGCTGTCCTTCACCAGTTGAAGTAATCTAGAATACAGTCAGACCACAGCAGAGAAGACAACAGGATGGATTTGGATTTAAACGTCATTTAAATAGACTTTGAAATCACTGATTTGTTAGTCTTCCAAATTAGGAGATTAACTATACCCATTGGGGAGTATAAAGCTGTCAAAATAAAACCAACTTAAACTGATTCAGTTCACACAGTGCAAACTGCACAGTCTGAAGCTTTAACATCCTTACATTGATGGATGAAGAGAGAACAAGACTGTTGTTTAGGGTATTCCGCCCCTAAAAAAACCCAAAAAACAAAGACCTGATTTTTCAAGCATGTTTTACAAGTTCAGCATGGCTGAACAAAAATGGTTATCACATGTACAGCCTCATGTTTCCTGCAACTGAGCTGTTCCAAAGGGGAGTCCGAGATGTTGTTTCTGGTCAGTGGTTTGCCTCTTACATCAAGCTGGACCATCCCAGTTAACATGCATGAAACAATATGCCCTCCCAGTTGTCATGCTTAAATGCAGGTGCAGGATTTCTGGTTACAGCATCCAGGATGGCATTTGTTCTTCACTCAATTCAGCAAGACCCACAGCACATCTTCCACAGCCATTTATGGCTAAAGCATGGTGCAGCTCCTATTTACATCTTCATCTCTGAAGAAACAAATTACCACGGGAAAGTCCTGCTCCCTGTCTACTTTGCCGATGATGCACACATCCCAGGGGACTTGCTTCTTGCCATTGGAATGGTGAAACCCAAGGCAGACGATTTTGTCCCTGCAGTGGGCTTGCCCATGCTAAGCTTCTGGCTGCTTCATATGTCTGACCTCAGTAGAACACACTGGTGGGGACACTTCACAAACCACCCCACAGGAGATGGAAGGCAGGTCACAGTGCACAACCCTCATGCTGTACTAAGGCATTTACTTTGGCTAGTCCCCAAGCACCCTGACTACTCTTATCAGCATGGCAATGTCCACCATAAGAAGCCACAGGCCCTCATCTGAACTGATGTGTGGTTCAACTCCTCACTGGGGCTAAAAAGCCCAGAGCCAGGAGCACACACTGCAATATTGCAGTCAAGACCTGCTAATGAAAATAAAGTATTCTGCAACTGCTTCAGCCCTGAAAGTATAAAAGCTGCTTTACAACAAGCACAGTTTTCACTGTGAAGACTGCATCTAAGGAGAAATCCCTCTGTAGCAATATGCCAAGACTGTCCCTGTTGTGTGGTTTCTTTTCCATAGATTTCCAGGTCCTTGGAAACCAGTTGTTTCAGCAGCCAGGGCAGAAACACTGCCACAGCCCCACCTCCACATTACCCATCAGCCTGGCTTATCTGCCAGAGAGCCTGTTAGTCCTTTCAACTCCTAAAAAATTCTCCAAGCTGAAATTCTTCAATCACATGGGATTACTGTTGTCTGAGATTTTACAAAGCAGCAGCTTGGAGCTCCCTGCCAAGGGTACTTTAACCATACAGTGCCATTAAGATCTACAGCAGCTTGGCCTCTACAGTAAGATTACAGAGTTGTTCTTGTCTGCAATAATTAAAGACTGTGCTGCAGTCAGTACAGCTGCTGCGTTTTTATAGAACAAAAAAGATACCAGAGAGAAGATGCAACTTTGAATTTCCAATACACAGACCATTACCTATGGGATTTTGGATGAACTCTGTTATCCTAAGACATTTATTAGCTTTGTTGTGAGCTACATAGCCATGGAATACCTAACATTTTTTATATCATTTTCTTCCGCCTAACAAGCAACTGGTAGTACAGCTGCTGGAAATAAATGAACCAATTCCATTATCAGAGTAGAGAATGACTTCACTGGAAATAATTCATCCCTCTATGAACTTATTTAGTACTTAACTAAGAGAGTGCACATCACATCACAGCCTGTGCGATGTGCTCCTGCGCATCAGCAAAAAAAGCAATGGCATGTGAGTCTGTTTGGGATGCCCTGAACAGGGAACAATGGAAAAGCCTTTTTCTCCACCAGCCCTCACCACAGACCTCTGCCATGTGCTTTGGGACCAGATTCTGGGGCTTAGCACACGTCAGAGTCCCCTTTCCAGGGACAGCAGAGCAAGGAGGCGCCATGTCCCATGGCTTCACACCAGGATTACCCTCCTCCCCCTCTGCTGACTTGTCTCTCCTGCCCAGCCACAGCAAACATTTACTAACAGCACTGCCGCCCTGGCGCCAGGTGTAAGACAACCCTAAACCTTATCATGGGAAGGGGGAATAAAGTGCCCTGGCATCAGAAACCAGCCACACCACCCTTCACCACAACCACCACACTCACAGAACTGTGCCTAACACACTACCATTAAGTTACACATTAATCCTAGATAATCAGAAACAAGGCTGTTAAGTGAGTGAGCTCAGCAAGGGATAAGAGTGTCCACAGCCCCAAGCTGTGATCAGGGGTCAGGATCCACCACGGGGCAATGGGGACATCACCGATAGAGACAGGAGGCTTGTGGCCACCAGACTCCCACCCCACCAGGTTTTGTTGAGTTTATACAAACAAAGGAAAAATCCAATGCAAGCTCTGTGGTACAGGCTGCAGGGATGGGACACTGAGTACCAAGCCTGGTTGCCCACAGTCTCCCAGCAGCACACGGTGCCCTGCAAGTCCCACTGCAAGTAGGAGGCAGTCACTGCTGCCTTCTCCTGCCCAAGTCACCAGCAGTCAGCTGCATGGTGTCTCTGCAATTGCCTGAAGACTTCCAAGTCAGAGCTCTGCCATACTAACCCACCTCACAGCCCTGCAGAGGGTTGAGCACACATAGGAGCACATCAGGGAACAGCAAATACCCCCTCCCTCCATTACACTCCCCATCAGAAACATGTTTAAGCTCCTCATACACAGCAGCAGTTGAAGTTTCTTAGAAAGCTGTGTGTTTGCTGAAGGAACTGACCCCCTGATCAACATGATATGAGCAACAGGGCAGGGGAAAAGTAAAAAAAAAAAATAAAACAAAACCAATCAATTCCAGCCTGCCTGTGCCCAGAAGTCAAGCTCTACAAACAAGACTCAGACATTCAGCTACCGTGGAAAAGATAAACACGCTGGGAATGGGAGGCCAGCCCTGCCCAGGTCAAGCCAGCCCTCCTCAGCCCATGCAGGACACAACCCCTCAACATGCCCAGCTTGGCTCATACTGCCCTAGCCTGCCCACTGCACAAACCCTTGGAATATAGGGGCTGCATCAGGCAAATGATGAGGGGAACTCATTTCTAAAAGGTGGGCATGTGCCCTGATTTGGATTCAGGAGCTGGGTTTCGACCCAGCAGCTCTGGGAGCCCATCCAAGGGGGACTGGTGTGGGCACACAGGCCCCAGAGCCTGCTCCAGCCCCTACCACAGCCTGTCAACAGGACCTGGGTGGACACAAGCAAGGCAAAGCAAGAGCCAGCAAGCAGCTCAGTGCTTTGAAAACCCCTCCGGGCCAGGGAAGCCACAGGGGGCCACAGGGAAGGAGCTGATCAGGGCTGGCAACCCTCAGACCCTGCCTACACCAGCCCCTCTAACCCACTGAGCATGGCAGCAGCCCACAGTGATGCAGCAGTTCACGCTACTCCTCCTCCCAGCCAAGGCACCAGCCCTTCCCTCCACACTGGATAATGAGATTTTAGAATACAACAATTTATCCATCCAAGTTACCCGATTTGTCCAGGTTGTGTTTGCTTCTCCAACATATTACAGCTAAACACCATCATCCTCCATGTGGCTGAGCCCTTAGCTGCACACAGCAAACACAACCCTAGAAATGCTATGTTGCTCCTCAGCAGCATCCTGCAGTTCTGGGATTTCTGACCCACTCCTGAGCCAGACACAGATGCAGTGCCCCATACACAAAGGGGGGTTGACAGCTGGGGGAGGGCAGCACAGCAGGGAAAGGGTTGGTGTCAGCACCCACTGCGAGCCCTGCTTCACTATCAGCTTTCTGCAGTGCAGCAGCAAATGAGACAATTACTGTGTTGACTGGTGGTTTTTCTTTTTTAATTAGGTGAAAGCAAGGTTAACCTAGAGCACCCTGAAGCTGAGCAGCACCCCCCTCAGCACCCTCCATCTGCTTTGGCTCTACAGCCCTTCCCAGCCTGATGCACAGAACAGCCAACCCTGAAGCTGCTTAACAGGGCCAGGTACCAGCAGACACTCCACTGTTGCAGCCTTGAAGCTGGAAGACCATTTGATACAATCCAAGACACCAGAAAGCCAGTGCTGACAAGATGATTGCAAGCTAGCAAACCTGCCGAGGCCTCTGGAACACAAAAGGATGCTTGACCAATCCCTGTCTGTAATTACAAATTCAAGTTAGGGCAGGGGGACACATAATGGGCTTGGGCTGGAGGAGGGCTGAGGCAAGGCCTTATTTGCCAGTTTGATAAGCAATACATTAAACATGGGAACACTTCGCAACCAGCTGTCACACAAGAAGCTTGGCCAGCCCCACACAAGGGCTCAGGCTGCATCCAGGAGAGATAGGGCAGCTGGGGAGCCCCACGCCTGCAGCACAGGCAGGACGTGGCTGAGTTTATCTCCCTGCATTTACTCCAAGGTTGTCTCCACAACAGCACATAGCAAGGAACAAAACCACAAACAGTTCTAAGAACTGGAGGGGAGAGAAGCTTGCAGAGTCTCACTGCTGCTTTACGCAAATGGGAAGGAACAGTGACTCTGTGGCCTGAGGACTTCACACGTTAATTCACCTCAAGGCAGAAGCCACCAGTATCTGTTCTCCAGACTCCTCCAGACAAGGCATTTGGTCAGGACATTTTCTGCAGGCAGTGATGAGAGTCACGTTCACAGAACAGAGAGCTGTGAGCAGCAGCTGCCCTCCTTATGTTGGAACAGCAGCAAGATGGAAGGCAGTTACTGGAATAAAGTTCTCTTTTTATGAAACAGGAAAGGTGATTTAGAGAGCTGGTGTACTTCAACAGCATGCTCCCTTACACTGGGGCAGCTCACCGCACGCAGATGAAGAGGCACAGGACATACTTGCAGCACACTGACCACAGACATGGGGACAAGGCACCCACAAGCACCACCACACCTCTCCCAGTAGAAGTACCTAAGCTTGCAAGAAAGAGATAGCCATGCACCTTGCACGCCCTTGCCCTATCACTCCCGGCAGACCCTGGCAAGCACAACAGCTCTTAACTGGAAAGTCATCTGCTTCTAGCAACACTTCCTTCCACCCATCTCAGCATGCAGAAATAAACACTGCACAGATCTGCTGCAGCCTCTGCCATCAGACCCCCGTGGACCACTTCTGGGGCCAGGCTGGGGTGCAGGAAGGGTGGAAGGCACCTCCTCATCCCATGCCATGACAAGCTGCAGGCTGGGCAGTGCCCACCCGTGCTGAGCTGAGCTACAGGCCCATGGCTGGCAACCTGCTCTCCTGGGAAAGAGCGAGAGCTGCCCTTCCTGCATGACACGGGCTCCCCTCAGCACAGCAAAGGCCAGAGCAAGGAGCTCCTTGTGCCTCTAGGACAAAAGAGCTGCAAGGAACATTATCCATTTTATTCCTCTACAATCAGCACAAGCTCATCTGCTGCCACAGCCAAAGTCACGCAGGGTCTGAGCAGAACACTGCTGTGGGGACCAGGACAAGGGGAGACAAAACCCCTGTGAGCTCCAAGGCTGCTGAAGGCCACTGCAGATTTTTCCCATCTGGTTTTGCCTTTGGTCAATGCTCTGGTCTGAAATGTGTCTGCTGAACTAGCCAGCTTTGAAAGCGAGCCTCACCACACAGAAACACAGCTGAATAATAGTCTCACTCCATATCTAGTCTCCAGGCTGGCATTTTCAAGGGCTCTGATCCATTTCAAATAAGGCAATGAGCTTATCCCTTGATTAAATACATAGCATAATCCACCTAAATCTTGTTAGCAGAGAAGCAAGTCGCTCGTCTCACTAGTTGTGGGTGGCATTGCATTTCGCTGCCAGGCAAGTGGGGCTGTCTGCAGTATGAAGATGCCCCTCAAGGGCCCATCCCTGGCAGGCAGAAGCACTGGGGCAGCTGATCACCACAGCAAGAAGGCACGCAGCTTGCCATCACTGCTCCACAAAGCCCACACGGATTCAAGGCGCAGAAGTTCATGAGATCCTTCTGCAAAGCTTCCCCTTGTAATAGGTAAAAGCTACCCACAGAAAGAGGTTGCCCTCTTCCTGCTGGAGGGCACAGGGAGGACACCTCTGGGCTTGCCCTGTGGCCAGGGCTGTGGGCACCCAAGAGCCAGCAAAGCCCTAAAAAGATTAATGGCAAGAGAAATCACTGACCCTGAGTGAGGGAGCCAGGCTGCAGCATGGAAGAGGATGTGCTGAAGCTTTAAGGGAATTTCACACCATATTGGTCGTGCTTCCTCTTCCTTGGGGGGAGCAAATCAGTATCACAGCATCTGTAGAGCCTGAGTGCTGAGTGGGAAGGACACCATGACAAGGACAACTATTTCCACTGCTGGCAGGCAAGAGCCTGGCTCTAGGTAAGATGGAGGTGGGCAGCCAGGGTTAGCCTTGAATACATCCTGCTCCCAAGGGCAGCATCACAGTCTGGCTGCTCTGGTCAGCTCTCACCATCTGTGACAAGGAAAAGCAGCACCACTTCCCTCCTGGGTTTCAGTCTGCCACTCTCCATCCTCTGCACTTCCCAGTGCAGACAGCAGTATGGGTGCACATGTGCTGGTGCTATTCCCAACAGCAGGACATGAGTGAATGAGGCAGTTTGGGAAGTCTGACAAAAAGAAACCCTCCTTCCCCAGGTGAGCCCTACTCCTCTCCTGCTTGGCTCTGGGGTAACTCTATAAATGTACAAGTCAGTCTTTCAAAACACACAGAGACAGAACACCAAGTGGGGGAAGACTACAAGGATGCTCTTCCCCAGCCCAAAGATGCTCTTTCCCAGCCTGGGGCAGGAGGCAGTTTGACTCTACTTCCCACCAGTGATTCCCCCTGCAGCTGCTTCCATCCAATCAAAAAAATCATACTAGGATGTGGAACAAGAGAGATATGCTCCCAAGATTACAGAGTCACTAGATCATTAGTTACTAGAAGACCAGTTCCCTGAAAAGCACTATTGCTTCCTGTCTCCCTCCAGGTTTTGGACCCAACTCTGCGGTGAAGTGACCCTCGAGGGCTGATCTCAACTCAGAGGCAGGAACTCTGAAAATCCCTACTCCATGCTGCAGCTCCAAGGCTCCTGCAGCAGACAGGCACGTTTCAACAGCCACTGGAAGGATTTTAAGTTAATTTAACCATGTTAACACCTTATGTGGCTTCTGTCATCTCAATTACCTTGAAAAGCCCAGACACAGATCTCAGGGAGAGTGCAGGGAGGAGGTGAAAAAAATTATTTAAAAATTAGTAAAGAGAGGGAAGGAAAAAAAAGGAGGTCTTGGGCACAATCCCAAAGCAGTCTCAGACAGATCAGGAAAAAAACTTCACAGAAATTCAAAACCTAATAAAAAACCACAGCCAACAGAGGCAATATCTGCTTTAATCAAATACTAGCCAGGAAGGCTCAGCAGATCAGATCTTGCCAGTCATCAGCTGGCATTGCAAGAATCAGCCTTTTGGCACTGGTATCCTCACCCAGAGCCGGGCAAAAGAAAAGGCTGCCCGCAGAAGAGCTGGGATGATAAATGACAGCAGTTGAGCATTGCAGGGGTATTTCACCGCTTCAGAGGTTGCTGCTATAACAATCTTCTCTGACTCAGCAGCTGAAAGGGATGCCGGGAAGGAAGCACCAAAAAAAAAAAAAAAAAAGACATGCATTATTAAAACAAACTCTGGCAGAAAGACAGGAGGTGGAAAAACACTGAGGAGGGGAAAAAAAAAAAGATATGACTGCAGAATAAGAGTGAGCTGCATGTGTGGAAGCATTTCACACTCCTGCGGGAGCTGGCTGCACTTGCAGGGCTGCTGCGGCTGGGGACCACCCTGCAGCCCTCCACAGGGACCCCAGCTCCAAGGAACCCCACGTCTGCCAACAGGAACTTCACCTCCACTGTTTTCTCCCTGGAAGCGGGTTACTGCAGCCCTAGCACAGAAAACACCACACGCCTTGGGTATGTCCCACACTAGTTTCAAGCTATGACAGCTCTGGGCTTTCCTGACATGGAACACAGCCATTTTAGCTGTTTTATTTACTGGCTGGCTTGTGCATGCATCGCTTCCTGACTCCCAGCCTCTTCCCCACTTTGCTTCCCACAGCACATATCCCCCAGCCCTGCCCCAGCAGAGCCCTGGCCCCCTCGGTGGTAGTTTTACCACCAGCAGCCATTGCACAAGAAGCCCAGGGCTCCTGCTCCACAGCCTGCAGCCTCCCGCCAGCACTGACGCAGAGGGCATGAAGGCAGGAACTGCACTGAAAAGCTTTCCTTTTCCTGCCCAATAGGTGAGGGAAAAATAGAATGTATCAGCTAGCACTTGACTACCTGGTGCACTGCAGTGCTTGCTTTCCTCTCTTATTCTGTATGCTTTGTACATTTTTTTTTCTAGAGGCACTTTATAAATATTAGCATTCACGTACCCATCCTCAACACTTTCCATCCAAACTCCTTGCTCAAGACACAGCCTCTCCCAACTTGCTGTTGAGAGAAGACACCACAAATTATGAGTACGTGCTCTCCTGTCACAGGCATCACACAGACCTCTGCCAGCTCGTCCTCCTCATTACAGGGTAAACCTCTGATCCCAGCACAGGAGCCTTTTGGCAGCGTATCAGCATATTTAAAGCTTCAGTGCAGCTTGGTCACCAGCCTCTCCAAAGCAAAGAAGGTGGCTAATGCAGTACCAGGATTCAAGAGGGTTCTTTGATTGTTAGTACAGCAATAACATTCAAGTAAAACTGATCAATTATTTTGCCATAAAATTCCCTAGATATGCTAACACTGCCTGAAGACTTATACCACCGTCCAACCCACAGCTGTGCAACAGAGGGTTTTGCCTGTATTTGCTTTCTTCTAGTATGTCTGCAGCAGCATCCTCGACACAGAAATATTTACCAACCTTTATCTTTCAGCTTAGAAAGGCACAGAGAGGGAACAGCTTTGCAGGTACAGACTCACACACAGCTCAGGCAAGCATCACACTGACACACACCTGCTCATCAGGGCAGGAAAACAGCCATTTTCTAACACAGCAAGTTACACAGAGCAGGGAAATTGAGGCACAAAGCAGAGAAAAAACTCATTGGTTTTGTACCTCAAAACCAAAAACCTAGAAAAATGAGCTTCAGGAAGTCTCCCACACATCACCACCACATGCTTCCAGCTAGAGCCCAGCCCGAGCAAGTGCTAACCTCCCTTGCCTGCCCCATGGAGCCAGCAGTGAGGCAGGAGCTCAAACTGAGCCTATTGCACCCCTGAAGTAATATATACACGTCTTGGGGGAAAAAGTGTCAAATAAGGTGAACTAAAGCTTGTGACTTTATACAATACCAGCAGTCACTAAACCTGCCTGCTACCATGCATTATAGCCCACTCTTTCTCTTCAGGTTTGTGCCAGACCATAAAACCCCTCAGCTTTTCAGTCCACCTTTCCTTTCAGAACACTAGGAGCCCTGGAGTAACACTAAAAGGCCTGGCCTTTAAAATTCTCAATATCATGTTCTCCAAAAAAACACCAACAAATATCTCCTAAAAAGTCTGATTTGGTTTTGGGTTTTTTTTGCGTTTCAACAGCACTGCTCCACTAGACGTTTTCTGTTCCCTCTCTCAGGACAGGACTAATACCCACGGTGTTTACAGCAGGTGCCAGAAAACCTTCAAATACACATGAACCATCCTAATGTACCAGTGTTCAAAATGCTGTCAGACAAAACCACGATCAGAACAACACTCTAAATGCAAAGCAGAAGGAAAAGCCAGTATGAAAATAAACTTTACTAAAATAACCCAGCAAAGGTTTTGTCAAAGGAAACACATTTTATTGTAACAATGATGCTTTAAAAATAAAGCTGTTCAGGGAAAGATTTTCTTGCTCTGTAGAGCTGCAAATCAGCTTCTCTTCCAGACTATTCATCCTTCTGCAGAGCCTTACCCAGCTCACAGCACATCTGCCCCAGCCAGCACGACTGGTTGAGGGTCACCAGTGCCATCCTTGAGAGGTTCCCCAAAAGTCTCAAAATTAAGCACTCTATGCACTGCTTGTATACTAAAAACCACCAATAGTAATAGCATTCAAACAGGAACAAGTGCAAACATACAGCTCCCCACACTTCTCATCTCCATTCCCCCAGGGTGTTCATCATACCCTGCAGAGCAGATGCTGCCTCAGTTAATGCAATTAATGAGTCCACCTGGAAAAGGGGCAGACGATCAGCTCAGGAAACAAAGCAGCAGTGTCAGAGCCCTTATTTCCATCAAAGACAGCAGCCACCGGAAGTGGCCAAGCACCTGCTGAAGCCCTGGCCTTCCATAGCTTCCCAAGCCCCTGAAAATCAGGTCTCCTGGAAGTCTAGACTAACAGCACCAAAGATTTTGCTTTAAGGTTTGGTCTGTTGCACATCGCCGAAGTTTTGAAGTATTTAATTTGCAGGATTGAACTCATACACTGAAACTTTTGTGACTGCTGATCAGCTTCCACAGCCAGGCCTTCCAGAGATGGATGGATGGATGAATGAAACATGAACTCTTCACATACTCTCTGCAGCTGCAAAACTCAGTGAGCCACCAGCAAAATAACCCAAACCGTAAGTGCCTGGCAGATAGCAAGGGTGCCTAAAGGCAAAGAAAATCTAATAATGCACCTTCCCTCAAATAAACCTTGCAATTTGTTTGCTTTGACCAGAAGGTGGTCTCCAACCAAGGCTCTGCACCACCAGCATCTTGGATGCACGGGCACAGGAACAGCTCTGTGTAAGAAGGGCTGCAGCCACTCTCCTGCCTATGTGTGCCTTTTAGGAGACTCAGTGCTGGAAGAAAGCAGTGGTACCCAAGGGAGCTATTTCCCACAGCCACCACTAGTCTCCTTCCACACATAGCACAGTAGATGCTGAGCTCTACTCAAGGAGCTCCCTCAAGGATTCCCTACTACCCCCAGTCGCTGTCAGCAACAATGACTGCTCAGTGGGATACGCTGAGGAACTGGGCTGTTCCTTCCTTAGGTTGTGAAATACTACTTGGCAGACCTTTCAGGGAAAGGAAGGTGAAGAAGGGCAGTGCTGCCAGTGTTTTATAGTAAGATACTACACGCCCTTACACTGCAGAGGGAAGGCCTAGAAGATGAAAGCCAGAGCTACAACAGCACAAGCCTTGTTCCATTACACAGAGCTATACCTTTACCTTCTGTACCTGCTCAGGCAGTGCCAAGCCACCAGCAAACCTGAAATGGTACCTGCACCCAGCCTCTGCCCACTTGAGCCAAGGCCATGCAGCCCACCAGCATGCTTCTCAGATGAGCTGCATACCAGCACCCTGCCACAGTAGCATCACCTCCCTCCTCGCTCAGGGCTCTCCACCATGTCTAAGCTCCTCATGCTGACATCCCATGAGATGTCACAGAAGTGTGCCCAGGTGGCCAAGGCGACCAAGAGCATCCTGGCTTGTACCAGAACAGAACTAGGGAGGTGATTGTCCCCCTCTTCTCCCAGGTAACAAGTGATAGAAGAAGAAATGGCTTCCAGTTGTACCGGGGAGGTTCAGATAGGATGTTAGGAAGAATTTGTTCATTGAGAGGGTTATCAGACATTGGAAAAGGCTGCCAGGGAGGTAGTGGAATCACTATGCCTGGAAGTGTTCAAAAAATGTGCAGATACAGGGCTTGGGGACATGGTTTAGTGGTGGCCACAGTAGTGTTGGGTGTACAGTTGCACTTGATCTTTTCCAACCTATGGTCTTTCCCAACCATAATGATTCTATAAGAAGTGCACCAAAAGGCAAAAGCTGCACTCTCTTCATCCAGACTCACCAGTCCCAGTTCTGTGTCCCCACAGCACCATCCCCTTTCACAGGACCATGGCCACCGCTCTTCCTCTGTTCCTCACCACCACAGGCAATCCAAACACTTCCCATAGTCCCATGGTCTCCTCGATCTGGGATCAAGCCAATGTAGTAACACTTTTTGTCCTTTTCCCCATAGAACTACTCTGCACTAAGATTTTCCAGGCTGATGCATTAAATAACTGATCAGCCACACTCAACTATATAAGAGCTGTTCAAGGGGAGCTGTTGGTCTACACAGTACTGCTCTGCTGTCCACCAAAACACAGCATGGAGGGATAGTGTCTTGCCCATCAAAATCAAGTTCTTGCACCATAATTCTAATTCAGGGCTAACACTGCTACCTCATGTCCCGTACGACTGGTAAGGAGCAATTCCTGATAAGTTTTGAGGAAGTAAAGTCCGAGTGAATTACAGCTCTCTCACAAAGGTAACAATCTGTAACCCAATCATTAAAATTCTCTGCTTTATTTTCCTACATCAGACCCAACCAAGTACAACTCCTGTGCAAACCTAAGTTTAAAAAAATAAAATAAAAAGGCTTCAATATCTGGAGAGACAAGAAAGAAAAAAACAAGAGAAGCTACCCAAGCACTAGGGAAGGTCCCTGGCCTCCCTCCTCCTAGCCACACAGCAACTACCCTCTCCACAAGGACCAAGTCCAAGGTCTGTGAAATTCCTACTGTTCCAGCGAGAGTTATCAAGATGAAATGGCAACTTGCAGTGCAAGCAGCTTGTAAAAGCATTACTGTTTTCAGCTCCAGGAAGGAATTCCCTTGATTTCTCAGGCTCTGTTAAAAGAGCACAAAACCAGTGAGACAAGACATTTTCAGGGACTGTAGCTTAGCTCCTTGGAGAATCCCTCCTCCAACACCAGGATCCAGGCATGGACAGAATAACGCTGGCACATCCACTCTGGAGAAGTGACAGGGTGGTTGTCCCGGGAGAGTGAGAGCCTCAATGCCAGGAATAAGCCTTGCAAAAAACTTGCTGGAATGCACACTGGGTTCTGGAGTTGGACAAAATAGTTTGTCTTATGCCAAGCTCTGCTTATTCCAAAAATGAAGCCAGTGCAACTGCACATAATTAAAGTACAGTCTGCCTCACAGCCCCTTATCCTGCTACTGCTGCTCACAAGACCTCCAAGCAAAGCAGCAAGCAAAAGCGACCTCCCCACCTGTGCAAGCATCACCTCATGCCTGCTGCCTCACAGGGCTTCCCTGGCAGGCAGCAGGGACTCATGCATCTCCTGGAGCCTCCAGCCACTGCATCTCCACCAGTCTCACTGTGCCTCAGTCCCAGCTCACCACCGAGCAGAACAATTGGCTGCCTCATCCAGCACACAATGGCCACGATGAGACAGACCCACATAATAACCCCAGCCACGGCAGGGACAAAAGCGAGCAAGCGCTGTCAGATGAAAAGGAAGTCTGGTGTGTTTGTGCCATCAGCTTGGTCTCTGGCGATCTACTTTCCAAGGTGGCTTTGGGAATTGAGGGATGTAAATGTTTTGGGTGATGCGTGCAGAGGACACACGAGTATTGGATGTGAGCACTAGGAAGGAGGCAGCACTGACTGTTTACATTGGATCGCACTGCACAAACTTGAGGCCACAAGTAAATTTCAGTTTCGTAGGAGGAAACCTTGGTGAAGGACAGCATCGAACAGCTACCTCAGGCATCACATAAACCAGGACACAACACAGACGTGAGTCCAAAAAGCTCTGGGCTCTCCATGGGTACCAAGCATGGTAATTTACTGACAGTAAACATGAATCTCTGCTTGCATTTCTGTCTCAAGCAGATGGAGGGCACGCTGGCATTACCTGGGCTGAAAGGAGCCAACACTACGGTTAGCCAGGCGACCAGCCAGCATTGGGGTAGGCAACCAACAGTCCCGGCTGGGCTCCCCTTCCCTGTCTCCAAAGGGCACCAGAAACAGTTTTCCAGCCGGCAAGTGTGCCAGCTCCACACCAATGCGCTGAGACAGCACCCTGAAGTGCAACTGTCCCAGTTTTCTCCTGGCGCTGGCGCATAACTGCTCAAACACAAAAAGCCTCAGCAACACTGATGAATTTTTTCCTACTCAAGCGAGGGGCTCAGGGTGAAGCTTGGCCCAGCTCTGCTCTTCACCAGGGTGACAGTATATCCTGATGAAGGGATGCCTAGATTCTCACTGCTGTCCCACTGTGGCCATTCCCAACATGGAGGGGCTGACACTGCCCAGGCAGGGTGGGCTGGCTCCAGCCATGGCACCACCAACCACTGACCCCTATGAGCAGAGGTCTGCTGTAGGAGCCCCTTGCCAGCAGCCTGCAGCATGTGAAAGCCTTTCCAGGCCCAGGCTCCAGCTGATTTAAGCTCACTCACAGCTTCAGGTCCTGTTTATTTGGATTTTTAAATAAACGTACAATCAAGGAAAGGATTAATCACTTCTATGCCCATGGTTTAGACAATGGGCTTCAAGTCCTTCTTCAGCTGCTTCACCAACATGTGCTGCAGGAGATAGTTTTAGGGCAGAGGCTTCTTCAGGCCCTTCAGCAGCTAGAGAAAACCAGCTCAGCCCTGCCCCACTGCACAAGACAGTGGTAGCCAGGCCAAAGGCTCCTGGAACACCCTGCTGATGGCATCTCTCCATCACACGCCACGTGGTTGATTTGTGAATTCCCAGCTCTGCTCATGTCCTGTCTCACTCACTATTCTTCCAAGCTTCTCCTTACCACTCTGGCCTGAAAACAAGCTTCCTCCAAGCTCTGAGATGAGGAGCCCTGCTGCTCCCAAATATTGGGCTGAGTTTTCCTGATGCAACATTCTTGGCTGAAAAGAGGAGTTTAAAAAACAGGGGGGGGAACCGATCCTTTATCACCTGATGGAGAGATGACTCAGAACATCACTGACGTCCATGAGCGGGTGGAGACAGGGACCACCTTCACCTCTCTGCCTCCTCTTCCATTATCACAGATAGCAAGAACACTGGGTGGGACGTGACCATGTTATCAGATGTCCAAGCAGGGAAAGGCCTCTAGGCAAAGAGCTGGTCTTTAAGAGCATTTTATACCCTACAGCAACTCCAGCACCTCTAGGACACACCACACAAAAGCAGCACAAAATGAATTTAACAACTCAAATAAAGGCACAAAACCTTTCCTTCTTAAGCTGCACAGTGATTCCTGCTAGGCCTTGGGAAGCCCATCCTCAGCCACACCATAGCTCTTAGAGAAGACATGCCCTGTACTTGCCCTATGAGCTGAAGGACGCATCTGATCAAACAACCGCTGGCCCCACAGCAGCAGGTGAATGGGATAAGTCAGGCTGTGTTTATGGAGGCAGCGGACCGCAGCTGTGCCACCCATTAGCACCAGTGTGAAACTGGCCTCCAGCAGATGCTAGAGAGAGGCTTGGCAGCTCTGAGGCCAGCCTGCAGGACAGCGGCCAAGAGCCCAGTGGCCTGCCCATTGGGACAGCAAAGCCCTGTGCCGCCATAAAGAGACCCAGGTTGTGCAGCCTCACTTGGGCCATGCCTGGGACATGAGCAGAGCTTCACACAGCAGGCATCCTCTAGCTAGCCCCAGGAAAGGCTCACAAAGCCCAGTGGCAGCCATGGGCTATCATCCATGAATAAAAATCCACAGAAATCACCTTGAAAAGCACACAAAGGTCTCCTTGGCACGTCTAAACTACGAATGGCATGAGCAATACCAATGACATTTCAAGGAGAAGCTCCACAAGATTTCTTCTGAAAGTAGTATTTTTATAGAAATAAATAGTTGCCAAACTTCAGTTGAAGGCCTCAACCATGAGCCAAGGCTTACAGGAATATTGGTCTGGTTTTGGCACCATTTCTGCTCCCTACAGAAATGAGATACACCTTGTGCCTTCCGAGGCACAAGTCTTCCTTCTCTCATGGGAGATGGGCATACAGCCCCACCAGCACCAGGTACTAGCCACTAGCCATTTTGGTACACGGCTACTCTGGTCCTCTGTGAAGCACAGAATGAAAGAGAAGATCGGAAGGAGTACACTCTGCTTTCAAAATATATGCTTCTCATCTTTCCACTTGACAAAAGGAGCAGGATTTTCGCCAGAGTGAGAGTTTAGACCACAAACACTTGGACGAACTCCACTTCTTCAAAACAAACTCTCCAGCAGCAGGCTCGCTGCTGCCTGCTCGGTTCTGGCAGTAGCACCGGTCGGCACCGCCAGCCCAGGGAAGCCCCGCGGGGAGCTTGGCCGCCACCTCCTGCGGCCCCTCCACGCAGCGGGCACCGACATCCAGCGTGTGCCCGCCCCGAGCGGCACCAGTGGGCACCGGGCACCCTCCTCCTCTCCTCCGGGAGAAGCTTCCCCTTCCCCCGGCTGCGAGCTCTCGTCAGCGCCGGCAAGGACGCCGCAGCCCAGCGCCGAGCCCCAGAGCACGGCGGAGCCGCAGCCGGGGGCGCCGGGCCCGAGCCAACCATCTCCAGGCATCGGCCGCCGGGGATGCCGCGGCCCTCCCGCTCCGGCGGGGAGCGGATTACTCAGCGTTTCTAGTGGGAGAACGGTGTGCCCCCGCACCGCGCCCCGGGCCTCGGCCCGCCGCTTACCGATGCCCGGCGCCACATAGACGAAGTAGAGNGCCGAGGCCCGGCGGAAGGCGCCGCACCGGGGCCGCTCCGAACCGCCGCCCGCGCCCAGCGCCGCCGCCTGAATGAGCTGGGGCGGGGCGGGAGCGCGGGGCGGGGCGCCGCGGGGACTGGCTGAAAACTACCGTCGCCGCCGCTACAGCTGCTGCTGTTGGTGCTGCAGGTTCCTTCGCAGGGACCGGCCCGCACCTAGAGCCGCCAGCTGCGGCCCTGAGGCACCGCGTGTGGTCCTGGGGCGCCTGGTCATGGTCCTGAGCACCGCTGATGGCTCCGGGACACCGGGCAGTACCCCTGGTCCTGGGATAGCCAGCAAGGACATTAGGACACCCAGCTATGGACCTGGGGGCACCACTGGTGGTCTTGGAAGTCTAGGCAATGACCCAGGCGCAACCAGCCTGAGGCATCACTGATGGCCTCAGGGACTAAGCAATGGTCCCAGGACACCCATCAGTGGTCTTGAGACATCTAGCAATGGTCCTGGGATGCTCAGCATTGACATTAGGACATGCAGCCATGTTTCTGGGGCACCACTGGTGGTCCTGGGACACCCAGCAATAGCCCCAGGCCACTCAGCAATGGCTCAGGGCATCCAGCAATAACCCTGGGACATTCTGCAATGGCCCAAGGCACCCAGCAATGGTCTGGAGACACTAAATGATCTGGGGGACACTTGACCATGGAATACCCAGCAATGCTCCTGGGACATCTGGTCATGGTTGTAGAACATTGAACACCAAGAAAACAAGGGCTAATCCCTTCCCTAGCTCACTGGGCAGCAGGCATCTGTATGGATGGCTTCTGGGTGGCCCCCCTGACATTGCATGGGAGGAGGTGATGGGCATGGATGGGTGGAAGTGAAGAGGAGGTAAAGTCATCACGGTCAATCAGCACTAGCAGCAATCAGCAACCTAGTCAGTTAAAGTGTAATTAAGTAGTTTTGCACATGTTTGTGGGCAGTCTCTCTGTTGTGTGTAGGAGGAGTTGGAAAGAGATATGGAGATGCCTGAAAATTTAAAAATGAGAGAGAAGAGAGGCCATCTTCATCAGGGGAGCCAGGAGAAGTAGCTGAAGAGCAGATGGAGCCCAGATCAACTCACAGAGCTGCGGGTTTTGGCTCATTTATGATTGCAGGAACTGTGCAACTCAGACTTGGTTCAGGGAAGGCCAGAGGGAGAAGTGATTCCTTATTTCACCAACAGATAGTGCTGAGCAAACTAAGTCCAGGCTCCAGACCCAGAGCTGTGGACCAGGCATGCAGACAGAGGCTGGGATGGGCAGCAAAGACAGTGGCACTTCCAGAATGATGGGGCATGGGGTAGAAGATGGGGACAGACCATCTTCCAGGATGTGCCTGGTGTATCCCTGACTGCCTCCACACCCCAGGGTTGAGCCTTTTCCTGTCATGGAATGAGGCATTGCTCAATCCAAACTTCAGATTCAGCCAGATGGTGACTGCCTGGCTGCAGGCTGGGGTGCCCAGCACTGTCCCCACGTCAGCCCATGGCCAGACGCTGGGATAAAGGGTTCTCCAGGTGCAGCTGTGTATCACAGTAATCCTGGGAAGATTAGCTCCCTTTTCAGCCTTGATGCAGTAAGGGCAAATAAAGAAAACAGTTCCCACATTTGACAAATGGGAGACAAACAGGTTCCTGTTAGATATATAGAATCTCAGAAGAGGGAAGAAATAAAAGTGAATGTAAAATTTTAAAAAAAAAAGGCAAGGATTACAAGAAACATGCAAATCTCTCTTTAAAAGGTAAGATATTAGTTTTCTTAATGTGCCAAGGCACAGAAGGATCTCAAGGACAGGAGATCCTCAAGAGCCAGGAGGCTGAGGAGGAGATCAGGGATTTCCCTGGAGAGGCTGCATGAGCTGCATTAACTTCAGGAACAAGGAAACTGGTACTCATTCTTGTCTTCCAGGATTTCTACTCCACCACCACCTTCATTGAAATAAATGAAATAGTGAACATTGTTAATTTCTGGGAGCCTACAGTGCTCCAGCAGAACTGCATGGCCAAGTGGTGGCTGGATTTACTGTTCACAAAGTAGCTTTTATCCAACTCCTAAAAGGATGACAAGGAAACCCAAGAAGATTTCTTGCTTGGTTTGCGGTTTGCTTGATGTAGACATGGTCAAAGGTGAGAGACATTGTTGCAACCAGTCATCTAACCTTATGAACATATTTAATTAGCAATGACATTGCTGGAGGAGCCACCCAGAAACTTGCTCCCAGGCCCAGGCCATGGCAGTGGGGACTGTCATAGAGAAATGAAGTCAGGGAAGCCCTGGAGCCATGCTGGGACACACCTGCCCTGCTGCCCCATCTCTGACTCACCTCCCCTCTCCCTCTCTCCCAGGACTCAGCTCAGCCTAAGTCTACCCACTTCACTTTCCCCCTTTTTTTTCCTGCTTACTGTCTCTTCCCCTCTTCTCCCTGCCCTCCCTCTGGGCTGCATCCCACCTAAGGGATTAGAAACACCAGTCAAAGCCATTTTCCCTCCCTTCACCCTCTTCCAATAAAATAAAATGAAATTAAACAGGAAGAGAAGTTTAGAAGTCTCAGATCATTCCATAGGACTAAGTTAGGGCTTGGGTGTGGAAGCACTTCCAAGCAGGGCTGTTGCTGGGAGCATGCAGGCAGCTTATGTCCAGGAAGTCCTGGCTCTACCCCACCACCTTCCTCTGCCTGCCATGCTCCAGCCTGCACCAGCTACTCTAGCCCTCCCAGCCTGGGGCAGATAAGCAAAGTCCCAGTTTCTCCAGAGTTTAACATGCTGATGGTGCTTGAGACGCTTTAAGGAGGGCTTGTGTGAGCAGCTTTGCCAACAGCCTGAAGGGGAAGGCAAGGTCTGTTGGCTCATGGCTGTGAGCAGGAATGGAGTGACAGGTCCTGCCATTGCACCTACACTCACAAGAGGATGCAGCTGTACCATTAGAGCATGTTGCCACATAAAAGGCATTCTGCATCACTGGATGGAGAGATTTATTTTGATGGCTTGGGGATGCCCCAGCATGAGTGCAGTGCTCAGAGGGAGGGTACAGACACTATTGCACCACATGCAGTCTGGAGAGGTTGGGGCTAGATATAGTGGCACCAACCCAGTTGCTCAAGTGCCACGTGTGGGAGAACAATCTGGCATCTATCATTGCTCATTCCTGATTAACATTGGGTGCCACTAACTGTCGTGGGTCAGGGGCTTGGGTGACACCTCATCCAGTGGCAGACACTCTCTATTACCACCTTTCTCCTCCCCTTCCCCTGGGAAAAGGGCAAAGAGAATAATTAAGACTGAGAGGACTTGTGGATTGGAAAAATACCCTTAAACTACCTTAATAATAACAATAATAAAAATGAAATATATACAAATATATACAAAACAGATATCAGGCCCAAACCCCTCTTTAGCAACTATGTCACCACTGATATTGTGCAGGCCCAGTGGCAAGCCATAGCTGGAGTGTGGGGGGGAGCTGGATTCTGGAACTCTCAGGTCAGGTTCAAAGGGATGACAGACAGAGTCCACCTCAGATGCTGGCCATTGAAGAAGAAAGAGAAGGAAGAAGAAGCAACTGACCCTCTCCTTTATTCTGAATATGACATATGGAATGGAGTACCTAGTTGGTCACTTTAGGGTCACCTGAACTGTCTGCTCCTCCCTGAGGTGCACATTTTACTCTGCATCCCCCTTCAGGGTACACAAGATTTAGCAGTGACCTTGGTCTGCATAACAATCCAGCAGAAAACCTGAACATCAGGCCTTGTCACTGTTAGAAGCAGGCTCAGTCGGTGAAAATGCTGATAGTTTCAGAAAGTGCAGTTAATTAGAGGAGCTTTAGCTGAAAAGTAAAATAACTGAACAGAATTTTCCTCCTCTAACCCAAACCAGGACACCAGGCTGGGCAGATGTCTGGCAGGCCAGATCCTGCACCCTGCCACAAGAGCACTGGAGCCACCACAGGAAAGGGCAGCCAGGGGCTGCCTCACTCTGCAAGTAGCAAACCTACCTGCCCAGGAAGTTCCCCAAAATCTTGGATCTTGGACAGGCAGTGCCACGTGCTCCAAGGCCAGTGGGAAGCAGGCAGGGCTGGGGATCACTGCTCAGCAGGGTTAGCAGCAGAGGCCTCCAAGGAGCTCAACCTAGAGCAGGCAGCCAGGTGAACGGGCTGCTGTGGGGAACATAATGCTCAATTTGGGGATTTGAAACAGTCGTTAAAGGGCTGCTCCACTCTGCACATGTCTTCTTGTCACTTTATGCAGAGGCTCAACTTGAACTATCTAATCTGGGAGGATAATCTCTGTTCTGACACTTCAGGAAAGGACAGATTGTAGAAAGGATGTCACAGCCCTTACTAGTGTTTTGCAGTCTTTTTCATGGTCTCTGGACCTTCTGGCACCTTCAGCCCCAATGGCAGAGACTTTCCAGAATAGATTCCATCCCGTGATTAGGAAAATGCCTCCCTTTATAAACGTGCGGATTGTCAGCATTGCACCCTGTCAGCCCTCCAGCTGCTCAGCAATGCTGTTTGCTTTGGATCTTCCCCGGAGTTTCAGCTGCCAGATGGTTTGTGAGCAAAGTGGGAACCTGAGCTGTGTCGCTCAGAGACAGATATGTGAGGTGTACAGGATGCTGACCAGCTCTCAGCTTATTGCAGAAGCAACATGCTCCCTCTGTTTTTTACTAAAAGTCTCTTTGCAGTATGGGGCTTGCTCCAGCTCTGTTTAAAGCCAACACAGCGTCATCACTAGCTCTGAGCAGGAGCAGGGCACAGAGGATGCATGCACAGAAGGAATTTATATATTTTCTACATGCACACCCACAGACACAGTGTATGCAACAAATACTCAGTATATCATTTGCTATGTGCCAGATCATAGACATAATTGTTGATGCAGAAGGTTTTCAGAAAGACACAACAGGGTGTGTACTTAATTTGGCAATAAGAGCACACCTAAGTGGCCCTGGCATTTTCGGCCACCCACAGGCACTGCTTTTTTATCTCACTTTGATGTGTCAGCAGTAACAGAAAGGAAACCAAAGGCAGATATTTGTTTATTAAGATGGAAAAAAAATCCACCAAGCACTGCAAGGTGCTCCTTGCAAGCAGGATTGCTGTACATCAGTTCTTGGGTTATGCCACCCACTACTCTTTCTAACAAGGCTATTAGGGCTCTGATCTTAATAACACCCGTACACCATAGAGATAGCTCATTCTACCACAGTCAACAGATGTGTCATAGCTCCCAAAAGGAGGCAATATCAACAGAAGTGATTTTGCAGAGCTCCATGTTCACTTGAAAGGTGACTGTCATCAAAAAAATAGATTAAAACGTTAAGCTTGTCACATCACTTTGCAGAGATTCAATTCATTGCCTCTGTTTGCGTCAGCCCACCTCTGAAAGCTGGTAATCTATCCCAGTCCAAGTGGACTTGTACAAACACTTATAAAATGCCTTTGAGCTCTAAATATCCTGTTGAGGGAATACATCAGGCTGTACTTTCCAAAATTTCCCAAGGAAGGAAACTTTAGCAGACAAGAGATAAAATTGTTGTGTAATTTCATGTAAGTAATTTATTCAGGTTTTAAAATAACACTTAAGAAAATCCCTCTCATAAAACTATGACGATGGCTGGACTAAAATACTGACAAACTGCCCAAACTGTCTGAGAGACCGAAAATAAACAGACCATTTCCAGCACATCAGGAGGTCAAGATAGAGATGCTAGGAAATTGTCCACTGGGACCAGCCTCGTTTGTGGGTGGTGAGAAGAGTGCTACTCTTCCCTTGTCCGTGAGAGACTGCAAAGATGTTGGGGAAAACCAGATGAAAGGGCAGTGCAGGGAGAGGAGAAACCCTGCCCAACTCCTAGCAAGTGACAGCAATGGAAAAGAAACATATGGGCTACTCAGATACACAGCTGAATCTCAAAACTCACAGCAGAGGCAAGAAAGTGGGATGAAATTCTGCCTTTGTTGAAGACACCTGTAAAAAAGAATTCAGGACTTCAAACCATGTAGAAAAGTCACTGCCTTTCAGAAATCTGGGGACAAGGACAACCAGGAACAAAAGAACATTTCAGAGGAAATTGCATTCTATTAACTTATAATTACATAATGCAAAATTAACTTGCAAAGGCCAACGGCGTAATTGGATTCCCAAGCAGGAAAGACAGTTGTGTGGTGAATGTGGTGAATCTGTACCTTCCACAGATACATTAAATATGGTGTTTCAAATACAGCAAATAAATTCTTCTCCTATGCAGCAAAAAATTTCCAGCGCCTTCAAAAGCTATAACTGAGGGGATTCTAACCATTTCCATTCAATCTCTGAGCAGTGGCAAACCACCTAAGTGACCTTAAGAAACAGCTCCATTCTGCACACATCCTTACACTTCTAGCCACAAAGCTGAATCCTAATTAATTCTGTGAATATATTTGGGTATTTTTCTGGAGTAAAGTATAAAGGTTTCCAGCCATCTTAACCTTCTTTACAGCTTGGGTTTTGATTAACTGGAATAGATATTTAATTAGAATGGCAAAGAGCTGAACCTCTTGACTGCACAGGCATTGCCTCTGTAGTCATTGCGCTTTGATGTACAAAGAAAGGGTTTGCAGGACTTCCTTACAACATGGGCAGTCTTTCTTTTTTCTTAAAATCATAGTAAATTCAGGCTCTGTTTTGGAGTTTGTCACTCAGAAGAAGCACAGTGACTATTGCACAGTCATTCCTGCCCACCTTGGTCTAATGAGGGGAAGGGAGGCTTCCTTTGCCCTTCGCAGACAAGAGCTCAGGCATTCATTTCCAGCTCCCCATGTTACTCATGTTCCCATGAAAACCACAGAGGGGGAAAGCTGACCCTGCTGTCCTACGCTTGCCTGCATGCTGCCAGCTTCAGCAGCAATCCCCAAGCAGTGACTGCCTGGCTAAATGTTTGATGTGATGGACTGCAGATAGCTGTGGGAAGAGCTCCTGGTCATGGCCTTTGCACTGCTCCATGGGTGCTGCCAGGTGCAGCATGGTAGGTGCCAGACAGGACCATATTCTGGATGTTTTCCTCCTCTTTAGAGCAGTGATATGGTGCTGAGAGGAGCCAGGTAACACTGACACTGCTTCTCAGGCTGCACATCGGTGACAGTGCCAGGTGACAGAGATGCCCATTTCAGCCATGCTCCCTTTCCTCTTCTCAAAAACTGCAATTGAACAAAGCACTCAAATACCTGCTTAAAAGTCATTGACTTTTGCAGGGCTTAGGCGTGTGCTGACTCAAGGCCTAGGAAGCAGTTCAGCCCATGAAAGTGATCTGCTAGAACCATCAACATCACCCTTTTGGGTTCCCTTTCCTCTTGGCTTACTTACTGCCTGTTCTTGGCACTGGCACCATTAATGCCATATGTCTTTATTATTCCCTGAAGGAGCATTTGCACCTTTACTATATTTATTTTATCCTGAGGAAATCCTAATGATTTGCTTTCATGCTTGATTTTGTTCCTGTTTGCAGTGGGAGTCCTGCTGCCAGTCTATAAATATCTGACTCTGAAGTCTTTGCAGAAGCAAGCACGACTGAGAGCAGAAAAGGTGAAGTCAAGCTCGAGAGACCTTTACCAGCTCTAAAAACAGCTGCTGCTCTTGCTGCTGCAGCTGATTTATACTTCATCTGGAGAATCACAGTTCAGAGCCCAGAACCGTTGCCTCCAATGATTTATTTGGCTGTGCTGAAGCTTGGTGACATGCTCTATAATGTTTTTTTTGCATAGAAGTGTCACTCTGAGGGAGGTTTAATTGCTTTTAGTGTGGATGGTGATGAGAATGTCTTGGAAAAGCTATTTGCATACATTTTCTCGAATGCCAAATGTGTAACTTCCTCCATGTTCAGGCAGTCTGAGGCTGCTTCCCTGCATTACTCAGCTTTGCTGGATGCCTCTGAAAAATTAACGACCAGAAATTACCCAGCATGGAGCACAAAGTGAAACTCGGAGCTGGTTGGTTTGAATGGAGGATTATTTGTAACAGCTAAAACAGCAGGAGTCTGAATACGGAGTTGCAAACTGTAAACATAGACCACCCTAGGCCCTGGCATTCAGGACTCTACAGCCACCACAGCTTGCCAAAGAACACGGCAAAGCAAGGGCAAGGGCTCAGCACCGCCTGTTCCCAGGGTATAGGCTTCAGTTGCTGAGCAAAATGAAGTCAGTGAACAATTTCATCAGTACAGGGCTGGTGTCAAAAAGCTGAGCTGCCATCAAGGGCAGGGCACACACCTGTGCAAGGCATCACCCACACCACAGCTCACACGCTGTCCTTGCAGTACTGATGCTGGAAAACACTCACCACAGTCACCCCTCTGATGACCTTCACTCAAGCCAAGAAGTGGCATGCACAAGTTCCTTGTCCTTCTTTCTCCATAGAATTCAAGGGCAAAATACCTCTTGAATGGCCTTGAAGGTTAACGCAGCATCAGTCACAGCAATCCAGTCTAAACAGATCTTTACCACATATCTTACTCTACAGGGCATTTCATTTTTGTAATTACTTAATGCTTTTAAGTATCAGCTGTTGACATAAGCAGGACCTTGCCTATAGGAGTGAAATAGCTATTGATTTAATGCCCTCAGTGCAAGAGATCTTAAGGCATCTGGAAGTGACTTATTTTGGAACTGCTTGCTGCCTTCCTGCCTTTCCCCAGATGCATGCTCTTTTCCAGCCCAGACGTACCTGGAGAGAAGACCTATTTACAGTAGTCTGGGATTTGCAGGCTGGTTGGCAGTGCTGTAGAGCAGCCCCAGCTGTGCTACCACAAACAGCAAAAATCAGGAAGGAGAACTACAGCATTCTTCTGTGCGTCACACTGGGAATGTGCCACAAGACTAACACCTTCTGGAAGCATCAGATTTGTTGTGGAGGTGCTGTGCAGCTGCATACATGTGTGTGATGATGGATCAGCACCTTTTGAGCATGATAGATTTGCTGAGCATGTACAAACCATCTGCCCAGGAAAGCCACAAAGAAAGGCATCAGTTCTGGTCCCCACACAGGATGGCAATGGTCCTGTTTGCCCACAGGGAAAGTCAGCAGTCATGTCAGAGTGGACTTTGAAAGAGGCAGAGCATTTCCTGATGGACACTATGTTTCTGGTGTGATGAGGTTGTGTGTGCCAATCTGGGTACTGCAACAAGGCACCATTTATGCTGCCAGTCAAATCTGGGGTTGGGTTTGTTTTTGCACATGTGGCTGTATGGGTGCTGTGTACCCATCTGAAAAACAGGAACAAGGGCTGCGATCCACCATTAGGCTGAGCCTGCTCTCATATTTCCTCTGGGGACCTCAAGATCCGAGCCCAAGTCCAAACCCACTCCCAGGGTCTGCATCTGAGAGTGCAGAATGACCCCAGGACATGGGGCAGAAAAGGAAAAGCACCCCCAGCTACGACAGAAATGGTGGCAACTGTAGCAAAGCAGAATACAATCACCTAAACTGGAATTTAATTAACCCACCAGGGCTCATATTTGCTTGTTACAAATAACCTGAGTGACTACATGACATAACTGCAGCCTGAAACATTCTAATTAAAAGCCAATCTGAATTTTCTAAGATCAAAAGTGGAAGTGATAGCTTCTTTATTTCTTGCTGTCACTCCATTAAAGCAGTGTAATTCTGTGGAATTTATGTGTCATCCACACATCCTACCTTCCTGTAACACAAGCTTTGGGGTTCATTACAGGGTTTTACAGATACTACATGGCCTGTGATATAGAAGTGGCCATCTGCAATGACCTAATGGATTTTCTGGCCCTAACTGCTCTGTGTCCCCAGATAATCACCACCCCATGATTCATGGAGAAGAGAGATACTCCTTGCACTACCAGCACAACAGCTGTTTTCAGCCAGGTTCATAGAGTTTCTCATCTTGTGCAACCTCCACTAGTTACTCCCAACAGCTGACTGTGGCAGCAGGTGAGTTTGCTAAGAATGGTGCCTAGTTACAACAACAAACCAGGCTTGGCTTTGCTGTGGGCATATTTTTCTCAGATAAACCAAGAAAAAAATTTTTTTGAAGTGTGCAGTTCATTGTATACAACCTGGAACTGTTTAGTTTGTAAGGGTATTTTTAACTAAACAAACAGCTTTTTGTTAACATTTCAACTAGCACTGCAGATTTCTAGGTTTAGAATAGCACTGGTCAGTTTGAGCCAGCACTGCTTCACTGGG
Organism: Bucco capensis; assembly: GCA_013396975.1. Taxonomy (NCBI): domain Eukaryota; kingdom Metazoa; phylum Chordata; class Aves; order Piciformes; family Bucconidae; genus Bucco; species Bucco capensis. The sequence continues at coordinate 2,017,503 of VWZO01002743.1, read as the reverse complement.
GCAGAGGGATGAGATGTTACACAACCCAGTCAAAAATCTGAGACCATGCAAACATTTCTCTGACGGTGTCCCTGAAATTAATTTGAGTAAGTATCAGCTGAAGGCCTACCCCTCAGGCTTCCCCTTGGTTTTTGGAGTAGGGGGAGCTGCTGGGTTACAGCTTCATCTGGGTGCACAGCCAGGGAGGACATGGGCAGCAGCACTATGGCAATGGGCAAGGCACCCACTTCAATCCATGTGCCACATCTGGGTGGGTGTGGCAGAGAGAAGTGATTGGATATATCAGAAGAGTCACTGCACAGGTGAGAAGATGCTGCCAGAGCTGATATCTTCTTGAAAATAGAGGAGGATCCAAGGAGAATGGCCTTGCCAAAGAAATAAATCACTAGACTCTCCTCTTCAAGCATTGCTGGACTGAGGCTGGCTAGGGCAGAGTGGAGTTTATTCAGAGGCACTGGTTTTGTGCTCTGTTTCGGATTTGTGACTAAACTAGTGTTGATAACAGCCCAGTGTTTTACCTGCTGCTGAGCAGGGCTGGCACTGTGTCAAGGCCTTTTGTTATTCCCATTCTGTTCCCACAGCAAGAAGGCTGGGGGGATGAGAAGCTGGGGGAACACACACAGCCAGGACAGCTGACCCCAGTGACCAAAGGGATATTCCATGCCACAGGATGTCATGCTCAGCAATAAAAGTGCAGAGACAGGAGGAGGAAGAGGACATGTTCAAGGTTATGATGTCTGTCTTCCCAAGCAACACCTATGTGCTTTCCTAGGTACAGCCAAACTCCTGCCTGCTGATGGGAAGTGGTGAATGAATTCCTTATGTGCTTTGCTTGCTCATACAGCTTTGCTTCAATTATTAAACTGTATTTATCTCTACAATTTATTTTTTCTCATTGTTGCCCTTCTGATTCTCTCCCAGTACCTCTGGAGGGGAGCAAGCAACTGGGTGGGCACTTACCAGTCCACCACAGCTAGGTCAGTTCCCTTCCACTCATCCTGTTTCTTTTGTTATGGATCCCTTCTTTCCTGTAAGAGAGATACTGTTCTTGCCAGCACTAAATCTTTGTTATTGTTGTTTTTTATCACTTTACCTCTCTTAAATCTGTACTTCTCCCCTTATCTCTGCTCCAGGCTGTTGGAGCACTGTTGCTCTATCCAAGGCAAGATAGGCCATACACCATGGGAAGGGATGTCCCTCTCTGTGATATGAGCCCCATGTGTTGTGTGTCAAAAGTGATTTGTGGAGTAGGTGTCAACAGAAGCTGTGTTTTATCAACAGAGCAATTGCTGTGCTGATGAGGGACTACAGAGATAACAGAAGAAGCAGACATTCTTCTAGGCAGTTACTTCAGAGGAATGCCTATAAAAACCACCACCAACTGCCTCTGAAGGAAAGGAAACATGAGAGAAAGCATGGCCTGCTAGTCATAGCAGGAGACAGCACATCCAGATTACTATTTTTCTCTCTGCTGTCACTTCGCTGGATATTGAACTGGATACCTGTATCATTTCAGCCATGAAACTTCTCTCTCCCAGCAGAGACACCATGGGCAATGTAGTGGAGCCTACCAAAAAACCCAGGTCCAACTGCCTGGAATTCCAATGATCTGCTAAACAGTCTTTCTGGCTGCATCAGGGCTACTGAGCAGAAGCAAGTTGGAATATCCATCTGGTGAAAACATGTGCACACTGTCATTAAATCACACTTTGGCATGCCCACCCTAGATGCCTCCCCGTGTCCCAGCTGCCTTTTCTGTGACATCTCATTACTGGCAAAGGGCAGAGAAGACTGGTGTCCTTCTTGGAAGGGCCCTGCATTGCATCCTGCAAGGGCTGGCAACTTTTGGAGGCAGCTCAAGAGCAGGCTGCTCATGGGAGCATGAGGCAACAAGTCCTGGGAGTGCCGAGCAGCTCCAGGCTACCGCCGTGAGCGAGAAATGCACTTGTTTGTACAGTTGTTCTCTTTTCCCCTTGCCGTTTGTTTGCAGACATGTCGCAGCAGATGATTCTCACCAGTACAATGGATACTTGGACTCATTTGGGGCTGGTACCAGTAACTGTAATCCATCTAAAAAACCACTCTGTTTATTGGAGTTGTCCTAAAGACTTGTTAATTCCCACTGACAGAAGAACTTTCAGGACAGTCTGTAATAAGGAAGGAGGAAGAACTTTCAATTTATATGCCAACAAGAATGTAATCCAGAGAATACCTAAACCCTGCCCTCAACAAAAAGCTATTCAGCACTTAAAACAAACCCTGGCAGAAGGACAGGCAGTGAAGGACTTCTGTGGGAGGGAGGAAAACAGTGGACAGGCAAGGCCAAGCTTCCTGCAGCTGGTATTTGGGTTTCACCTCCTGGGTGATGAATGGCTTCTATTCGGGAAGCAGCTGCCACCTGGTCAGCATGGGCAAAGGGCAACAAAACACTCATGGTCCCCACCAGTGCATGGACCTGTGTCCAAGGAAGCTGGTGGCAGACAGGTCCAGAATAGAAAAGGAGGTGGCTCTACTCACAGCCCAACACAAACAGGGGACTGGCTGCCAGAGAAAGCTGCAGTTACTATAAGCTTCCACGACTTCAATATATCAAAGAGTAGCTGGAGAGTCTCTTGGGAACAGGACTGCATCTGCTTCCCTGCTTTTTGTCTCCTGAGATGTCTGCTTACGGCCTCTGATGGCTTTTTGTGGTGGAAAAGAGAGTGTTGTTTGTTTAAGCTCTAACTCCAGCCTGATCATAACTGTATTTTTCATTCTTGTGTTTGTGGGGTTTTTTCTTAATTTACAAATGATCGTTTCTACTGCTAGCATCTTCTTTCCCTGTCACCCTCTCCACACACACGCAAATGTGAAGTCCTATCAAATCCTAGGACAGACACATATGTACCAAATATACAGATATACCAGAAGTCACACCCGTTGCAAGGTTCAGGAGGCTTGAACTTGCAATGTTTGTTTGAAATAAAGCATCAAACAGCCCTTTAAAGAAGAAACTAGACTAACTTGAGAAAGACATTCAGGAAGAAATGGAAAGGGCCATTACTTTGTCATCACTGCCTTCTCTCACTTCCTTTTCTGAGTGTGCAGAAGCTTTTGATGGCCACTGCTGGAAAGAAAACCCAGGGCCTGCAGGACTGGCTGGCCTGACACAGTGTGGCTGCATCCCTGGGCCTGGCAGAAGACATGACTGTGGAGCTGCATCATGCTGGGCTTCAGTTCGTGGTGTGGTCAGCCTATGAGGCTGGTTGCCTGTGGGGCCAGAAGGGCCTGATAAGTAAGTGTTGTTAGTGAGAGCAGCCTGTGCCAGTAAACAAACAGAAATCTGTTTACTGGGGGATTAGGGTGAAAAAGTGGGAACAGATTTTCCCAGTCTTTGTGGGTCTCAAGACAAAGTGTTGGTCAGAGGGCAGGTGGTAAGGGAACTGTGTGAGATGTGCTTCCCAGCTCAACTGTTTCAGGATTTTTTTATCCAGCCTCTCTATGCCTCAAATCAGGCATTTGTGAAACAGCAACTGCCTCCTGCCGAAGCCTGTCACTAAGTATACCCCATTCACACTGGGAGAGTCACGTCTTGAGACAGAAGGCCCATCACACACTGCTGCGAGCACAGACTCGGGTGAGTCACAGCACACAAGCACAGCACCAGCTCTGAAATGCATGAAATGCCCGAGTTCTCAGTCCAAAAACATTCACTGTTTAACAGCAAAACTAAGGGAAGACAACTCCTCTATGTCACGTCTCTGGGGCAGCAACTCCTGGCCCCACCTGACAGTGTTTAAACTATTCACTCTGTTGGGAAGTCAGCGAGCTCAGTGGTTGGCGACTGTCCTCTGTGTCTGCCTACCCATGCTAGAATCAGAATATGGCTTCAGGTAAGCTTAGACCTCAACCTCTCTTCATACCTTGGGAAATATTTTTACTATAAAGGCAAGATATGAAGGTGATTGGAATATTTGAATACTTGTAGGATAGTTCTACAGTAAATCCAGGAGAAGCACCTCCAACTTCCCTACAACACCTGGCAGCCTTCTCCCACTAACTACCCATTGCTGCAAGAGCAAGTTCAGTGCTCTCTATTTCAGAAGGACTTGAAATCAAGGATGATTGTTCAACCAATATGAGATCATAGTGTTTATAGATAATCTGTAAACATAACCCAGATCACTCCAAGGCCAAAGACTGCCATAACTGCTAAACTCACTGCCTAGAGTATGTCTGGTATGCCCTTGCTCTTTAGAGCCCACAGTCTCCACTTGTAAGAGTAAACAAAGTCCTTTGCTTGTAAATTAGCACCTTCCCCTAGACTTCCAGCACAAGGTTACAGCTGGTCACTTACTTATCTCTGCTGGCCCTCAGTGCTCCACATAGCTACCTATTTAGGCTGCTCGGTATAATTTCAGAATTAAAACTAAACCCTGTGTTACCTACAGCCACATCATCTTAGATGAGCTTAAACAACTGTGAAATTCCTGGGATCTATTAAAAGGGGCATTTAGTGTACACATTAATCAACAGATGTTCAGTAGCTGTGTATCAGAAAAAACACAAGTGAGAAGCAGGCTGAAAGGCCTCCTGACAACATGATTACTTTCTGTTGCAACCAAGTCCTTGGAAAACCATCTGTACAGTGATGCTAGGCTGATGTTTGGATTGGGAGTTATCTCTTTGGTAGTGCATCTGATTTACCACTTCTCAGCAGCAACAACAGGCCAAGCAAGCAGTGGTATTTCCTGCTGATGAGTCAGAGGTGAGACATGAGAATCACCATCTCTTCATATGGAACATTTCAGACATTATAATTTGATATCACCTGTGGTTACTTCACCCACTGTGCACTGTTCTGAGGGATGCTGCCTCATTTCAGTGGAAATGTGACAATTCACAGTAGCTGACCAGCTACACCTCCTAAAGGTACTTGGTGCCTCCTATTCTCACACAGTCACTTGACTTAGCAGCCCTTGATCCCTCCAGCCACTCTGATGCTCACCCTGCCTACAGAGCTCCCTCAGATCTTTATCTTCCTTCTACCTTTTTACTTTTTAAATTTTTTTCCCTTCAGATCCTGGCTCTTGTGGGGTTGAGTCCTGGATTTTTGTTTCTCTAGGTTCCCGGGCCTCTACTTCTCTGGCTCAATCCTCCTTCCTTCCATGTGCCTTTCTGAACTCTTCCCATGGCTCGCAGCACTGATCTGGGGTTCCCCTTCGGCTAGGGCCAGCAAGCACAGTGAGGAAAAGGTCAGCTCACATCCTGAGAAGTTACATCTACAATCATCCATTTTCTACATCAGTCTCTCATGATTAAAAGCACATGACAGCTACAAGGCCAGTAAAATAAAACAAGGGTGGAGTTTCCTGATCATGCCAGTTGAAAGATTTAAGGAACAAATGCAACAAAAAAAATGAGGCCAAGGCCAATGCCAAAACCAAAAATTCCAAAACAAAAGCAAAGAAAAAGAAAAACAGCTAAAATTTCTGGCCTTCATTCTTAGGCCAGATGACTTCCTCTTTAGGCCAGACAAAGCTCCAGTGACTAAGAAAGATAGTTTTAAGATTTTCTTTATCCTGCGTCAGGCTGGTACAGAACTGAACATTGTGCTGGTGACAACTGCAAGAGCCCGTTGCAGCAGGTGAAGGTTACATGGGACTCCAGCCACACCTTCTTCCTTGACCAATGCTGCTGCAGTGGCTCTACATCTTCCACCATCTGCTGGTTTGCTTTTAAGAAACTTTGCCCTTGCAGACAGATCCAGCTACTCCTTTTAATTCAGAGCATCATAGGCACTGTAAGATGTAAGAGCATCATAGCTGTAAGATATGGAGGAATGGGGCTACAGGGAGGAGGAGCAGACTCCTGACAGAGCTGCACAACAAAATAGGCACCAGTTATGAAGTACAATAAGGTGGCTTCCACCTGCACAGCAAGGAAAAATTCTTCACCCTGAATGTCATGCAGCATGGGGACAGGTCTCCCAGAGCAGCTGGGGACTCTCCATCCTTACAGATTTTCAAGATTTCTCCAGACAAGGCCCTGAGCAACCTCCTATAACTTTGAAGTTGGCCCTGTTTTGAGCAGCAGGTTGGACTAGAGCTCTCCAGAGGTGCCTTTCAACAGGTTTTTTTCTCAGGAAAGAGAAAACAAGGATAAAGACCAGGCAAGGAGGACTGTGCTGCACAGCAAGGGAGCTTCTTTCTATTTGTGACTGAGAGCACAGGCTGTGCATATGGCTCCCACTGTCCTTCTCTGCCACATTCCCACCTGTTCTCCATCAGTCTCTTTCAATTTTTGTGTTTTCGCTGGACTTCCCAGAAAAGCCAAAGAAAATCCCCAGAAGTTATTATGAGCTAAAAACATGCAAATTTTTTGAACACTAATTCCTTTTTAGAGATATTCTCAAGGGAAATACTGACAATTCACCTTTTAGCAACCAGTTACTTACAACCTGCACCAGTCTCCATTCCTACTGAAATGACCCTCCATACCCCTTTGGTGCTTTAACAGCACATTTGGAGCACTTCACAAATACTGAAACTGGCCAAGGCTTGGGAAACTTTGAATTTTGATTTTTGCACAAAAAAGGAAGACAGCATTCACAAGGAAATTTCCTATGAGTTAAGTGTAATATCAGCTTATGTGTAACACATTCTGGATCAAGCTTCATTATTTATGGATGAAGTGTTGTTGTTCATAATCTCTACTCCAGATCATTGGGAAAACTGATATGAAAGAGCAGAATTGCCTGAGCTTCTGATGCGTCAGAGGCCCACAGACTCCCCACTTTCTAAGTGGAGTAAGATGTGCACATCACCTCTGGATATCAGCTTGCACCACCTTGCCAAATGGCATCCTCACTTTTCACTGACACCAGTGAGCTTTAAGTGTACCACATCACATGTGCCTAAGCTGAAGTCATGCACTCTAAACTGTCTAAAACACTACTGAGATGGAGGGAATGGGTTAAAGCAGGCATAGATTAGGAAACTGCAGATTGTCAGAAATTAGCCAATGTGGAAAAAAAAGAATTTGGTTATAACTGTAGTAAGACTAAGCAGGTCACCACAAAACCACATCAGAAGTTGAAAGCAAAGAAGGAAATGTGGGTTCAGCCTCATTACAGGAAACCAAACGTTCCTCAGCTCTGCCCCACCTGTGATGCAAAGAGAAAAACAGCTGCCATCCAAATCTCACTGTGCTTTTTCCTTTCCTATTTTAATGGCTTTCACTTTCTTGTAAACAGATTGCATGAGTGTCAGAGTGTCTGTGCCATGAACCTGCAATCTCATTTCGATTAAAGTACAGAGCTGATATTCTAAAGAGCTTTCAAAATGACCTGAGGTATACAAACCATTATGTCTGTTTGTGCAACCCCCCTTTTTTTCCCCTGAGGGAGTCAAACCAGAAATTACCAGGAAAGCATGTGGTACAGTTACACTATTTGTTTCCATAGAGCCCATCATCCCAGCAGCTCAGACCTTCACAGACTGGATGGATATATTTCTGTGGTTTTCTGTGTATTTCTGGCTTTGTGAGCTGGGAGGTGCTGATTAGCCCCATTTTCCAGATAAGAACTGGGAGAACTTAGAGACCCAAGTCAAAGCAGCAGCCTGTGCCAGAGGAGGGCATTTGAAACTTACATCAGATAAGGCTGACAACATGACAATATTCTCATTCAAGAGCATTTTGACATCTATTTTAAGGCAGTGGCTTTCTGATTCAGCTGGATGGTGACTGGATAAATGCCAATTTGACACTCTTTTTGCTGTAAGATTAGGTTCTCAGGCTGTGGTGAAAGCCAACCATGGATCAGCTGTGCACTTAGCCAGGTCTGCTCAGCCATCAGAAAAGTTAGGGGAGCCGCAGGTTGAATTTGTCTTATTTGAAATGTCAGGATCCATTTCCTGCTTTTAGGCATCACAGAATATTGTGATGTGATGTTTCAGCACACTTTTGCAGTTATGATATCCAGGTTTCCAGTACACACTTTGAAATAATAACCCTGTGCCACCACAATCTGTCTCCATTTAAGCACAAGGGGTTTCTTATGAGCTTGGGTGATGGCAGTTGAGGGACAAGGAGCCACCATGCAATGACAGCTGAGGGATAAGGAGCTGCTGAGTGGAAAGAAGCCAGGCAATAGCACTGGGGAAGGAGCTGCCAGGTAACAACTGAGGGACAAGGAGCTGTTGGGCAGTGGTGGATGAAGTAGAAAGAGCCACCAGACAATGGCAACTGAAGGACAAGGTGCAAGGCCATGGTGACCAAGAGGCAAGAAGCCACTTGGTGATGGCAACTGAAGGACATAGAGCAAGGCAGTGGTCGCCACCGCAAACAAGACAGTCCCGCGTGGCAGAGCTGCAATGATGACACCCCAGCACAACACAGAGCCGTGACATCCCAGCGCGCGGACCCACCCCCTCTCACGTGACCCCTTCCTCCCCGCCCCGCGCCGATCACGCTCCCGCCCGAAGGCCGCCGGCGCTGGTTGCTCCGTGCACGCATGCGCGCTCTCGCCCCGGCTACCCCCGCCCGGTCCTACCATAGAGAGAGGCTGCGCCCCTGCCTGCCAGAGTGTCGCCGCGGGGCCCCGGAAGCGAGAAGGAGTGCAGTGGGAGGTGTCAACTGGCGGCCGGCAAGATGGCGGAGTGAGTGTGGTGGCGGGTGGGTTGGGGGCTGCGGGAGGGGTTGGCCCGCTCCCCAGGGTCCTGCTGGCGGGAAAGCGTCGCCTCCAGGGCAGGGTTTCGATGCCCGATGGAGCGCCTTTCCCCTCAGCAGGGCTTAGGAAAGGGGGGCTGGATATTATCCCCAGCCCCTCGGTGCCGGCTCCTCCGCTCAGCACGGCGCCTGGGGCTGAGGGCTGCAGCGCGGGCCCCCGGAGGGGATCTAGTAGCATCCTGCCCACGGTCCGGGTCGGCGGCTGTGAAGCGGCCCTGCACGGCGAGAGGGCGGCAGGAGCTGACAAGTGCAGTCACACAGTCTTGCGAGTGCCGTTTCCCTGACACATCGGGTTTGTTAATGCTGGATAGGCTGAGTGGACTTCTTAGAGCTTCCTGCGTCAGGCTTTCACCTGCATCCCAAGCTGCAGTGCAGAATATTTGATGTTCCTTCATGCATTGCAGACTCGGCAATAATCAGCTCTATGGATCTTAACTTTGAGTATTTGTCTGTGATCAGAGACCACTTCTAAAAAGCAGCCTTAACATGTTAGTCAAAAGTATGATCAGGTGGTTGCTTTGTGTGTGCATGACTTTAGTAGGCTAAGGCTTTACTGTGCTCCTCTCATCCAATATAATGACATATTCTGTTATCCTGACAGGTCTGCAAATGCCACCTATGAAGTCATCAATGTCACCCTCCACACTTCACTGGCTGCTACTACCAAATTGGTGGTACCCACACCTGCTAAACCTATCCTTCCAGTTCAGACTGGTGTCCAAGCACAGCAAGAGGAGCAATCTAGTGGCATGACGATTTTTTTTAGTCTTCTTGTTTTAGGTGAATAGTGAACTGAAAATCTTTTAATCTCTGTTAGTCATACTCTGTATCTGAGGCCAGCTTTTAAAATGGTAGCGTTTTATTTCTCCTCTGGTTTTCTCTCTGTGAACTGGGATATTGTTCAGGCAAAGGGATTTAGAAAGTTGGGCATGTAACTGCCTGAGCGTCCCAAATCTGTGGAAAGCTAAGGACCACTGTAAGTCCTTTAACCATGGTCTCAAAGTGCAAACAACATGTTTAATTGTCTTCACTTTCTTTATCAAGCATATAGCATGTGTTCCATCTATGAAAAAGACACTGTCAGAATACTCTGGTGCTTGCACGTGTCTTTGAGGAAAGTGTATAGATGTCAATATAAGATGTCAATTTAAGTACGTACAGCACTTATGGACAGCCCTCAGTTTGTTATATAAGCAAGTAGAAGGCAGTCAGAGTCACATGCACAAACGCTAAAGTTCAGTATCTATTTTTCTGACTCTCCTTACTTCTTTACATTGTTGCAAGACTGTGATTATAACATGCAGGTTGCCATAATTAACCTGATTGTACATATGTAGTTGTTTCAAATGGCAGATGCCCAACTTTTCCGTAAGCCGGGACTATTCTTTTTAATAGAATATAGTTCTCACCACCTGCTTAGAGCAGTTCCATAGTGAAAACTGTAACAATAGCAAAACTTTCACAGAGGGTTAAAAGTTTGTTTTTCTTTGGATGTTTGTGTGCTTGGTTCCTCCAAAGCAAGCTACTCTGAGGCATTTTCCTGTGACAGATGAGTCACCCAGTCTTCTCAGTGGTGGTTCTTTCCAGTAGCAAATGGAGAAAATGGGTATGGAGCTAACAGTGATGCAGAAACTTACACAAATCACTTGGGTTTAAAAACAAAATTTTGTGTCCTATAAATAACTGTTATATAAGTGCAGCAAAAAGTAGAAGGCTTGTGCTTATTTCTGAAGTATCTGTTTGTCTTCATAGAGGGTTAATGTTTTCCCAGAGGTCAATGGCTTATTAAAAATCGAACAGAAACAAAAGAAGAAAGCAAAATGCAGTAGATCTAGGGATTCTAAGATTAAAATAAAATTTCTGAATATGTGTATCTCGTGGATTTTAATTGTATTCCTAGGGCTTAACAACAGAGCTATGATTTTTTGGCTGCATTCCAGCCTATTTATGCCAGTCTGATAACTAAATGGATCTTAAAAGCATCACCCGCAGGGCAGGGGAGTTCCCTGAACAAAGTAAATCCAATATAAAAGCTTATTGTTTATGGTTATTCCCATTCATAATCTCTGATTTAAGAGTGTAGGAAGGGTGAAAATGAATTTGTATAGTATTATCTTAAATCTGTATGGCATGAGCTGTAAAATAGCCTTTAAAATGTTCTAAACCAGAATAAACCCAGTTCTGAGCTGTTTTGTGTCAAAGCCAAGCCCCAAATTTAAAGTGCATGAAGTCGCTTGAGTTACCCCAGATTTGTATAGCTTGTTTATCTACTCAAACACCACTTCCAAAGTCATATCTCTGTTCTGCTATGTTCATGTGATCCATGAATTCCCTTCTGTTTTGTTCTATGCTTTTACTGTGCTCTTCCCTAAGGGGACTCTCAAATGTTCTTTCAGCCTGCCCAGAACACTGCTTTTTCCAGCCCCTTTCCTGATTGTTACACTCTATGCAGGTGCCTGGAGCAGATGATATGCTGCCAGATACAAACTGAGCAGTCTCACATAAGGAATTGGCAACCAACAGTTAAAGAATATACCAAGTTGCCATAATAGTTATGGTGGTGGGAGTCACTTCTTGGACTATGGTTGCGCTTTGTTTTATTGCCAAAGCAAAGGAGTCAAAAGCTGGTAGAAAAGTGCTGGTGGCCAGATGTGGTAAACAAATTTGTGCTTCCATTTGGAGTGCTGCTGGAAATCTGTAGTTTCCAGATGCCTTTATGGATTTATCCCAAAGAGCAATATGGAATGTTTTTAATACAGTGATCTTAGATGTCTTTACTGGATGCATATTTTTCATGTTTAATGGGCAGGAGTTTGATACAAAACTCAATAGTACTTCCTGACAGGTGAATAAAAAGTTTTCTTGGGATACATAATGAAGCCCCAGTAGTCTGGCATATGGCAGACAAATGTCTGAGTTGCTTGTTAGTCAACTTTTGAGCTTCAACTTCTGAACTGTGGTTTCTAGTACAGCATTTTGAAGTAAACACCAGTTTGAGTTGGCATTAAGGGATTGTACTGTTAACTCAGGTGTTTTGAGAACCAGTTGATCAATATCACAAAGATGGTGCAGTGGAAGTGGAGCAAGTATGAGGGAAGGGTGTCATCCCTGCTCATTGCTCTGAACCCACAGCTTTGGCCCTGAACAAATTACATGCCAGTAATGGAGCAAATCCAACTGGTTTTCATGAGTCCTTGCTCTGTTTGTAAACCCATCCATCTATTCATGTGCACATCCATGAAACACCATGTTGTATATGAACTCGATGTATGAAATAACAGTTGGGAGAATGAAGGCATCAGTCTCATACCCGTTCCTTAGCACCATACTGGAGACTAGGACAATGGGAAGTGATATTTGTATTGATGAAGTTTGTACTTGTGACAATGTATAGTAAATACAGATCCTGTTGTAGACTCCAATAGTTCTCAGGTGATATGATCCAGCAAACCATGCTGGTGCTCAGAAGAACTTCTGTGGGCGATTTTGCACCTTTTCAGGCTGCAAATAGCAAGTGCTTCTCTGAACCATTTACAAATGGCAGATTTTTGGTTAGCTAGAAGAAGCTGTAAAGTCACTAAGAACAGTTCCGAGAAGCTAGTTCATTCCCAAGTCCAAAATGTGTGCTGTTGTAGTGTGGCCTGGTATTCTGCTGCCCATGCTGAAATAGGGTGAGAGTTACAGACACTTAGATAGCACAGGGAAAGGAGAATGAATATTCCCATTGCAGTTGTGACTAGATTTGTCAAGTACACCATTTAAAACAGTCTCTGCTGCAATTTACAGGCCACCACCATTTGGTTCCAGTATATGAAATGCTTTTGGCTTTGCTTGAGCTTCAGTTGCTTGGACAGAATGCAAGCAGTAATGCTGCTTATATCTCAGGCCACTGCAAAATGGTTTCTGAGCAAATAGAGCAAAATACGTGTATTACAGACATACAGGACAGATGTTTATTTGACTCTTTGTTGGGCTAAATTAAAGTGGGAGAAGAGTTGTGGTACTTCCAATGTGGAGAATATTCAGATCAAAACTTTTTAGGTATTCATAATTCAGAATTGATTCTTACAGATAAGTTTCCTGTCTGCAGTAGTCCTAAAAGAATTAAGTGGTGTCTTCCACTCATAGCCACAGATGGTCCCCAGATCTGCTACAGAATCCTTGTAATTTGCCTTTACCATTGGCATAGAGGTTGTGATGGGATTTTCATCTTACTGTAACCTTTGTTTTTGTTGTGAAACATAGGCTTTCTGCCTGCTGGGTGAAATATGTTCCATTAGCATACAAAATTGAATTTTTAGAGATAATCATAGAATGTTGCCTCAGATTTAATTTTATTTTTTTAAACTTCAAGCCAAGTTTATTTTGCGTTTTCCTACACTGGCCCTTTCTCCTCACTGGTTTAACTTTTAGCAATGCTCAGCAGTAATATCTCTGGCTGATTTGGGTAAGAATTTGGCCAATGTTTGTTATGAGAACCAGAGTATTTAAATGGTTACCTATTCTGCAACCATTTACATACTTCAGTGAGAATTAGGTTTGAACTAAAATTTGGTTGCTTGCATTAGTGGATTTTTAATAAATCATTAGGACAAGTTTTGCTGCATGTATTTGAGATATATTACTTGGAAGTATATTTTATTCTCTTCTAACACTTCTAAATCTAATTTTTTTTTTCCTTCACAGCTATCTGCATCATATTGGTGCATTTACTGATAAAATATCGACTTCATTTTTTACCAGAGAGTGTGGCTGTTGTTTCTTTAGGTGAGTAACCATATTTTAATACTGCATTTGTGTTATTTTAGGGACTCTCATTAGTCTGTACTTGTAATAATGCTTTGTTAACCATTGCTAGAAAGATGCAGCAAACTGGATGCAGTGAAGAACACTATTACAGAATCATAGAATGTTAGGGGTTAGAAAGATCATCTAGTCCAACCCCCCTGCCAGAGCAGGATCACCTAGATGAGGTCACACAGGAATGCATCCAGGCAGCTCTTGAATGACTATTCAAGAAATGAACATATGTGCAGAGAATGACCTACATGACCTATGATGCATAGGCACTGTAGGGATGTTACTACCTAATACTTTGGCAGCTTCCTCTATTTTTGCATCTGCAGGACAAGGTACTGCAGCATTCCCTGACAACAAGAGTCAGGCCTTCCCTTTGAAGTGATACCTGTGTTTGTATTAGTTTTAGTAGAATTATATCTGTACATGTGTTTTAAATCTAACTGGGGACTGTAATTGTATCCAGAAAACTTGCCTGGGTTGCCAGATACTTAACTATCCCTGTAGTACCATGCCAAGAGCTCTTCCTATGACTAGAGCTATAAGAATGCCACCCTTAGTGAAGATCAAGTGCTTACTTAATTTGAATTAAATTTGGACTATTCTTAAGCCTGTAGCTTTATGTTAGGGTAATTTCATTTATTTGTATGCTGTTGCTCCTGATGTAAATGTTCAAATGAGGAGTAAATCAGGCTGCATATGTTCATTAGTTTCTCTAAAAAATAAATTTATTAGTTTCTCTACCAATGTATTAGTTTCTCTACCAATGTATTAGTTTCTCTACTAATGTATTAGTTTCTCTACTGTCTAAAATAATGTTTAAGAACTTGATCTAACTAACCCCAGCAGCAGTTTTTCTGCTGTCTCTGTAACTTGTTTATAAGAATCTGTGATCATTTTGCTTCTATTACTAGAGACACTTTCACTGACAGCTGTTCTAAAAATACAACAAAAAGAGAAAGATGCTTAGCTATAATCCTAACATAGTGTGGAGGAGTGCAGTACTTGTTGAGCAGGTTGGGCTTTGCTGGTACCTTCTCTCATATTTCTTAACTGTATTTTTACACTATTTCTCAGTGAGAGAAAGGTGCTTGTCAGTACCTTATGGTTTCTGGAAAACAGGGATCTTCTTGCATCTTGGGTGCTAGGTTGAGAAAATCTTAGAGGTGTTACTTAGCATAAAGAAAAATATTTTCCTGCAGATGTGACTCCCTGAATTTTTTCCCTGGGTATTGCAGGCACCTTTCATCTTTATTGGAGCAGAATCCATCATATTTTGTGTATTTATGCTTCTGGCTACCATGGTATGAAAAGAGATATCAGAGCTGCTGCAGATCATCCTGACTTACTTTGTCATCCCTATAGTAGCCATCCAGTGTTTGATTCACTATTGACACCCTTCTCTTTCCTTCCCTTCTTACATTCTTCTTGTGGACAGGTGAGATGTCTTGTATAGTACATCTTCCAGTGTCTTGACAGATTCCAAAAGGGCATTACTATCTGTACCTTGAGTACTGATCTGTTCTTTCTGGTGACCCAAGGGAACAGCATGAAGCTGTGCCAGGAGAGGTTTAGGTTCGGTATTGGGAAAAGGTTCTTCACCCAGAGGGTGATCAAGCACTGGAACAGGCTCCCCAGGGAAGTAGTCACAGCACCAAACCTGACAGAATTCAAGAAACATTTGGACAAGGCCCTCAGGCTTGTGGTGTAGTTTTGGAGGTTGTCCTCTGCATAGATGGAAGTTGGACTCGGTGATCCTTGTGGATCCTTTCAGACTCAGGAGATTCTAGGATTCAGTATCCTTCCTCTTTGTACACAAAAAATCCAGGTGAAAGGTGTTAACTTGGCTTCTAATCTGGTTAGTTACATTGTTATTAAGTAGCTAATCTAAATTTAAGCATAATCCTCAATTTAAAATGCAGCAGTATATTGATTGCTCTTGCTGGCCAGGTTTTGGATTTTCTTTACTATCATGCCTTATATTGTGCCCAAAGCCAACTACTGGGCAGTGCTAGGCTGAGGCGTAAGGCAAGCTGGTGTCACTGCTGAGCTTTGCAGAGAGCAGTGGAGGCACAGACATTCTGTTTCGTGTTCTTGGCATCTCAGCAGCAGGATGAGGATTTTAGCTGTGCTGGTATGTTCTGTGCTCCTGTCAGTCTCAACAAAAGCTTGTTAATGAGATGATAAGTTTTCTTGCTGGGGCTGTCACTGCTACTCAAGATAGGTAAAAAGGAGCAGCAGTACACCTCTTGTGTTTTCACACAGAGGCCATATAGGAAACTTACTCAGCTTTTGGTGTGAACCACAGCGTTGCTGTGATCTCTCACCCAAACCAGGTGAGATGACAGCAGCAATTGCAATTCCACTAAGTCGAGAGAATGTTATACTCAGTAGCAACACAGGTATCAGATGTCCTGTGTTACCTTAGCCTTATTTATTTAGTTTATTGACTCAGTCATATTTAAACTACTGTCAGCTCTGTTGACAGGATGTGGCATCTGTATAATCATGGAATTGTGAGCTAATTGCTGGTCAGTGAACCTCTGTTACTGGTAATGATCTACACAGCTGCAAGAGCACAGCTTGAGTTTCAAGTATCCAGTTTTGCTAGCAATGCCAGAAGTGAAGTGTGCCCTATTTTGATTTGTAAATTAAGCACGTGTCCTCAGGAGGTTATTGAAGGCTAATAAAAATGGCAGCAGACAAGATTAAGTATGATTTTCATGGCTGTTTTTCCACTCATTGTCTAAGCTGCCCAGAAGCTTCTGGTTTACAGTTTCTAGGGTGTGTCACTCTCCTGGTGGACAGAGAGGGAGTGTATTCTCTAAGGCTGGATTTTGATCTTTGTCCTTAGAAGTTACTGGAATTTTATTGGTAAAAATATTTCCTATAAAAGTTTTTCTCTTTGATTTGTCACAGAGTTTTAACATGTTCCCAGGAAAAATAAAGGTTCATTGTAATAAGAAAATTCACATAACATTTTCAAAAGAATGAAGCTGAGATTAACTCTTACAGGCTTAGCTTTCCAGTTAGCCCCTTGACAAAACTTATGCACCTGGTTTAATAGATGGAACTAGTTGAACAAAAACTGTATTCATGAATCTAGTAGTTTGAGAGTGGTTTTAAAAACCAGTGTCAGAGTTTGATTCTGCTGCTGCTAAACCCTCCTGGTGATACATCATTTTGTGCAGCTCTCTTTCGTAACTTTGCCTAGCATAATCTGAGTTTAGTAGTTCTATTGTGTGTAATATGCAGCTAGAAGTAACTTGTGCTATATAAAGGTGAAAACTGTACAATTCAGACTCATCCTTTTCCCTTAACCTCTGCTCTTGACTTAAATTTGTATTGTTGTTGATTTAACTTTTGATATGATGAAAGGACCTTGTCAGTCTGTGATAGTAGTGTTAGGATCAGTTTGTGATTAGCGCTTCCTCTAAAAAGCAGATTGAGACTGGTCTTTTACTTAAGCCTCTTGAGCTTGTAGGGTAGGGATGACCAGTTTGTAGCCCACAGGCCATGGTTCACCCACTCACAAGCGTCCAATTCCACAAAGTTGCACTGGAGCCCTTCCACTTCAGCAGAAGTGGGTTAAGGGATTCTCTTTTCTTTTAAGTTCCCTCTAAATATGCTTTTATGCAAGGGCTCTCAGTACTAATTCATAAAATACTGAAAGTTTGTTCAGGAAGTACACTTCCTGAGGTCTGTGCCTTCTGTGTAGGTTCTGGTTGTTGTGGTTTGTTTTTTCCCCTCAAACGTCCTGCTAAGTGATGCAAGTACTTCATATACCAGTTGAAGATGATGTTGCTGCTCTGCAAAAATTAGTAGTGCTTGGCTTCTGGCATTGCCTCCACCCAGAATGGAAAACCTGACCATTAGTATAGAGATCTGTGTTTATATGGCATGTGAGTGGCTGTATCTGCATTCTCTCCTCCTTCAAAGAACAGCAGATCTTTGATGTCCCCTCATTAATGTTTTGTTCTTCCTTTCCATATAAACCATTTCATGGAACAATTATTTCTACCCTCTGGGACCAATGCCTTCACATATTTTTGTGTGAAAGAAGGCTTAAGCCTCATGGCTTTGTGTGTATGACACATCCATCAGGAGTAATCCATGTGATGGTATTTGTAAGACTCTTTTGATAGCTACAGCGTGAGAGGATAAAAATACATGAGTTAGAGGAAGGCATACTTTAAGCTTCTCAGCCACTTCTTGCCGTTCATTCAGTGTATTTCACTTCTACATCCCAGTGTTTGACTATTAAGTTACCATTCTGCATATAAGAAAACACAACTATGCAGAAACATAGATCTGGAGTATGACTAAAGTCAATTTCCTCATAAGTCCTTGAAAACACTTAATGTCAGTTCATTAATTATCCTCATGACTTCCAGAAGAAATTGTATTAGCTTGGAGTTTTCTCTCTTAATCTGTTGGAAGATGGGTAGGAGGAAAGAGCAGAGATAACCTTTAACCTTAGAGTTTGCAGCATCCTTGATAAAATTCTTTTATACTCAAATTACTATTTCTACGTGACTGAAAAGATATGTAATTAACTTGGGAAGTATTTCTGACAGTGTCTTCACCCTGATTTTTGAATTTGTTGCCTACGTCATTGCTAGTAAGTGCTATGATTTCACTGAGACAAAATTCACTTCTATGGAGAAGACTGGTTTCACTTAAGCTGTGTTAACACTGCAAATAGCATTGAGGTAACATGAAGGTTCTGTGCCATCACACAGATATCTGTCTCCTGACTCCCTGATTCTTCAGCAGGAAAGGTGGAATTATATTTGAATGCAGCTTAGATGAGAAGTGTCTCTGAGTAGTTAAACCTGTTGCCTTTATGAACCAATGAACACAGCAGTCAATATGCATGTTCAGTATTTGGATGTACTGAGTGGCAATCTTTTGTGTAGGGAACCTATGTAATTATGTAAAAATATTGGAAACTATATAAACTATTGGAAAATATATCAGACCCCAAATCAGTTCTTGAGTGCTGTAGGAATGAAAGACTTGCTGCTTTGTGTTTTGCCTTGTTTTCACTTTTAAACTTTGTTGACTGAGAGTCAATAAACAGTTAATGGAAACAGTGATGTGTTTTGTGACTATTTCAGAATGTCATCTCATTTTCTCCTAGGTATCCTTATGGGAGCTTTTATAAAAATCATAGAGGCTCAAAAGCTGGCCAACTGGAAGGTATATTTGAAGCAATTAATTTTTAATTGTAGAACAATACGTAAGTGTTTAAAATAGGACTGTAATATTGGTTTATTTACATGTAATTTCCAAAAACTTATGTACATTATACTTGATGCCAAAGATTGGAGGTTTTTTTTAGTAATAATATAACCAGTTTGAGGTCCTGATCCTGCTTGGCATTTTCTACACAGTATTTTTTTCCCTGGATAATACTTTTTACAGTACAAAATCGGTTCCTATTAGATGCATGGTAGAAGGTGGTACTGGGCATCTTTGGGATCAGTGACAGTAAAATATATAGCAATTCAGTTATTTGTCTTGTATACTTTTTTGACTTTATTTATTCCTCTGCCTCTTTTTGGACTTAATTTTGCTGATGTTTTTGACAGTAAAAATGTGGTTTGGTAGGTTCTAAAGTCGCATGTTTACCTGAAGATGTTAACATTTCAGAGAGGTAAAAAGGAGCACTCCTTCAGAACAGCTGTGCTAAAAGTCAAGTTATTTACTTATTTTATTTACTTCAGCTTAAAACTGCAACAAATTGTGGTGCTAAGAACAGACAGTTCACAAAGCAATCCATTCAGCATGGCATGCTTCTTGGAAAGATTGTTGAAACCAGCGTGCCTAAAGCAGCAGCATTTTTCACGCTGACTGAGACAACAGAAACATGATTTGAGCTTTACTTCCAGCAGAAAATATACGCAAAGCTTCTGTGCAGAGGCTTGTCCTTGTCTTGCTGCCTGATGCTTTACAGGCTTAGATATTAGGAAGAAAATGTTAACAGTGGTGGCAACTAAACATAGGAACATGTGACCCAAGAGGTTGTGTGCTTGCCATCCACAAAGATACTCAAAACTTGACTGGATAAACCCTTGAGCAGCTGAAGTTGCTTCTGACTTGGCTCTTCTTTACGCAGAGGCTTGGGTCAGACACTTCAGAGGTCCCCTCCAACCTGAATTAGTGTGTGATGCCATGAGGTCTTATCTGTGCTCATGTGGAGTTACAGAGGCTTCCTCAGGGAGGGAGAACCCTGGCAGAAGAGTCTTCAAGACAACAGTGAAGCAAGGATTTTGCCTCCTACAGTTTATCCATATCATCAGAGCAATGAACTCTTCACTATTCCTGCTTTAATTTAAACACTTGCAGTATTGAAACTGTGATTTTGTTTGATAGGTTGAAACAGTTTATTAGGATTAGATCAGTGAACTGATTGAAATCACAGTGATTTGAATTGCCATTTTTAAACAGGATTTATATTAGGAAGCTGAAAATCTTGGTCTGAGTAGTGAATTTTAATCCTAGCTTGCAGCTTAATATTTCTCGGTAGTTATTTACATAAAGGAAGATTTTTTTTTTCTCCACAATTGAAATATATTAAAATGCATGGATTTTCAGTTAGATATAGCTTTTTAATTACATACTACTTTTTTTTGTCAACTACACTAATTCTATGTACATTCAGTTAAGCAATTACATCATTGAAGAGTCATGCTGTAATATTTCATTTTTACATATTTACTTATTAGAAACAGGGAGTTGTGTACTAGCTAGTGTATTTTCATTCCTGATTTGTATTTGACTTAAAATTGAAAGTCAGTTAAAACAGCCACAAAATAAGCATTTTAAAATAGCTTCTTACTGGTTAGATAAAATAAGATCCCTTATGTAGAAGAGAAAAGAAAGCTTAAAGTATGCTCTGATTCAAGCACTAATTCTATAAACATAAGAAATAGTGATCATAGCTGGTGAATTATGTGGTTTATTACTGGTAAACTTTGATGAAATCTTGGGAGGCACTGGGGATGCTGTGTCTGGTTGCTCATATTATCAGCTAAGGTAAAAGAGTCACAGATCTATTATTTGCTTATTTACTTTCACTATATTAAAGCTTAGATTTATAGGCTGTCATAATTTAAGATGTGATATGTTCTAATCAGTAATTATTATGTATGGTTATAAATTTTCTGGAGAGATTTTGTTTTCTCTGATACAGAAAAAAACCCCTAGAATATTTAACTGCAGGCTATATCCATGTACAAAGCGGATCTTGGATCATACCCCTACCCTAAGAACTGTGTAATTTCTCACACTCATGCCTTACTAAGGCCTCTGTGGCCCTTGTACTTGCTGGTGGTTCTTGCTGGCTAGCATGGCTGGTAATTACAGTCCTCATATTTTACTTTCCTACTTCAGTGAAGCACAAATGTAGTCCTTCCTTTTTGTTATTTTTTGCCTTCTTGTCCAGCCTTGCTTTCAGGGGCTTTTAAACAGGGTAATTATTCAGGTGTGAGGGGGTTTTGTTCTAGCACAGTTCTCTTCCATCAACACACAGAATTGTACATGCAAAGCAATGGACTAGAGCATTTCAGTATAAAGGATGAGTTTTATTTTCTAAGTCCCTCAAATCCTTTAGGATGATTATCACTGGTACAGACCAGAATGAGACTTTAAAGGGATGAGTACTACTTTTTGTGAGAGCTGT
The DNA here is from genome assembly GCA_013396975.1 of Bucco capensis. Lineage (NCBI taxonomy): Eukaryota > Metazoa > Chordata > Aves > Piciformes > Bucconidae > Bucco > Bucco capensis. The sequence continues at coordinate 1,996,310 of VWZO01002743.1, read as the reverse complement.
TGTTTTAACAGAGCAGTGAATCAGTGGTTTAACCTGGATTTAAACCAATTCGTAATCGCTGTAATCGTTGCTTACAAAAGTGACAAGTTCTGCTGGATTCAGAATTGTGGAGACCAGTAGGTAACCTGGTGGATAAAGAGAGAGAGAGAGGCACATTCAGTCATGATTAATTTGCCTTCAGTGCTTAGTTTGCCAGCAGAAAAAAAACCTGGGTGCTGGTTTGGGGGTGCAACTCCATAAAGCAGTGTTAGCCAAGTGATGAGACAGGTGACAAAGAGTAAAGTCACCACAAAATAACATCTTAATTTACTGTAGGTTTCAGTTAATGTCACTCTGATGGTAAAAAGGAACCATCAGAATAGTACCATTAAATTACAGGCATAAGTTACTCAGATTCTTAACAGTGGTATATATCTAGAGCCTATTCACTTGCAAATGTACTAAGATGATGATCTGAGTTCTTCTTGTCAGGTGATGAGTTTTCTACTGAAACTGTACGTGGTCACAGTTCACCTAGATTATATTCAAACCAGTGACCCAGAACTCACCTTTCCTTGACAGTCCTTACAGATTTTGAAACTGTGAGATAAAATGGGAATACTTTCTGTGGAAATTTCCTGTGCCCTAAATAACCTGTTTTCTGTGCAGCTTATTTGGAGACAGTAATTTAAAATAAGTAACACCTAGATTTCTGTCATTGGATGAAAAAAGCCAATAGAAATAGCAGCCACAGAGTAGTTTACCATTCTTTAGTGTTTTCTTTTGTGATAAAAAGACAGAAAGATTAATGCCATTTTAATTTTCCAGCATTTTTTGTTTTGTTTTGTGGGTTTTTTTTAAAATAATTTGCCTTATGGAAGATTTGATGTCATTTCATTATGATATCCTTGAAAATATGCTTCATTTTTGTTTTGCAGGAAGAAGAAATGTTTCGTCCAAATATGTTTTTTCTGCTTTTGCTTCCACCTATTATATTTGAATCTGGATATTCATTGCACAAGGTCAGCCCCTGCCAGACACTCATTTTACATGTTGAGGTTTTGTTTGGACATATTCTGCTTTATTCTTTATTAAATTTAGAATAATTACATACAATTCTATTGTATTAATCATCAGGAAGTTGAGAATGCAAATTTTAAGCCTCCTCAACCCAGAATGTGGGGAATGTAGCTTGTTACTGTTAAGTGAATGTTGGCAAGGTGTTAGGTACTGCACAGAGGTTGTTTTTCTTGATTGGAGAGGTATCTTACCTTATCAGAGCTGTACAAGGGCTGATGTGGAGGAGGCAAAATGAGAACAAGTAGCATGAGAAGTGGGAAGGGTGGGGTCACTCCACAGCTAAAGAAGAGGAAAGTGTTTACAATTGTTTTCACCCCTTGCTGGGAGCCTGTGTTTTCACGGGCATTTCTCACAGCACCAGCCCTGGATGAAGTGATTCTGATCCTCCATGTGTGGTGCCTTTCTGCTTGAGCTGTGCTATGGGAGAGGGAATGAGCAGTAGGTGACAGCAATATCATGAATTGGTACTAACACTGAGGATTTTTTTATACAAAACCACAACCTAGGAAATGGGCTAGCAAGAAGCAAGTTTACAAGCCTTTTTCACGTGCCCTGTCTACAATGCATGAGTGAATTTACAGTTCTGTGAGGTGGGGAATGTGTGAAAGTGCTGGTGAATATCCAGCTGTTCTTTTGCAAACCAGTTTGTTGTTAGAGTACCAGACTGACATCCTGTCCTGGCTATCAGAGGCATTTGCATCAAGAGAACAGGCTCTTTAGGCATATGATGTGGATTTATGTCCTGGGGTACCTGGAAGCAACCTAGTGAAGCTTTATTATTGGAAACCTCACTTTGAATCAGAATCTAATTTAGATGCAAACCCAATCATGAGTTTTCCCTCAGATAATTTTCAATAATTTATTTAATTTATTATTATCTTCCAGGGTAATTTTTTTCAGAATATTGGTTCCATCACTCTGTTTTCAGTATTTGGCACTGCAATATCAGCTTTCATTGTAGGTGGAGGAATTTATTTCCTGGGCCAGGTAAGAACAACTGCATTGAAGCACTTAAGTTTATCTGTATTTCTCTTTGAAAGTCCTTTTTTTTTTTTTAAGAGCAGTGAATTCCTGGGTCACAAAGTCCAGTTCTGTGCTTTCACAAAGGCAGTGTTGTATAACCCCATCCATAGATGCAACATGCATCATGTTAAAAGCAATTAAGACTTCAGTTGAGCTCTACTTTTTTTAAACCTGTATTCTCTGTATTCTCTAGATTCATCTTCTAATTTCCAGTATTAAACTTACTTGTTCTTCTGTCATTAACTTTTTTTGCTTCTCTGCCTTGGTGTTCCCCCATTGATTAGATATAGACACAGATAATGATATTTTCTCCCAGACTTCATTTTGATAGGCCAAACAATTCATAGTTTTCTCTTTGTTTCTCAGATTTCCATTGCTTTGAATTCCAAGGTTATCCTGCTCACCTTTATCTGTTCAATTTTATCTGGTCTTACCTGATTTTGAGTGACTATAATTGTAGCAGTGTATCATTGTTGGAGGCAGAGTTAGACTGGGTAACATCACTTCTGTGACTTTTTTCATTATAACAAACTTAAGATTTGATGAATCACTTCATTTTTAAAAACAGCAGAAAAACACAGTTGATTGTGATTTTTGTGTTTTACCTATTCTTTCAGGCTGATGTAATTTATAAACTCAACATGACAGACAGGTAAGCTCATGGGGAAATGGTGTAGTATATGAAATGAAGCATTCTGCAAGAAAACTGTAAATGGGAAATGCACTGTAGATGGCCAGCTCTTGTTACTGTGTAGATTACTTAGATTTAACATAGTGTGTGAAACTAAAAAATAGATTGAACACTTCTAAACCCTGTTAGTTATACCCTTATTTCCAAACAGTATTCTGTGCTCAGTGATTTTTCTAGATAGGAAAGGTACTGTTCTTTTTTAATCAACCTTTAAAGGTAAACTGTGTAAACTTAGATTAGTTGGTATTGTATGTATGATAAGGACATAACTTTCTTCACCAGATCTTCTTTTAAGAGACAGAATGCATTTTTCAGTACCGGTAATGTAGATTTTTCAAGAATTTGGCAAAGGATGTAATTATATTTTTAGGAATACATCACTCTACTGTTAAATAAAGTTTGTTCATAGTTTATTTGGGATTTTTGTTTGTTTATTGTATAGCAAATGCAGCAGTTTTCTGGTAAAATCTGTAGATAAGTTGGGTACAAGCAAGAGATGCAGTTAGGGCTGTGTCTGTAAAGATGTCTGGTTTTCTTACTTAATTGGAGTAAGACACTGATATTGTTATTTGAGCTGGGAGGTAAGTATTTCTACAACATCTCTTCCAGCTGTGGTATATCCATAAATGAAACACAGAAACTGCCCTTTTTTCACTTCAAATTCTTATGAATGGGAATGGAACATAACTTTTCACTGTGTAGAACATACAACACATCACTTCTATTGCTAGTTGTTCATAAAAGTTTACTAGCTACGTATTTGTCTTTCATCTACTTTTCTTGTTTGTTTTATGTTCTCCCAGTTTTGCATTTGGCTCTTTAATATCTGCAGTTGACCCTGTGGCTACAATTGCCATTTTCAATGCCCTCAATGTGGATCCTGTACTTAACATGTTGGTTTTTGGAGAAAGCATTCTCAATGATGCAGTCTCTATTGTCTTGACCAAGTAAGTGCATTTGAACTACACATGTTTATAGAAACAGCAATCACATTATTTCTTAGTTGTTAAGCTATACAGTAATTCTTCCATCTCTGTTTGGAACAAACAATGTATTTCTGGTGTCAAAGGGAACAGTAGTTGATATCCATGTCTTCTTTGCATGGATTTCTATGAAATACATTCTTGAAATTCAAAGAGATTTCTCCCCTTTCCTCCCAGAAGCTCCTTTGCTTTTCTTCAGTGACCTTCTTGTCTCTCATCCACACCTAAATATTTGATGAGAGCTCTTCCTGTTAATTTGTTCTTCTCTGAGGATCACATGATCCATCTCTTCTTTTTCATGCCCTGAGATTTTACCATTGCAAAACATGTTTTCATTTCCTTTTCAGAGTTGGAAGATTGTTTTGTAATACTGGGTATTATCCTAGCCTATTTACGCCATGCTGGGGATTCTTCAGAAGAGCAATGCTGGGTTTCCAGATTTTTAGCAGAATTAGGTTTCCCTTTGGGGATTACACGAAGACTTGAGTTAACATCCTTTGACATTCCTCTTGTTATATATATCACAGTAAAAGCCTTTTAAGTATAGTAGCAACAAAGAAATTGAAGTCTTTGTTGTTGTTGTTCTCAAAAGATGTTGGTATTTTTGGATCCAGGCTTAGAATTTATAACCTTTTCTTTTTATTTATTTTTTAATTATATCTAGCACAGCAGAAGGTTTGACAAGAGAAAATATGTCAGATGTAAGTGGATGGCAAACCTTCCTACAGGCACTGGGATACTTTCTTAAGATGTTCTTTGGCTCTGCAGCACTTGGCACACTTACTGGTCTTATTTCTGCATTAATATCCTTTTTAATTTTGGTGATGCGCATGTATAAATTGATGAGCTTCTAAGAGTATGTTTCTTTCCCATCTTCTCCAGCATTTCTTAGGGGATGTTTCTTATTAGACATTATTTTGTTGGCTGAGGATTTCCTCATGCTCATTTTGGTTTTATAATAGTGTGGATGAGTGTCTATTAAAAAGTTGCATCAGATTTTTATGAACATAATTAAGGTCTGAAATGCTGTACAGGAGCTTATACTAGGTGTACTGGAGTGTTATAATGTATGGCAATTGTTTTGTAAATTCAAAATATATTAATTCCGTTTCAATAGTGATGCATTTTCACAACCATATGGCTCCTTTTTTGCATACATAAAACAGTTAATGAATAAGAAAAAAAAAAAAAGCTGCTTTTCCTGAGGGCTTTTGAGTCAGACCAGCTCATTTGTCCCTATGTATCATATTCAGGCAGCTGAATACAGATACTGTCCTATTTGGATTTACGTTGAGTTCCACTTGCGTAAACTGGTTGCTAAACAACCCAGAAGCTTCTCTGCTGAGATAAGGAAGGATGTTTGTTGTAAGTCAGACACCTTTGCTACTTCTCAGAGCTTGTTTAATGTTAACACTGTAGGTAACCTTTTGTGCTAGGCTTGTACAGCAATTATTCATGTTGTCTGGAACATACTATTAAGCACTTTGTTTGTAAATAACAAGGACAGAGTGTTTGATTAAATATAGACATATTTCTCCTCTTGGTTCATTAGCCTGATTCCATGAACTTCTAAATTATTTCATATATCACAACAAAAGAGGGAAACAGATGTTCAACACTTCTTTTGCTGGTATCTAAATGATACAAGACAAAGAGAAAAGCAGTTTATTTGTCCTATTACAGTTATTTGTGCCTCAAAGTACCAGATTAACCCAAAGCATGTAAAATTTCAGTGCAGCAAAGGACATCTCTTACTAGTTGCCAGCAGATAAATACAGTTGAAGGTTGGTGGTGGTTCATGACCCAGGAGGAATGTGAACTTCCATGTCATAGGCAGCTAATCCTCTGAATTTTAACAAAAATGGTAGGTGGAGTATTTTAAACATTAAGACATTAAGCATTAATGTTACTGCAAATCTATCATAGCCATTTGAAAGTATCTAGAAGTCACAGAGGAGATTGCTTGCACACTTAGTGTGGCAAATAACAGTGTCTGAGACAAAATCTTTCCATACTTCAGTCAAAGGCCAATACGTAGACTTTATTCAGTAGGTAAGTACATTAATCACATTAATGTTTTGTAATGGAATGACACAGATTTAAGTTTTTCTCTTTTTTTTAATTTACTTTTTCCATAACATTTTCCTGTGTACGTGCTAAAGCACATTGATTTAAGGAAGACACCCTCTCTGGAGTTTGGGATGATGATTATCTTTGCTTACCTTCCTTATGGACTTGCAGAAGGTATCTCACTCTCAGGTGAGTAGCAAAATGATTACATGCAAGTTTCTTTGATAAATTTAGGGAATAGGTGTTATTTGTGTCTAAGAAGGCCCCAGGTTTTTTACATGTTTTCTCATTGAACCTGTGCTCTTACTCTTAAGAAATGCTTATTCTCTGCTTGTTGTTGTAAAAGTATAGAAAAGGTAATTACAGTTTTCATAAGCATTAGTTAGCCAGTGTAAATACTAGTATTCTCCCCAGTTACCTCTGCTTGAATTAACATTGCAGTAGGTCTCAGCTGCATCACCTAACTTAGATAATGTCCAGCCTACTGCCCTGTAGCATTTCTTCTGTCTGTCCTTCAGTGCTGTTGGGGAAATCAGTGGAGACCACTGAGTATTGTATCTCTGAATACTTGGTAGAGGTTTTGATGGAGGCCATGAGAAGAGCCTTACAGGTCAGCTTGTTCCATCATTCTGTAGAAACAGGTACAAAGACAGCATCCAGTTCTGCTGGATGCCTAATGTCTCTTTGCTGATTTAAGTGGGTTTTTTAAGGCAATCAGCTTCCTGACTCATTTCTCAAAGGAAAGTAGGAAGGGGTGTAACAATCAGTATAATTCAAATAGCAGGGGAATCTACTTGTGTTTGGGGCTTTTTTGTTTTTGTTTTTTTTTTTTGAGCTTTAAGTGCATTAAAAGATGTATTTGCTCTACAACTTGGACAATGTAAGAATGTTAACAAGATATGAGTGAGTCGTAGCAGGACTAGATTTCTTGTAAATGAGTTTAAGGTATTAAATGACACTTCCTGAATATGTACCTGTGAGCTAATGTAAATATTTTGGGATGACTCTGATCAACATAGCTTTACTGATGTCAGTGGAGTTCTATTTTTTTATGTGTATGAGGATGTGGCCTATAATCATGGTAGTTACACAATCAGGATATGTAATCCTAATGCAAACATTCCATTCTGCCCACTTGCATCCAGAATGTGTGTATAGGCCAACACTTATATAGGAGAATTAAATTATATGAAACCTGAGCAAGCAGTTTGATATGTTAAAATATTTGTAGTGCTGTAAAAGAAGTTTTGCCTTGTGAGAAGATTATTCTGGAGAGTCTCAGCACATGGCCTTTTGTATTTTAATTTATATTGATTATTGATATTAAATTATAATAAAATATTACAGAATTACAGTGCCACTGCTTTATATAACAAAGACAACTGTATGTTGGTCGACCATGAGAAAGTATTTACAGTAAGATTCCTAGTTAATTACTCTCAAGATGGTAGAGGTTCTTTACCAGTTTATTTGTAAAGACAACCTCTCTGATTTGCTCAGGTGCCTTCAAGAATGACTTCTCAAGAAATATAAACTGAATGACCTTAGTCAGGTCACCTCTGTGTTTCAAACAAAGGATTGACTGTACTTCAGCTATTCTAATCCTTCCATTTGTGTTCATCAGGGCCACTCCTGGGTACACAGCTCTAGCCAAATACTTCTAGTCTGCAAAGCAGGCATACTCCCACACGTCATCCTGTCCTCTTGAGAGCTGTGCTGCAATCGATATCTTCTGGGTTATGTTGTCTATTTGGGTTAGTTATTTCCTCACAAGGGGTATTGTAGTTCTTCAAGTGGACTACTAAATTTTTCCACAATCCCAGCCATTATCTCAAGTGACATCCTTGCAGGTGTTAGTCTATGCAGCAGCTATGGAAATGCTTAGAAATTCTTTTAAGATACATAGCTCCCTATGAACAGTGAACAATTGACAGCGACTGTCATATGTCTTGAGCAGTTAGTGTAATGGGTTGAAATTCAGATTCTTCCCATAAATAACTAAGAGCTGGGAAGCAAGTCAGATGGAAACAGTCCCTAATACAAATCAAATATTTGTGAAGTGTAACAGAATCTGAGCTGTTCTGGCCTGTGATACCAGTTGCTGTACCTCTAAGTTGTGTATGGCATTAGGGCAGCCAAACTCTTTAACAGAAAATCTGTTGGCTTTTCCAGTAGTTGATAACTTAAATTCATCTCTGTATTAACTTTTGGCAGATGGTTTAGAAACCATTTATGGTTGAGGCAAGGGACATTCTGCACAGTAGCATTCCTTGCAAGACCTACATGGACTAGTGGAATGAGACCAGTATGAATGACAATGGTAATAGAAACCCCACTTACTGCTTCATAAACTTTTGGGTTGGTAAGGGCTATAAGCAAATATTTGCAGAGTGCAAGCTGTTCTCCTGTTGACTGCCACATTTTTATCTACAGGTATCATGGCAATCCTCTTCTCTGGCATCGTGATGTCTCACTATACACACCATAACTTGTCCCCAGTTACACAGATTTTAATGCAGCAGACACTGAGGACTGTTGCTTTCATGTGTGGTAGGTAATACCTACTATTAATATCTAATATTAATAGTTTAAAATTTTATTTGTCTGAAGTGGTGATTCTGATGGGAGCAGCAGAGCTGTGACTTTTCTTCTAGCTATTTGTGTGTCAGTGGTATATGTCATTAAGAATTCCAAATAGTGGATGCTGGAAGGCAGTTGAAAAGTCACCTTTCCTGCCATACTGGATAAAACATGCAGTAAATCTCTCTCTCTCATCCTGCAGGCTTCTACTAAGATTTGCCACAAGACTGATAACCAAACAGAAATTTCTAACTCCTGTATTCCTCTGGTCTATTTTCAGTTTCAGAAGGTGGATTTTTAGCAGTACTTTTTGAAATGTTTTTGTAAATAAAAAGCTACTTGTAAAAACCAATAGCTTCACAAATTGAGAAGTTGGTTTTGGAAGTAGCAATACAAGCAGCTCAGAGCCTCATAGCTTTTACATTTCATTTTAAAAGTCAAACTTTTCAAAGAAATGGCATGCTTCTGTATTAGAAATATACCCTTGTGTTTTAGGGGATGGCATGAATGTATTCTGTATTGTTTGCAGGAACATGCATTTGGAACATGGTCATTGAGCACCCTTGCACACACTGAACTTAACCACTCATTACCCAAGTACCAGCAGCTCATCAGGGTTTGGTCTTGATCCATTACAAATGCTAAAATAAACGTGTAAAGGAGTTATTTAAGATACTGTACAATTCCACATGTGTTTGCAGCAGGTTTTGAACATGCAAATCTAAGTAGTCAGTACTCAAAGCATGACCAATGTCTTATGCTATAACTCAGGTCTTGCTATTGTATGTCCAAAATTGTCCTATTTTTAACTGCTTTTTGCCTTTCTAGAACAGCAGTGGACTGACAAAGCATTTTGGCTCTGTAGTTTTGTAGTGGTAGTGGGTTGTTGCTGTGGAAATAAAATGTCTGGATTCCTGTAGTCATTGTGCAAACATCACTTCTAGAGGTTTTTAGAATATACAAGGGCTGTTAGATCATACAGTGCAGTATTTTATTACAGAGAAAGCCACAAACTGCTGCCATTTTTAAGAATGTAATGAACTGAATACTTTATAATAGCCTTCAACTTGCAGAATATGAGATTGTGCCTGACATTTCAGTTTTATATGGAAAGTGATTCAAAGCTATACAAATCATTAGCAGCAGCTCCTGTAGCATGTCTCCTGCAGCTTGTCCTATATTCAAGTAAAAACTTCTTCAGGCTTCAGAACAAGATTTTGCTAGCTTTGTTCACAGTCATTAGGAATTTACAGCTGAAAAAAGCCTGCATGCACAGACTAAGGTACTGCTCACTGACAAGAGTGGAAGAACCTGGCCTTTTGCATAATGGCATTTGTGCCAATTTAGTGCATGCAAGAGTCAGGAAGTATTTTATGTACCCTATGTAGTAACTTACAGTAGGAGTAGAAAAGGCTTTATAAAATTATTGATTTAAAATATGATTTCTCTTTTTCAGAAACGTGTGTTTTTGCATTCCTTGGCCTGTCAATTTTTAGCTTTCCTCACAAGTTTGAAATGTCTTTTGTCATCTGGTGCATAGTAGGTATTTGTTTTCTTCCATACTTGCTTAGATGTGGTTTTGGTGTTGGGGAGGAGGGATGTAGCTTACAGTTAAAATTTTTTTTTTGAAGTTATGTTTTACAGGTTTATATGAAAATGCTTTTATATTTTTATATCTTGCACAAAGTTAATTCTCAATAATAGCATCAAATTATTCTTCTTGTTCTCAGCACTTTAGTGTAAAATATATCATCCTTCTTTTAAGGAATTGCAGTTTGCTTTCGTTTTAAAGCCCTTCTGTATAAGAGTATACAGGAAAAGGACCTTGCTTGGTCTGACTCTGTTAGATTAATAAATAAATCTCAGAAGGTGAAATAGAAAAAAAAAAAGTCTGATACTCTCTCAACTGAACAAACTGGAATTTGGACTATTTGGAAAAATCTGTCAAAGCTTATGTATCACCCTGTGTTAGGTGTCAGAAGCTGTCATGGGTCAGTGGCCAGCCCAGCCCTTACCCTTGACAGCTTCTTATACATATGTTATACAACATGCCACTTAACTTCCAGAAGTTATTTTACCAGANTTTACCCAGAGGGTGGTTAGACACTGGAACAGGTTGCCCAGAGAGGTTATGGATGCCCCATCCCTGGCAGTGTTCAAGACCAGGCTGGATGTGGCCCTGGGCAACCTGGTCTAGTGATTGGCATCCCTGCCCATGGCAGGGGGGTTGGAACTAGATGATCTTTAAGGTCCCTTCCAACCTGGGCCATTCTATGAATCTATGAATAAAATTATCTTGAGTTTTTACGTATCTTTAGTTTCATGTGAATGGTCAGTTTGTAGAAATTGTAGTGCAAGGTAGTATCAAACTGCTCCATTTTACCTCTCCAGGACTACAGCTTTTGAGTCTGTCTTATATATCATTGCAGTTTATGATATAAACCAATATGTCATAAGCCCATTTTGGTCCACACATCACCTCTTCACTTTGAGCTCACCTTCTTCACAGGAAGTCCTTACTCAGACCTTCTCCAGTGTGTATTCATTCTTTGACTTAGTTTTCTTTCATTCTGTATGTCAGTGTAGCTTTATGTAGCAGCACTCTTTACATGGTGGTTACCTACATCTATTACAATATAATTGTTTAACACAGACATGAAAAGTGTGTTCTCTTTTGCAGAGCCAAAAGAGGGAATTGTGAATTCCTTTCCAGTTGCATACAGTGACATATCCTAGCACATTGTAGTCCATGGTCCAAGGGAAGAATTATTATGTACCATTTACAGCTACTGGTATCAGCATGGGGAACTGCTCACAGTGCATTACACCCAACTGTCTTATCTAATATATGTCTAAGGTGTGATACTTCCTTCTGTGTAGCTTTGCCCTCAAAGGCATAATGCAAATTGTGTAATTTTGGGGTGATTCATAAAGGAAAACAGCACAGCCATTCAAGGATCCTGCTGACTAGTTCTAGGATATTTACCTTATCAAGGTCTGTTTGTGGTGGAGCTCAAAACAATGCCATTGTGAAAACATTCATTTTTCTGAGTTAGTTTTCACTATATTTGTTAATCGTGTTCATTAAATCATAGTACTTCCCCCCCCCCTCTCAAAATGTTGCCTCAGTGTGTAGTGTGTTTTATAACCAAACCCAGGGAAGTGTGGAGGAACAGGATTACATGCTATTTGTTTGGCTTCTGGCCGTTTTCTCTGAGGAACTAGTCCCTGGGGAGACAATAGAAATATCTTAACTGCCTTTTAGCTGCTATGCCAAGGGAATGATTAAAGGATCTGAACTAACTGAACTGGGGTTACCCAAAGTAATTCTTGGTCTTCTGGAATGCCTCTTGGGTTTCATTTATTTATTGTAAGTAACACAGTGTCCTTGACAAGTCTGGTTTTGTTTCAAGTTAAGGAGTTTAAGAAGTTAAATTCCACATTGACCTGTGCTGAGAGATTTCTTTATGTTAGTTTAGCAGCACACCTATTTGTGAGACCTGTGAGTGAAAAGAGCATATTCCCCTTACCCTGCACAAAACAGATGGAACTGGGGCCTGTGTGAATGTGATACATCAAATGATCTTTTGCTTCTATTTCTGTTTTTCAGGTACTTGTTCTGTTTGGTAGAGCAGTAAATATTTTCCCACTTTCCTATCTACTCAACTTTTTCCGTGATCATAAAATCACCCCCAAAATGATGTTTATCATGTGGTTTAGTGGTAAGTTAAAGTATGGAGAAGTGGAAAAAATGTTTTGTCTTTTTCGTTGTGTGGGCTGCTCTGGGAAGAACTGGTTTTCCATCTGTGGAGCAAAATTCAGCTGAGCATTTGCACTGTTCTCAAACCCAAGTGCAACAGCTATGTTCTCTTTCCCCTTTTTGCTGAAGGACTATGCAGCAGAGATCCCCACTAAAGCTTTTCTGCAAAGAATCTTCTTTTCTTTCTAGGTCTATCAACTTCACTGTTTGAACAGCTGTGTCTGAAGAGCTTAGATGCATTTTAGATAAACAGATGTGGTGGAGGGTTGTAAAAGTCTTTCAAAGATGGAGAATTTCTGTTGAGTGCTATCAGGGTGTTGGCGACCGCTGTATCTCTTAGTTCACTCTTCATTGCTTTACTGTTCTCTCTGATAAGGTTTACGTGGTGCAATTCCCTATGCCCTCAGCCTCCATTTGGGCTTGGAACCAATAGAGAAGCGACAGCTTATTGGGACAACAACAATCATCATAGTACTGTTCACCATTTTGCTCCTGGGAGGAGGAACCATGCCCCTCATCAGACTGATTGACATTGAGGACTCCAAAGCACGCAAGAGGAACAAGAAGGACATTAATCTTAGCAAGACAGAGAAGATGGTTTGTTTGGGTTTTTCATTCAGAGGATCACTGGTTTGGTTTCTTTTTGGTTTTTTGGTTACTGTTTTTACATTTTTTAAGACTAGTACATTATTGTTTAGTAATAAGTAAAATGGAAGAAGCTAAGGTGGTAGGAAGAAGCCAAGCAATGTAATTTTGAAATATCCTGAAGACAGAACTTGGTTGGTGTTTACACAAAATAACTGTTTGGACAAAGGGAGGAGAAATAGTCTCTTAATCGTAATTCAATTGATCCATACAAACTAAAGTAAGCCCTGCAAAAGCATAAAGCAGATGATACAGGATTGAGTCATAGACAGAGGGAAAGTAGCTAGTACAGTGTGATTCATGAGTTAATCATAAAAGGCAGATGGAAATTATTTTGAAAAAGTCAAAGCAAAGGCCATGAGAAGGTGGTAACAACAGCCACCCCTCTGACTGGTTTTTGTTTTAAAGCAATTTCTGGCTAAGCAGAAGTACTGAAGAAATCTAACAGCCAATCTGAAACCTACAAAAGGCTGCGGTACATAAAGTATCCCAGAGGATTTGCCTGTTTTTCCCAAAACCATCAAACAATACATGCAGGGTATTGTACTGTAGGATCTGAAGAACAGCTCATCTTGTCTTGAGGCTTCAAAAAGCTTGCAGCCTTTAGAAATTACCTTATTCCATCCATGTAGGGAAGTGTGTTTAGGAAAAGCACAGGGATAAGGAATGTTTTGATACAAGGCTTTTTTTCAATGAGTGACATTAGTGTTGCTTGCTGGATAAAATAATAATCCAGCTCATAAGAGGAAACTTGCACACCTGAGATCTATTCTCACCGATAGTAACAATACAAAATAGGGAACAATGGAGGTCTTTTACCTTTCAGCATGAAAAGGGCAGCAAAGTGGCTCTGACAATCAACAACTGGACAGATTCACACAGCCATAACCCCTGGTAGGCTGGGATGATAATTTCCATGTTGTTACAGGATGGGAATTGGTTGTGAGAAGGGAGAGCACAGAGCAAGGAGCTGAGGCAAGCTGGGAGGGATGACTGCTGCATTTGTCAAGTCACTCCACTACTTGTGATCTTTCTAGGGAAATACCATAGAATCTGAACATTTATCGGAGCTCACAGAGGAAGAGTATGAAGCCCAGTATGTTAAACACCAGGACCTCAAAGGCTTTATGTGGTTTGATGCCAAGTATTTGAATCCTTGCTTCACCAGGAGACTCACACAAGAAGTAAGTCTTGAAAACTGTGGTAGACTTGGTTGTCACTTTACTCTGTACCATTCAAGGCTCATAGTGTAGCCATGCAGTTTCCACATTGGGAACAGTGAGCCATCTAATGTGTTACTTGTGCATATGTAGAGTAGCTGTAATGAAAAGCTGCACTGTAAAATTGCAGATTGAATTAAATGAGCACCCCTCAGGGCTACCACAATTAAACTTTAAAAGGTGTATGGATTTGTTGAACTTGCCTTTAATCTTGCAAAGCACCATGAAGAGTATCAGGGGTTAAGTAGTTACTACTGTTGCTAGAAAAGCTTATGCAGAATTTTAAAGTGGTATCACACAAAGTACCTGCCTTTTACTGTAGAATGCCTTGTTGATTCTGGAGCTGCAATTTTTCTGCAGAGTGCAGTTTTTGTCTTGAAAATGTGCAGTAGCATTGCACCCTTCACTTTTATGTCTTCTTCATTGGGAGACTAAGAGAGTTTGAAGCTGTAAATGTAAAATGACACCTGACTGAACATGTAACTTAATAGTGTCTCTGCGAGGTGTAAATACTATGCTATTTTCACTCCCATGCCTCAGAAACCTGACACTCCTTGGCTCTAATTCACTGTTTTTTCCAGTTTGCTATACAATTAAGTATTTCTGCTTTGGAGTTGATAATTTTATGTAAAGTGTGCACATTCCATCTTCCTAGCCTGCTCAGACATACTATTTTTCCTCTTGTTTTTTTGTACCTTTCCTCTCAAAAGAATGTTTTCAGCATTTTCCCACAAAAGCCAAAGGCATTTTTTGCAAAACCAAAAAGGAATCAAGAAGCCAGAGTAAGCATCTGGCCAGGCTGCCATCCAGATTGCAACCAAAGGCTAGAAAAATAACTATGTGAATCACCAAAGCAGGCCATGAGCTTCCCACTGTCCATGGGAGCACGTAGAGAGGGGCAAGATTCAAAGCCAGGCCATCCAGACATTAGGGTTGTTGAAACCCACAGAGCAGGACTGTCTAGAATAGACAGGTAAAAATACCTGTCATCAAAAATATCATCTGTGGAAATAATTACTGACTGAACACTGGATAGGTATTTTCTGGTAAGAAATAGAGTTGCTTTGCATGCTTAGAGACCAGGATTGGATTCTTTCCCCAGGAATAGGTTAAACTAGTCTTTCTCTTTTGCTTCAGCATACAAGTAGTGTTGTAGGTAAGTAACAAACTGTTGTGGTTTGCTTTTGCCTTAGGACTTGCACAATGGGCGCATACAGATGAAAACCCTCACAAACAAATGGTATGAAGAGGTGCGACAAGGACCCTCAGGGTCTGAAGATGATGAGCAAGAGCTGCTCTAGCAGACCAGGACAGGAGTGCAGTAGAAAGAGGATTTAAGTATCAAGAGTCTGACTGCACAAAAGCTGAAAAGCTAAGAATGAGCTTTGATTTCAGACAAGTCTTGTACTACATGTTTAGGTATAAAACCGCAGGTCTGCTGTGCTTGGTGTTACTAGTCAGTGATGGAAACCCAGAAGTGTCAGACACTGGGCTGAAGGAAGACCCTTTTATTCAGATTTTGCAGCATACCAAATTTCATGCAGCCTGTTGAGAAACAGAAACATCTGCCATGAAATGATGACATTACTTCATGGGGGAAGGGCTTCCTGTTACAAAAACTGCTGCAAACATACGTTGAGTAGAGAGCCACTGTATGACTCTGCAAAACAGAATGAGTTGCACTTTATATATATATTTTTTCATTCACAGCATAGAGAGTCTTGAGAGTTGATACTGTGAATTTGTTTCAGCACTAGTAAGGGAATCTAACTGGACTAAATCTATGATTTATGGGATTTGCACATTATGAATCTAGAGAAGATGCCTACCTTGATGAAAAAGCACATGTTGCACATACACGGAAGCACCTCTGAAAACTGGTAGTTTTGTCATTTGAGAAATTCTTGATTTCTATTTTATGGGTTTGTTTTGGGGTTTGTTTTTTATTATTATTATAGCATGGTTTTCGGGAGTGGGAGACTGTATGACAGTACAGGATTGCATCTGAAATTGTAATTTCAATGTATTGTTTTCTTTGGCTAAAGCCAGTTGCAGTTGGGTTTCTATAATTGGCAGTTACTTCTTGCTGGTACTTTGGCTTCAAACCTTAGGAAACAGCAGCTTTTGTTTTGCCTAATTCATTAATGCCCCTAACACTCCAGAATTCACTGGCAGCATTTTTAAGTTCTAGTGGAAGCAAAAGCAGTGTGTACATGAAGAGCCTACAAAATGTAACCCTGGTACAGAAAGGTTAATATTGCACAACACTGAAGCAGCCTGTTGGGAAGTGCCAAACAGCTTTCATTCAAGCTGTCCTGTTTGTTAATGTGATTTTTCCCTTCTGCTTACACTGTTTCAAAATCAGCAGTATCGTTTCACTTCTACATGGGGCTAGTCCATTTGCTCAAAATTGCATTCACCCAAACGACTCCCAGTGTTTGTTTCACTTTTGCCGTGGTTACACATGCAACAGTTTGCTCTCACTGCCAACCCAGATTCCTCCTTAGTTGCATATTCACTGTTGAGATGTGAGTTGTAGCTCTGCATGTGAATCTGACTTGCAAGTGCACATGCTTGTTTCTGAAAGTGTGAGACTTAACGTTTTTAGTCTGGTTTTGCTACTAAGGTTTTTAATCAACTGCTTACCTGCTGGGAGGAATAAAAGTTCAAGAATGTATTTAGAATCCTAAACCTCTGTTGTCTGAGCTGTTTTTCAAAAATAACATATCCTGCAAGTCCCCTTTTATTCCCCTACCTGTTAGTCCAAAGAGCTTCTCTCTGCTACCTCCAGGGCAGAAACATGCACTGGTGGGAATCTGAATGGGGCATGAACTGGGCTTTATCCTTAGGAGAGGATCTGTGTAAAAATCAGACTTTCTTCACTTTCTAGACATCAGCAGACTTGATTGCATTTTACTTACCCATCAGCTACACTTGGTTTCTCAACTTGAACATGGAAGCCCAGGAGCTGGCTGGGAAGGTCTCTGGGAGCTTCTTCTGTCATTGGAAGGTGCACAGCGATCTAGATGCTATTACACTAAACTTAGTATTGTGCCATTGTTGTGTGAAATACAAAATAGCCTCTAATTTCATTGTCATCCCAGGGAAACAGGTCACCCGTGAGAGGTTTGACTTCTGTCAAGGCAAATTGAGCGTTTGCTGCCCTCTGCTGGCAATTAGCGATAGTGCTCCGACATCCAATGAGAATCATTTGCTGGGAATCATTTTACACTAAATTGAAGCAGTTAGCTGATATAGCTAGAACTAATGAAATCATTTTAAAGCCATTAAATTGAAGAAATTTTGGATGGTTTAATTTAAAAGCAACCATTCTAAAACTTACAAAAATATTGCATTTGTCAAAACTTCTAATTAAGACAGCTTTGTTCTCTCTCAAAATATGTACCAATTTCCTTAGTTTGGAACCAATATAAGAAGTTTTTACCAGTATTTCAGTGACTAGTCAANATTCACGAAGCCTAGCCATACATACAGGACTAGTTTTCATATTCATTTATCAATACACTGACTTCTCTGTGACAGTCATTTCACAGTTTGGATTTCTTCACTTAACGTCACATACTTAGAAAAGAGAAATTGACTCTTACTGACTTGCCTTGCAGTTACTTTAGATCATTTCCTATCTAATCAGCCCAGTATTAAACTCTAATCCTCTTTCCTCAAGTACTAGCAACCCCATTCTAACTTGCTGTCATCTGCAAACTTGTGCAAGTGTAAACCTGATTTATTTCTGCTCGCTTAAATATGAAACCACCAGAAAGCACAATGCAGATGTTCCTAATTACAGAGCCCTGAAGTTCTTCCAAAGAGCAAACAGTGGCTGTTTCTCTTGACAAATAAGGAGCTATGCAAAGGAGAGGCAGAGGGAACCCACAGCATAGCCTTTGGCAGCTCAGAGCCTCCCAGAAGTTATTTTTCCCTCTTCCAGCCCATCCTGCAGCCTTGTGTTAGCTTGTGACAAGTTGCCTTGGCTGCTGATGGCAAAACGCATCATACACAGTGGGGAACAGCAACAGCACCCAGAAACTCCCACTGCCATGGGGGAGGAGGCAGGACAACAGGGGCTTTCACTCCACTGCCCAAGAGCAAACCCACTCTGCCTTGTAACCACTGCTGGCTCATAGGCCTATTCTGTGCCTCAGTTACCCTACTGCTCAAAAGTACCCTTGCAAAGCCCCTTCTGAGCTGCTTGATTCTTGGGGCTACTAAAACTACAGCTAGACTGGCCAGCCTGCCAGCAAACCCTGTGCCAGGCAGGGAGGGAGGGGTGCCTGTGCCTGCCCCACTCCCTCACAGCCCCCACTGGGATGGCTGCACCACGGCCATGCCACCAGGCTTGGGACAGCACCCAACCAACCCCTGCCTGGGCAGGACTGCCACACAGCAACCAGCCACCACTCATCCAGGGAGAGCTCATGGGTCTTACCCCTAAGACATGATGGAGCATGTGATGGGGCTTCAGCAAGTCCTGTGGACACACCACCACCACTCCTGTACTCCACAGAGTGACGTGTCTGGGGGCACCAAGACAGCTGCCTGACAGTCACAGATGAAGTGATCACTACCATAAAGTCTGGTTCACATTCAGCTGCACCATTTCTGAGCTCCACCTCTGCCCTGGGTGCTGAGAAGCCAGACCCCAGCCCCAGCCTACTTGTGACTCACCAGCCAAATGCAAGCAAACACCTCCAGCTTTCCCTGCCTTGATTTCATCACGATGATGTTATTTTTAACTCAGCCACACCAAAAGACACTCATTTATTTTAAACATTAAAGCACCTATGGGCTGTTTCTACAGCCTAATCTAAAAGCTGCCATAAAAGGACTGAAAGCAGTAGTCATTATCTACTGTGCAGGAGCTTAACCTTTAGAAAGAGATCAGGGCTTTGAGCTTTGCTTGTTAAACAGCCTTCATCTTTTCACAGCAACTGTGCAGCCTGTAAGTGAGGCCACCTCCACCCCAGAGAGGAGGTTTCCACCAGTGGGGCTGCATTTAAAGGTCAGTGACACAGATTATAGTGAGAGCCGCACAACCTTTGAGAAGAACACGGTCATGGGAGATGACACAGGCAGACCACAGGCACCAGAGGAGAATGTGCACCATCAGCTTTGTTCCATGGCTGATCTTGGAGGTACAAATGGTCAGGATGCAAGGAGTCACTGACCACTACCTGGAACAATGATGCAGGCTGAGGGCAGCTCTGATGGGAGCTGATGGGATCATCATCAGTGATGCCTACTTTAAATTAGAACAGAAATTGGGTGAGCTTGTACAGGCTCTCCCAAGAGGGGCAGGAATGCATGGCTACCTGTTCACCTTTCAAGGTAAGGCAGCAAAGGAGAAGGTGACTGAAAATGCTGCTGCTTTGCAGGTCATTAATAGAGTCACAGTGAGCAAAGCACATATCCCAGAGCTCAATGGTACCATGACTGGGGAACCCACCCCAGGCAGTGGATTCACAATCAGGTTGGTGCCAGAGTGATTATGACACTGATGGATGTGAAATCACAGGAGGTCTGGGCAGAAAATAACCCCAGAATGGGCCAACTACCTTTTGAAGGTGCCTCATGGTTGTAACTAGCCCTTGCCAGCTTGTCTTTAGCAAGGAATCTCTCATCATTTTCTTGATCCAGGTTTTCTGGTTCAGGCTTGGCTTTTGGTAACTATATACTGCTAATGCATCAATGGAGCCCATGTGTCTGCACTTGCCTCAGCATTTTCAACCTCAAGATGCTAACTGAACTTAGGAAATGATGGCTAGTTGAAAATGAAGCCACCACTAGCAAAAGGCACGAATGCTCTCACTTGGCCAGCACCCAGGGTGAAATGCAGAGAATATAGCACTCCTGCCAGCCACCAAACCCACATCAAGGCAGCCCTAGCTTGTTCCCTACACCAGGACCAGGCTCCTACAGAGCAGTAGCACAGTCCTGCAGTCCCCAACCCCTATCCCCACCCAGCCCAGAGCTGGCAATGAGACTGCAACAGCACCCAAGGAATCAACTCTCACAATCAACAACCAGCTACCACCTCCCACACCCTGCCCGACCACGGCAGCCAGCGCAAAGCCTACCTCAGACACTGTCCTCCACACAGCCACAAGCTCACCCCACCAGCAGCCACCCTAGGATCTGCCCTTGCAGGGAGGTGGAGCTGTTGTTCTCAGGTCATTGGTGGCAGCTGGGGGCACTGATGAAATTGGCACCAGCTGGGCCATGCCCCAGGGCAGGGCTCCAGCCTTACAGGTGGGAGTACCTGGGTTAAGGCAGGCCTGGGTCATGCTGGGGAGGGACCTTGGACCTCCTGTTTAGCACGGTTGTAGTGTGTGTAGTTAATTACACTGATTGAGATTTTGGTAAGTGGCTGCAGTGCCACTGCCTGCCCTCCCCAGCAGCCCAAGTGTCTCTGTGAATGTAGATTAAAGCACACTCAGTGTTATGCACTCTCAGTGTTCTGCATTCTCACACCACACTGATGATGCTGATCTGGGGTTTTCCTGGAGCAATAAAGGACTGGGGAGGGACTTGCAAATACTCTTTTTCCTGTCTCCTTTAGGTGATTTCTAGTATTTTTTAGCTAGATGGGGACAAAGTTGCTGGCCACAGGCGCTGGTAAGCAAAACAGTGACGCATTAGTGGCTGGACCATGCTGTGTCCCCAAGCCTGTCACAGCCTGAAGCCCCAGCCTGGTCAGGGGTCACATCCTTGGCATCCCAGCCATACCAAGGTAGCCATGTCCTGAGAGCCCCCAGGAGATGGCAGCAGCCCTTCATGTTCCTGCCCTCTGGAGGTTCCACCATCTTTCTGGATGCTTCTCCCCTCTCAGGGTGGTCATGGGCAGCAGTGACAGCAAGGGCTTGGCCAAGGTGGGTGCCCCAGCACGAAGTGCTGCAGCAGGGCCCTGTCACCACTGGCCACACAATTGCTGCTTCACCCTGGCAGGAGGAAAGCTCAGCTTCCGCGGAAGGGTTGGTTTTCTTGCCCCAGATCTGCATGCCCTGGCCGATGAGCTGATGGCTCACAGCACCAGGCCTGCCCACACTCTCGCCCTGACCATGCACAGCAGTGGTATTTCCATTTATCTCAGAGTGTGGCTGCTAACACAGAACTAAACCAAATCAAACACCAGTTTTGCATGAGTGAATTTACTTCAAAAATGTACAATTTCTGGAACACGATGACCAGTCAGTAGAGACACCAAGTGCTTGTAATGATTTCCTCATGTGCCAGGGAGCCTGGGATGTAGCACCCCAAGCTATGGAGTGGAAAGGTGCCAAGCAGCTGTGTCTCAGGCTGGCCCTTCTAGAAACCTGCAGCCACGTTGGAAACTTTGTCCCTCTCTCTTCACTCTCTGCCCTGATTTTCTTGGTTTGTTTGCAGAGTTTTGCAAATATTGCACATCTTTGGGTTGGGTGAGGGGTTTTTTGCATAGCAGGAGTAGGAAGTGAAGGCAGGAGTGTCACTCCCACTGTGGCTTTTCAGCTGTCACTTGGCTCTTGTGCATAAACCCTGCTCTGCCCCAACCATTTGCACCTGCAGGTATCTTATGTGGGCAAAACCATCCCAGGAAGATGCAAGTGCACCCCAGAGGTATCAGTGACCCTCTCTTGTCACAGGCCCTCTCCTGTCACAGGGAAACTAATAGTTAAAGCAACTAAGTAGAAATGACCAAGGGACAAAAGCAAATGCCACAACTGCCCTACTGTCGTGTACAATGAGAGCTATGCACCAGCCACCAGGAATGATAGCACACAGGAAAAACAAGGGCAGGATCACCAGTGCCCAGCACCATTCACTGCTTTGTTGGATGCCTCTGAATGCAGGAATTGCATTCCCCACCACAGAGCTCACACCAGGTCCGCTGCCACCTATGCTGGAATTGTGCCATAGCACAGAGGCCAAAAAACATGAGTGTTTTTAATGCCTAGGCTCAGCAGTACCAGGCCTGTTGCTTCAATGACTAGTGGTGGCTGCCTGCCACCTGCCCCCAGGAGCATACCTCTGGTTTTCTGCACAGCCCTGCAGCTAGTGGCTCTTTGTCAAGTGCTGTGTGTCCTCAGCAGAGAGGAGGCTGCTCCATCTGCACTAAGAAAAAGCAGTGATGCATCTCAGTTCTGAGAGCAACTGCTAAAAATAGCAATAGCTGTATCTGGAGAGCAGAGGGAGGAGCGAGAGCAGGCATTTGGCTTACAGGCAGAGCTGCTGGCAAAGCTGCAGGCAGGGCTGGCAGAACTGCAGGCAAGGCTGGCAGAGCCACAGGCAGAGGGCAGCCAGCAACAGCACAGCTGTTTCCCAGCACTTAGTGCAGAAAACAGTTCATTATTCCCATTTAGCATATCCATGATTTAAACGCTGCAGCTTTAGCAATGGAGTGTGGTGTGGTTTTGTTCATTAACCAGTGACAATGTGAAGTGTTCCCAGGAGTAACTGGCTGGCTGGATGCCAGCAGGCAGCATGTTTCCCACCTCGCTACTGATCCTTCTCATCACCTTGAATGCATCATTTTGGGGACATAGCCAGCCTCTCTCAGCACCTTGGCTGTCTTCTTCAGCCCCTGCAAAGCAAAATCAGCTCCATCTGTGCCCACGGCTGGGCACACAAGCAGCTCAGTGCTAGGGGGTGGGATGGGGAGCCCCTGAGCTCAGCTTCCAGTGAGCTTCACCGTGGTGCTGCCAGGTTGCTACTGAAGAGAGACAGCTGCAAGACTGCCCTACACCTGCCACAGCAGAGAACATGGGGACTTCTCTATTGATGGCTTTTCATCAGGCTCTTTCACGGTGTCTTGGTCCTTTTCATTCTACACTCTTCCCATGGATGACCTGCCCACATTGATCTCCAAATGCCAACTACAATCCCACAGGATGCTGTTGTCCAGGCAGCTGCTCCTGGGAGACCCTGTGGCCACAGCTCCAGCCCCAGGATAGTGCTTGGCCACAGATTTGCCATTCTTTGCCAGGAGAGCATGACCTAGGACTGCTATTACTTGCACCAGGATTATTTTTACTCTAAATCCATACTCTAAAGACAAGCTGCCATTTTGATCTATAAAACGGTGGTGGGTTTATGTTCAAATCAAGGCAGCTGGGTAATGCAGCCTGTGCAGAGTAGTCTCTTGAGAGGTATATAAAGATGCTTCATAATCCCAAGTGAGGTAGCTGAGCAGCACAGTCCTGCTCCCCACTGGGCAAGGACACAGACAGCAGGGGCTGTAGGAGCTGGTGCTGGGGGTAGGATGCTCTCAGGGCCTCCTGACCCCTAGCCCACCCTGCCAGGCACAATTTCTTAAGACAACCAAGTTCCTACTTGGTCATCAGAGCACCAAGATGGAAAAACAAAGGCCAAGGGCCCAGAGAGCAAGCTGCAGGAGAAACTGCACCTGGACTTGCACCCTGGGCAGATTTCAGGCACTGGGGATCTGTTATGGTAGTTGGTTGTTTTTTCAAGTGCGAAGACTAGACTCAGAGTCACAAGAGCCAAACCAGAGCAGGTTGGTCTTAAATTTTGACATCACTTCATCTGCAGAACACGCTGGAGACCCATAGGATAGGTAGGTGAGAGAAATGTTATGTTTGGGTTTCTCTTGCAGTGCGCTGGTAGGACACAGCTGGTCACAGCTGGGGTCACAGAAGGTCTTTCGTGATATCTGATGGCAAGGCTTCTCCCACCACATTCGCAGCACCCAGGACTGACCTTTTCCGTGTGACCAGCACCATCACCTGCACTGTCTTCTTCAGCCCTGGCTCGCAAGCAGCTCCATCGGCCAGGATAGCCAGGGGAGCATGCCGGGGCGAGCTGCTGGGTGCCTGTGGGAGTTTGTAGCACTTGGGGTAGTTACTGAAACACTCAAAAGCATCGTTGCAGTTTCTGCAGGCCCCAGGGCGGCCACCAAAGCCTGGGGATGGGAAGGGCTGGAGCGTGGTGCTGGGGCAGCCACAGCAGAGGAGGGTACGGATGGCCTGGAGGAGCACCATGTCCCTCGAGAGGAACTTCTGGAAGTTGGGCTTGAAGAGCAGGTACACCAGGGGGTTGTAGAGTGTCGAGGACTTGGCAAAGACAGCTGACAGCACAAAGGCCAATGCTGGCACCTGGCTGGCATCGCCGAGGACTGCCCACAGGGCAACAATGGCATAAGGCGTCCAGGCAGCCAGAAAACCCAGGCACACAGCAATGCTGAGCTGGAAGAGAAGGAGATGGAGACAGCATTGCTGTGAACCTCCTGCATCACATCAGGGATGCTGACCCCCCCTAAAAATGAGCCATGTGCAACAGAAGCCTGAGCAGTCAGTCACATCCCTAGGGAAAGGTGCTCAGCCTTCTGGACCCATGGGTGTCAGACATCAAGGCAGCAACTCGGCACATCCCAGTGCAGGTGCATAAACCTGCACTTGCTTCAGGTGACTCACACCCTGTGCCACCTGGGAAACTCAAGGATTGCCTCAGCCTGCTGCAGCAGACAGGTAGGAAGCACCCAGCAACATAGCTTGGGAACAGCCTTTTGGCAGCACCCAAAATCCCTCCAGCAACCTGTGTGCCAGCATGCAGGCTGACCAAGAGGCCCTGCAGACAGGCCATGATCAGACCCCTCTCCTCTCAACAGACACGAACGTTTCCTTCAAGGCCAGGCTTGCAGGCTCTTTTCTTTTGCAATTGGTTGTTTTTTAAAGGGTATCCACTTATTTTTTCTTTACATACCCTGGGTAAATTATAGTATTAGCTTGTAGTCTGGGGAACAATGACTCATGCAAGCTCCTTCTACAATCTTTCCCAATGTAATTTAAAATGGAAACTCCTCCACCTGAGGGCATTTGATGAGGAGAAATGTGTTATTACCCACACCAATACCAACACCTGGAGAATTCATCAGGAGCACAGACACCCTGGCAGGAGGGCTCCTGCCACATTCCCCTGACCATAGAGCACTGTCCCGGGACAGGGGGCACCTCAAGCCCCCACAGCCCCCCAAGCCCTCCCCTACCTTCACGACCAGGCTGTGCACGCTGCGGGCTCTGCGCTGGGGGGATGTGTGCTGCCTGACGGCTCTCCGGGACACCCGCACCGTCCAGAGGATCAGTGAGTAGGAGACAAGGATGAGAAGGCAGGGGAGTAGGTAGCAGAAGATGAAGAGAGCAAGGATGTAAAGCGTGGCCTCCCTGCTTGAGGCTTTCCATGTGATGCAGCAGGCTGTGCCGTAGGGCTCGGGGCCGTAGCTGCCCCACTCGGCCAAGGGAGCTGTGGCAAACATCAGAGCATATGCCCAGATGGACAGCAGCAGCACTCCAGCGTGGCAGGGTGAGAACTTGTTGCCTGTGGCAGAGGGATTGGGGTGAGGATGGTTTCCCATGGGCAAGGGGGAGTGGAAACAGGGGCTGTGACCCCAAGCTGCCCCCTCTTTCAGGCACCGGGGACAAGGCCAGCCACCCTGGGCCATGGCCAGGGCTACCTGGGCAGGACAGGAGCTGCTGCACACAGTGTGGCAGCACTGCAGCCATGGAGTGGGCAGAGCCATGCCAGTGCTTACCCCTGGGACACATGGACATCCTCCTGTCCCCTTGGGCAGGCAGCCAGAGCAAGGAGACAAGAGAAACATAAGGGCTTGCCCCAGTCTGGACAGCAGTGGGCAGGATCAGCAGTGCAGCATCTCTCAGCTTCAGGAAGAATTGCTGGGAGGTTGTGTGGCTGCTGGTGGCACGTGGTGGGACATGGCATGGCACCAACAACCCCCTGGGAAGTGCTGAGGGAGGCTGCCTGACTGCAACAGCCTAGGCATGGGGCAGGGGCTGCTCAAAGCCATCCCAGACACTGCTGTCTGAAGGAGTTCTCCTCCTCTCTGGCAGACTGAAGCACTAGGGGAGGCAGTTTTTTTCCTTTTCATCCCATCCCCCATCAAATCTAAAGCTCCTTGATCTTCTAAAAGCTCAGTACCAAGTGCTAAATCTGCAGCCATACATAGGAGTAACATTCTGCTTTGAAACTAAGCAATTAAAAGCACACTGAGATTAGCCATTTCCTCACCGAAAATGGGCCAGGCTGTGAGATGAGCTCCACTGTGCCAGGCTGCCAAGCACTGGCTCATCTAGAGAGCAGAACCTGCACAGGGAAAAGCTACAGGTACCTAGACTGCCTTGTAACTGCCAGCTTTTATCTTTAGCTTTCCTTCCACCTTTTTAGTGTTCTCCTGAGGTGGTGTGCTGGCACATTACAAAGGTGACTCTGCTCCAGCATCATCCTTGAGGCACTGTGAGCAGCTGGGGGACAAAGCACATTGGTGCCTGGCAACAGCCACAGGCTCGGGGCAGATGAGCAGAAAGCCATGGGAGAGGGGGTGAGGATTCACCCTGGGGTGCAGGTCTGCAAATCAAAGCAGTATGTTAGATTTCCCACTTTATTTCTATTTTTGGTCTTTAATCCAATGTCTATTCTGAAGATACATGCTAGATGGAGAGTCAGCAGCAGGGCTGGGGAAATTTACCAGCAACTCCAAATACGAGGAGCTGTAAATGGGTAGGGGACATCCCTGGGTCCCCTCAGTTCTCTCAGGTGCTCTCTGCATTACATGTACTCTACAGTGAGCTGGTGCCCAAGCTTAGAGCTGCAAGCAATGACATTAGCTCTGCAGAGGAAGGGCAGGTGAAAAGAGAGCTACAGCGTTGAGCACTGCACATCCAGCCCTCCTGTATTAATTATGTCAGTGAATTAAATACATTTGGCTTATGGCTCTCCCACCAGGGATCAGGGAAAGTAGCTCTGCTACTTGCACTGCTGGAGCTTCCCAGATGCAGAGTCTGCTCTGGCTTAAGCTCAAGTCTGTATACAGACATTCAAAACCCTGCAACCTGCTGGGATGTAGCAGCTGGGGCTTTTCTTCAGAGGGAGGACAACCCCCTTGACACTTTTCTGAATGATGCTCCTGAGTCCTACAGTGAAGCAGGGGACAGCTGAGAAACATGCACAGGGCATGGGTGCAGGATGCTGGGGAGGCTCCACAGCCCTAGGCAGGAAAGGGGGGGGAACCCAAGGGATAAAAGCCTTTAGAGTCTGCTGCACTGCTGTACTGAATGGGCATAGTTTGCCCTGCGGCAAAGCCTTCCCAGCAGAGGTGAGTCTGGCCCATAAAAACCTAAGGGTTATGTTAACAGAGAGGTGTGTAAGTACAGATCAAATAACACATCCCAGCACCTACCATATGCTGGGTAACAGACCTTCAGGCAGCAAACTGTGCTGAGCACTGTCAGGCTGGTGAGGCTGCACAGCCCAAATAAGACCCCACAGAAGGCATAGAGGGTGCAGACTGCCTGGTTGAAGAGCCATCTGCAAGGGAAAGCCTGCAGGTAAGCCCAGTCCTTCCCCTCAGCCTGCAGGTAAGCCTAGTCCTTCCCCTCAGCCTGCAGGTAAGCCCAGTCCTTCCCCTCAG
Source organism: Bucco capensis (assembly GCA_013396975.1). Classification (NCBI taxonomy): domain Eukaryota; kingdom Metazoa; phylum Chordata; class Aves; order Piciformes; family Bucconidae; genus Bucco; species Bucco capensis. The sequence continues at coordinate 1,968,847 of VWZO01002743.1, read as the reverse complement.
CCTGCAGGTAAACCCAATCCTTCCCTTCAGCCTGCAGGTGAGCCCAGTCCTTCCCCTCAGCCTGCAGTAGCTGGCTCACATCCCTTGCCATGCAAAATTTTCTCTGTAGTCCCTGGTCCAGAGGAAGACTGGGTATTTCCTAGCCACTCTCGTGGTAGTGGAGCTTCACTTGTTGGTTCCACGCCAGAAGCAAAGCTGGCTGTGCATGGAGTGGCTGCAATGGGCTGCACAGATACCAGCACTTGACTGCCCAAAAACATGGGCATGACCTTGCTCCTCACTTGTTCCCTGCATCTTCCAGTGACAGGCACAGATGGAGTCACAGGTGCAAAGGCTGCCTTGATCCACACCAGCACACACCACTGCAGTACCCACGCCATGCAAGTACCAGCTTAGGAACTCACTACCAAACCTCATTTACAGCAAGTCTATGTGATAAACCAGAGGGACAGGGAACAGCAAAGTACCCTGCTGTGGGGTGAATTTCTGTGAGGTTACACAGTGCCCCAGTACCACAAGGCTGACTCCTTGGGTCCCTCCACACCCCCTGCCAGGGATCTCCCCATTTCAAGACAGGGTTTGCAAACTGCACCCAGGGCCATTGACCAGTGCAGTGTTGCTTCCACAAAGTACCTGTGTGCAAAGAAGGAGGAGGTGGCCAAGGGAAAGAGTGTCACCGTCATGCTCAGGTCACTGATGGCCAAGTTGACGATGAAGAATTCAGCAGGCTTCAGCATAGACCTCTTCTGATAGGCCACCAGCAGAAGCAGTGAGTTCCCAGAGAGGGACACGATGCCTGCAGAGAAGGCAGAGGAGAGTTGCTGTATGAAGCAGAGCTGGGAAAGGAGCCAGGATCATCTTTAGATGTTTGGAAGCAAACATTGGAGTTGTCTCCAGAGGGTGGAAAGGGCTCCAGGCTTCCCCTTCCAGAGTGAGCTGAGCAGAGGAGCCTGAAGAACCTGCAGAGCACTTTGAGGACATCTGATTCTACTTTATACTGAATTTGATCCCTTCCTGAGAGCCTACAGAGGTGTTTGGTAGGAGGGTAGTGATGGGATGAGACTGCAATGGGCTCTGGATGCAGGATCTGGCCAGTCACTTCTTCCAGCTGGAAGGAGCAAAGGGGACACTTCCTTCCAGCTAAACAAACAACAGGAGCTTTGTGTGATTGCTCCTCTGATGTGAGGCCAAGGAGCTGGGCCCCTTCGCCTTCTTAATTTCTTCCTGGCAGTGTCACTCCTGTGAGTCTGTGTTGTCCAATATCATGGTAACAAAATAAACAAGAAGAAAGGCATTATGAAGATCAAGGAAAATCCAGACTAAACAAAAGAAGGCCCTTTGCTTGCTATTAGTGTATTTAAAACAACAGTGGTGGTTAAAATTTGATAACAATGGCTTTCTTTTTTTATTATGTAATTGTGCTTTCCTTGAAAAGAGGTTTCAGTGTCCTCAGAAGGGGAATCTTAGATGTGCTTGTGGCAGTTTGGGTAGAATGAGAGTTTCTCTGTAATGGATTAGGCTCTAAATTAAATACCATGGTAAGAACCAGCTACCAAAGCTGTTGAATGGCCAACACTGAAGTTCCCCACAGGAACAGGACTCCCACACAGCATCTGGCCAAATCCAGAGCTTTGGAGGCTTTGGAGTCACTGGAGGGTACAGTACTGAGGTGTTTGCTCTTCTTCCCAGCCTCAGGAGGCATTTTTCCCACAGAGCTGGTCTCACATCTGTACTAAGTATATTTTATTAGCTTTAATAACTCCTAGGAGCTCTGGATGCTCATAGGACTTTTGGCAGTCCCAGTGGCACGAGCATCCCTTGGGTTCACCATCTTCACAGGCATGAAAAACTCTTCTAGCATTTGGGAGACAACTTGCTTAGGGCTCAGAAAATTGGAGGCTTTTTCTTTGCCTATTGTTCACTTCTGGCCCACATCAACCAGGGCTAGGCCACCTCAGAGCATGTCCCAGCCCCTCAGTTTTGCCTGCTTAGCTTTTCAGTGTCACTAACTCCAAATCACAAGATGCTCATCAGCATCTTCTGCTGAAAGCAAGGGCCAGCTGGAGGTCCAAATCACCTTCAATAGTCATGAAGCTAGCAATGCTAAGAGAGTCCCTATCTGTCTCACATCAGGTGGCTGCATGTTACAGCATGTTCCTCAAAGGCTCTTCTTCCAAATATTTTAAAACATGATTGGTACTTGCAGTTCCTCTGAGAGGGAAATGCAGCCAACCAAGCTTTGACCAGATCAACCTTTTGAGTAAGGTAGGGAGGGCTAAGGTGGGAAGGGCCAGTTTGATTATTCTGCTAATGACCGAATGCTTCTGGAAGCATCAGCGACCACAAAAGCTCTGAACATCTCTGGCACCTGGGCTGTGTGCAGCAGGGATACAGGTATAACAAGTTGTCTTTCCTTACCAAAGACTAAATAGAGCGTGCCAAAAATCAGATCTTCTCTCTCTGATAAGGTGGAGATGAACATTGAGGTGTTGGATGCATTTCCCATCTGCAAAGCAAGATATAAATACAAGTGAGAGTGAATTTTGGCTAATGAAGAAATGCACACCCTCCTCAGTTCGCAGGGAGAACACCTCTGAGACATGCTCCTGGCACTGTGTGACAACCAAGCCAGCAGCATGAGCCCCCCGCCCCACCACTGCAGGAGATGGCTTCAGCAGTGCTGTGGGCAACACTGACCTGGCCAGCTGGCCAGGGGCCACTAACAGCATCTCACTTGATTACCATTTCTTCATTACAGATTTTACTGGTTAGATTTAGCCTTTGGATCTGAATTTTCTTTGCAATTCTTAGCTATGTGCTGACTGCAGCAGGCACTGTGAGTGGGGTCTGGCTGCTGGGAGCTGGAGGCTTCATGTTCTGCAAAGTCCCCAGTGTCCTCCAGACTTGCCCTGTCCTTCACCTGCCTCTGCCTGTCCCTGTGTTCATATCAGCAGAGAGACTTGGGCCAAACTCTTTTTATGATGCAGCCAAGACCTGTTCATATGCCATCCAGCAGCATATTAATTGCCTCTACTGTGAGATGTGCACTGTGTGTGCTGAGAAGGACCTGCACAGACAACAGGCCTTGCAGCAAGCTGTTCATCTAACCCTGGCCCAGGAGACCCCACAGCCAGGGACAGAAAGGATTTGTCACCCCAATCATCACTGCTCCTGGCTGGGACCTTCCTTCTTCAGCTGTGACTAAATCTGATCCGTGCTGCCAGCAGTGCAGGAGGTAAAGAACTTCAGGGTGAATACATGCATTAATGAAAAAAAGATAGTAGTAAAAAGTCATTCCCTTTCTTGGGGTGTCTGACTCAATCACTGAGTTTTATCAACCTTATTAATTTCTTTCTTCTTTCATGCAGCTGAGCCAGAGGTTCCCAAGTGCTTAGGAAGTTAATAGTGGGTAGTAGAGCAGAACAGCAGACATGGTTCAGTGTATTCACTCCCTTCACTGATAATAAACACATAGAAAAACAGTTTGTTCAGGTTAAAAAAAAAAAACAGGAGATGAGAGAAAACAATGGTTTAATTATGTGTTTCAATAGCTGTTACCTTGCTTGCTGGGATGCTTAATGCATGCAGCATTCCTGCCTCCTTCCTCAAGGTCCCTACCTGCACACTGCACACCAGGAAACAGTGCCCTGCTGGGGAGCAGGGGCTAGGGAAGGAAAGGCAGCTGGGGACAGCCACAGCATGACTGAGCCCTCACAAGCCACAACAGGCTGCTTATTCCTGCTCCAGAGCCTACTCTTCATAGAGCCATGCTGCAAGCTGCAACAGGGAACAGACGTGGTCTTACAGGAAGGGGGTTAATATTAATAATATCCCAGCATAGAACTACCTGACCTCACAAGGTGTTTGCTTTGCACCTCTCCTACCCTCTCCATGTTCATCTTGCCTGGTCACAGTGCAGAGGACCAAGAGTAGCCCCATAGCAGCAGATGCTGCTCATGAGAAGATTATGAGAAGTCACTGTAACCTCCATATGCTCACTTGTGCTTTGTAGCAGCTCTGTGCAGAGTGGTGACTCCCTGGCCATTCCCATAAGTGTCTACATAACATAGTTACCAGGGTACAGAGACTGAGCAGTAACAGGGCAAGATGCATTCTGATTTCTGCTTAAAGGGAAAAGGGTTTAGGCAGGCAATTATCCCAGCCAATATTAACTTGGGAAGCTGCATGCCACTCCTGAACTTACTCTGCATACCCAGGAAAGCAATTCACTGCCTGATCTTTCTGCACTTGCACCATACCTGGAGTAACTCAGCTTGCTTAGCTCACCACCTGCTCACAGGCTTTCACTTACAGGTTTATGCTGAAGGTAACTGTCCCCTCTGTGTGTCCTCAGCATGACTGATGGCACCTGCAGCTCTGGGAAGCTCCTCTCTGCCTGCCCAGCCAAGGCACTGGGATGTAATGGTGTACAGCTGGAGTGGCCTTTCCCATTTGCTCCCTGAGAACTTGGAATTGACAGGAATCTTGAGTGAAGCCCATGAATCCCAGCCAGAGGCACCAGCACAGAGGCAATGCCAGGCAGCTTTAAGCTGTCCCTACTCACCCTGGTCTGTGCTGGGCCCATCTTTCAGCAGATATTAAAGCAACAGGAAAAGTGTCATTACCTGCTCTGGGAGCTGGGCAGCCCCAGGCCCTGTGTCTTCTGTGTGCTCCTTCTGCAAGGACAACCTGCAGAACCCAGCCCAGCAACTGTGCTCCTGCAAGGTCACACCCCAGTGCAAGCCAGGCTCTGGGCATCAAGAACACACTGCAGAGAGACTACAAAAATCATTTAGGAAGGAAGCACAATGACTCTAGGGGTGGAAGATGATTTGTTTCTCCTTTCATGAGATTAATTATGTCAATAAAGGGATGTTCCTGGATACATGGTACTGACCCTGCAGTGCACTCCTAGTGCTTGCACACTCAATGTTCAAGCTGAATCTCTCCCGTTATTGATTGTCCAGTGCAGACTTGGGTTCCTTCCTGAGATTTTCACTGACAATCCCAACTTGCTGGACACTAGTGCTGGAAATCCTTAGCAGGAAAAAGGGAAACATTTTCCAACCTTTCTTCACCAGTCCTGGGCAAATCTTGTCCCTAGCTCCAAATCCTCACCGAACTACACAGTGACTCATAAACAATAGCAAAATAAATGGGGCTTGTGTTAGGTTTTGTTTAAAACCTTGTGAGTCATTTTATGTTAGGAGAAAGCAGCAATGGCAGATCTGGGATTCAGTGGAATATAGCTGGCTGCAAGACAGACAACTAGGGGACCTAAAGCGATGCTGCAGAAAAGATCTCTGATGAGATTTCTTCATCACAAAGAAGCAGAAAAGGTTGGAGCCCAACTTCTGTCTTTTTCAGGCCACCCTCTAGAAGGCTTGTGATGAAATGAGCTTTCCTCCTCACCAGCACATGCAAGAGCAGACAGGGCAGGTTGAGAACATCACTCTGATGCATACTCATAATTGTCAGGGTGAAAAAGCTGCTTCAGAGTATTTAATTTCACAGCTAACAAAAATCCAATTTCAATGTGCTTTCTATGATGAATGTCCTTAAGAGTCCACCTCTCCCTTCCTTGTGTGCCAAAGCATTTTAATTGATGCTAAGGTTAAATTTATTAGAAAAACCACCAAGCTATTAGACCCACAGCATGACACTGTGGATGTGGAAAGGGAAGGAGGGAGGATGTTTTGTTACATATCTATCAGCTTCTAAGTTTCTCTTCAAAATTTCTTGAGAAAGCAATACTTTTCCCTTAACCACAAAAAGATAAAAAAAGAGACATCTCCTCCACAGAGCATCCTGGATGCTAATGCTTAACAGCCCAGTAAAAATAATCTCCCTTACTCTCCTGTGCTCTTCGGAGGATAAAGAGTGTTCATGTACAGGGACAGGTGATTTATACCTCTCTGTACCAAACTGAGTAACTTTGGCCATAAAAATGACATCCTTCATTAACCTAATTGGAAACAACCTTCATTTAGGGTTGAGCAAATCTTTCCTGAAATTCTCAAAACACATAGCTCTCCCCTAGGCCATATTTCATTCTTCCTCAAGGACTCTTGGAAACAGACACCCTGAACATAGCACATGCACCCCACCTCTCTGGGATGCTTTAGTAAAGCATATGTGACTTAAGAACATGGAGCCTGGGAAAAAGGAGGAACTATGGTCTCACAGCTGCACTGGAGATGAGAGAGGGCAAGGCCCAACATAAACAGTCTGGAAGGAATTGTTCCTCCTCCTCCGCGTGCACGCACACACGCACCAAAAGGAAGGAGAGAACTGGCAAAGCTTGCAGGACTTTATTTCCTTCAGCTCTCTGGCAGGTCTCCATCCTGCAGTACATCAGGGGAGCTAAAGCATCCTATGAGATCAAGCTGGCAAAAAGTAACAATAATCACATATGGGATAGGTCTTATTTTATGGTTGTGCTTGAGCTATTTGTAAAGCACACATCTCTCCCTGTAATGGAGGAACTGATAAAAATGCATCTCTTGCACTAATAGATATGCTGATGTCATTGACACATGGCAATAAATCAATTTTATAGAAATATGGAAAGCTATCATTTTTGTGCCTGAAAGTAAATCATAAATGAGATCCTGTAAACTTACTGCAGCTATGTGCACTGTACATGCAAGTGAAGCTAGGATAAGTACAAAAGCTATTGCAAAACCCTCAGACTTTCCCTTTCTGTTCTCACTGAGGGCCTGTAGAGCCTTTCTCTCCAGATGAATGAGAAGGTGGGGCACTCATCTGAGCTCTTCTGTGAGGGGGATGCTGGCATCTCTTCACACTTGGCCCCAGGAGGTGCTTACATGGTCTTTGCCCTTGTGGGAACAAGATAGTGAGTTCCTGCTTCCCTGCCAGCTCACAAACCTGTTCTGGCTCTGCTTGCTTGCTGGAAATCTGCCCAAAGGCCACCATGTCTCTAAGCTGCTTCCTCAGGTGAGCATGCAACAGGAGGGAAGTGTGCACAAGCCTCCCCCTCTGCTCTCATGGTTAGTGGAGAGTCACAGGATGCAGAAGCATCAGGGCAGGTACTAAACACATTCACACTCATTTCTGACAGAAACAGCTGCTGGAGTTTTCTTGCAGCTCAAAAACATTTCAGAAATGTGGCTATGCTCAATCAAGACTAAATGTGTAACTCCTCTGGGAGAAACTTCAGATGAGAATGCCTCATTGGGAGGGTACCCAGCCAGCACGACGCAGCCCTTCAAAATCAGACTGCTTGGCCACGTAGTCTTTGGGCACACAAAGCTGCTGTTGAATTTGATTTAAGCTCCACTGCTCAGACTCTGTTCTGAGAAGAGACAGACTGTGAAAGCTCCTTTCCCCTCAATTTAATCAGACTTCAAAATGAGATGAAGTTTTCCGAGCAGCTGCTGCCACAGGTACATTACCAGGAAACCCTTGTAGTCTGCATCTCAGAGTGGAGATGGGTTCACAGGAAGAATCACACCTAAACCTACATCTCATGTCCATATCTGGCACCTGGCAGGACACTGCCCAATAACATGCACTCTGCCTACCTGAAAAAACATGCATTTTATTTTGTGCAATTGTTGGGTTTGCCCTTTTCCTCTCCAGACTTTGACAGCTGCTTTTCTCCAGCCAATGTGCCACAAAGATAGATCCTTTCTTGGAAAGGAGAAGGAAACCTGATGAGCCTGGAAACTCAGCTGACCTCCAGTCTCTTTCAATAGCAAATAGCAGGAATCGATTTCTGCAATTCCTAACACAGGGGAAGCTTAGACACTGCTGCCTGCCTAGCAAATAAAGCAAGCCTTAAAAAGTCATAGAAGAGCAAAAGAACATAGATGAGTGATGGCTCAGTATCTGAAAGATGGACTGCAGTGCTGGGAGAGGCAGCCCTCAGTCCCCTACCCAAATCACTTTGTAGATTAGTGTTTTCCTGTGCTGGAGCAGCCCATCTCCATCAGCTACCGACTAAACAAGCCTGCTTTCTGCCTCCTCGATAGCCACCCAGGACCCTTAAAAGCTCTTCCGAGAGGGGCTGCACCCTCGGTGAGGTTTGTCACTCAATACATACAGTGCCCAAGGCTTCCCAGGCAGGGAGCAGAGCTTGCTCCCAGGACTTGCACTGCTGCTCGCCCCTGCCCACCCCGGGACACACACTGCCCGGTGCTGGGCTCACCACCCCGCCGGAGGAGAACATCTCTCACAGCCCCAGGGACACAGCTATGGGGCTGCACTCCCTGCCTCCTGCCCTCTGGCACCGAGGGACATTCCCGGGGACCATGCCCTCCCCTCTCCCAGGGCTGGGGATGCCCAGAGCAGCACCTCCCCCGCGGCCGGGCGCCCCCCTTACCTTTCCCGAAGGAATCGCCTGGTGCAGTCCGCTCCCCTCTCCGCCGCCAGAAACTTGCCGGACCTCCCGCCGCGGGCAGCGGCGGAGGGGAGCGGAGGTTCCGTGCCCGCGGGAGTGCGGCAGATGCTGCCACCGCGGCTCAGCACCGACGGCCGCGGACAGCTCCGCTGTCGCCGTGCCTTGCCTTGCCCTGCCCGCACTCTGCCCCGCCTGCCCACAGCCAGGACAGCTCTTGTGTTGCAGGGCAGGCATGGCCAGTTCAGCCCGCGCACCCACCTCGCACTGCACTCTGCTCCCCGCGGGGCACTCAGCCCAGGCACCCTCCTCCCCAGCCGCACACATCTCCACTAACTCTGGCCTCGGCGCTGCTATTTTCACAACAAGAGAAACTGAGGCACAGATAGAGTCATTTAAAGCAACACTGTGGCCTCAGCATCCCCCAGACTCACTTTTCCCTCCCCTTGGGCACCTCCTCTCATCCCCCGTCAAGGCACACAGGCTGGTATTTCACTCACCTCTCCTGAAAGATCTGGTGGGCCAGTTGGCACAACCCCATGCTGTGCTGTGAGGTGCTCCAAGGACATGCTCAGAGTGACAGAGGAGACGAGGAGGTGTGGATCACTCTGCTGAGCCTGTTGCCAATCCGAGCTGGGTTCTGTTTTCCACCCAAATCACTTGACCTGCCACTGCTTGGCAAAACACCACTCATGGCCATCACTTAACCATGTGTTTTATTAGTACTCTCCACACCAAGAGCTTTCCCTTGGTTGACAGCTAGAAATGCAAACAGCATAAAAAAAATCCTAGTGCTCATTTTTAGAGCTCCAGAGATTGTCAGGACTGCTGGTCAGCTTGGGTTCAGGTGCTTAAATTTGCTTCAGAAAGGAACTCTGAAGCTGGAGAAATGAACAACAATAGCACAGCAATAGCCTCACATACTCTACGTGCTTTGGAAAGAGCCTTCATGAGAAACATTCATGGACTAAACAGCTATGTAAATAGATACATACCAAGATTATTATAAACTGGAAGTTAGTTGTTGTTTGTGTTCCAGAAACACAAAGGCTTCAGCCAAGTTTGAGGCCCTGTGGCGCAGTCCCCTCTGCACTGTCAGAGTTAACCCAAAGAGCCCAACACCTATCAGGGAATGTGCCCCACTTTCTCCCTTATACTTTGGGTGGACTTAGGGTACAACATCCAGTGACACACCAAGGAACAGAGAGAGACCTTGGCAGTGTCATAAACTCAAATTGGATTAGCAGCACTTTCTGCTCCACACTATGCTGCACACAAGGACTACAAAGAGTTACTAAAATGTGTGGGTATGTTTGTACAATTGCATTATTTTTTCAGCACAATTTCCTTGAGAAACAGACCTCCATATCTCAGTCTGTCTTTCCTCGCAACATCACTCCTCCCCAATGGCTTTTCATTCATCAGTTGTTCTCACCCAGATTTAGATGAGAGATTGAAATCTTTGAGATAATTTAGTTCCCACCTGGTTCATGTAGTAGGGAAAGCCCCAGAGGAGCTGGCTGGGAAGGTGAGGAAGCTCGGCAAAAGTGCAGTGGACAGACAGATGATTGAGCAGCACCCATAGCCCCCTCCTTCCTGCCTCCCTTCTTTTTCTGCAAGAGATTTCTTGAGAGAGATGGAGGAGCTGGAGGTTACAAAGGTGACAGGACAGAAAACCAAACCTGCAGGAGAACAGACTTCATAAAGTCAGCTGTTCATGGAACAGCTTTTTTCTCCCAATGATAAGCATGCTGTGAGCCTTGCTTAAGCCCAGACCTACCACACTCTTGCAACATGGCTTTTTTATGGCAGTGGACAAGGCACAGAGCAAGTCTTTAAAGGAGCACTTTTGAACAGGGATTTAAGCTCTCTCTTCCCTCCCTAAAAAACAACCAGAAAGCAAGAATGAATATTCAGGCTATCAGTGCCCCAAAGGAACAAGAGTCTAATTGACAGAAAATGACCACAGGCTGCTGGCAGCATTACAAGGACAGCAGAACAGGTATGTCAAATCTTACAATGTCACTTGTCTCAGACTTAGTATTTCTGGCTGCCAACCAGAAGAGTCTGAAGTGGAGAAGACTTGCCAGGCAGGTTACAGCCTATGATGAGGCAGGCAACTCCAAGAGCCCTGCTCCTCTTTCAGCACCAACATCAATCACAGCACTGGGACTGTAATGCTGTTTGTTTTGTCTCTGTCTATCCATCTCTGCCCCATGTGCCAAAGGAGAAGGCTAACCAAAAGTTTTTGATTCCTCTTTGATCACATCCTGAAGACATCTACACTGTTTGTGCTAAATCTCAAGACTGTAAATACTTGGGTTTGCCCCATGTACACACACCTGCTGAGGCAGCTTTGTACAGCAGATCCTGTTGGTCTAAGGTTCCAGCTATGTCTCTGAAAGAAACCAGAGTTTAACTCTCCAAGCGTCTGTTTAATCCTATCCTCCTGTCAAGAACAGCTTCCCTGATGGAAGCTACTTTCTCCAGATGCTTTTCTAAGTTTATGCTAAACAAATCCAACAAACCCTTTCATGCAATTAAACATTCAGAGTTTTAAACACACAAATGCAGAATTTGCGGCATAATTGCAGAAAACTGAGGGGAATGGCAGTGAGCACAGGGACTCAGGAACTCACTGCTCACCAGTGAGCCAGGAGAACATAGCAGCAGCTGGTAGGACCTCCCCTTTAACACCACCAGCCTCCAGGCCTAGGAGCAAGTGTTCCAGATTCTACCTCTGAAATGCAGTTTATGGGCTCTTTTCTCACAAAGAACTTGAAAACAAAAACAAACAAATGAAATCAAATTACTGTGGCTCTTCAACATGAGTAACTGGGTTCTCCTTCACCCAAGGGAAGCTGGTAGGGGAAGAAAATGCATATATATATGTGTGTGCACGTTATGTCTTCCTGTCCATAAGAACCCAATATGCCGTGTTATAGCCAAAGAACAACATCACTCACCTCCTAACACTTTCAACCAGCTCTACACACAGTGACAAAATCCATGAAAGTAGCCTTGTTTCACAGCTGGACCAATGAAACATTACATTCATTGCTGCTGACTCAGGCTCTCAGCCTTTCCAGGCAGGTCACTGCTCCCTCAGCACATTGCTCTCCCCCATGGGACCAGCTCTCCTGCTCCCCAGCTGTCCTGGGGAGGCTGTGGGTATCACTTTTGCACCAGGTGAAGAAAGGACAGCGCAGCACAGCTGCCACCCATCAGAGGTGCTTTGCAGCACTGCATGTTTGCCCAGCCTCAGCCTAGCACTTGTGCAGTCCAGATGGTAGGAAGTAACCTGAAACTCATATCCCTCTGCCTTTTAGAAATTACCAGCTCATCATCAGATACAGAACCCTTTCCTGGGAGCACCCCATTAAAATGCTGGCAGCACAACACTGATAGTATTGGAGATAAGGAGAAGAGACTTTGAGAACTACTAGTCTGGTTGTGTTTAGACTTCTTCCATGTGGTTCTTCCTCAATCCTGGAAAACATTAAGCGCAAGAATTTGTGAGTGTACCAGCAAATTCAGTCATTTAACTGTGTAATTATGCATCCAATTTGTGTGTGCAAATATTACAAACCATGCAAACTGGGCATTTGGACACATGAGCATTCATTATGGAGATGTGCCTTTACAGTCAATTTACCTGTGTGACAACCCTACATGGAAAACAGACACAGAGCCATTGCCTCTCTCCTGCGTATCAGCCTGGATGCTGAATGCTGCCCCAACAGCAAGATCCAGCTGGGAACTCTCATCCTCACTGCAGCATGTGCTCTGCTGTAGTGAGCAGGGAAAGCTGGTTTGAGAAGGCCAAGGACAAGAGGATACATGGCTACAGGCAGTGCTGTCAGTGTTGCCAGGTGTTCAGTTCTCTGTGTGTTTCTTCCATCTCTGGCCATTATTCTGCACTGATGGTGAAATGCAAAAACATTCCTTGGGGTGCCAAAGGACATGGCAGAGGAGGAGGGATGATGCTGCCCAGCAAAAGAAAGCAAATCAGCCAATCAGATCTGCAAGGAAGTAACTTAGATGACGATAAAACAAACAAACAAACATCAACTGGGGATAGGGAATATCCTGGGGAAACAGTGGAAGTTCCCCAATATCAGGAGATTAAAATGATTCAAAACAGGGGAAAAAAAGAACAAACAGATTAGGTGTGGTGGAGAGTTAATCCCATGCTTGCTCTGCTGAAGAACAGGTGTCTGAGGGACCATCCAGCTACAGTATCATTAGAAGAAAATTCTAGCATAATATATAAGATATTCTAATTGCTACATCTAATTATGAGGAAGAGTAAATCACCATGAAAAAATGATCTGTCAGAGTATAAACACGTAATTGACAATCAAACTGAGAGCTGTCATCCATCTTCAGAGGTTGCTGCTGTGTATAAAAAGACACTACTTGTATTCATGAAGTAGAAGAGTGTTTATGGAGTTACTGTAAAGTCTTTACAAGTAAAGTAAAGTCTATTAATCTAATAAATATTTACATAAACTTGATCCAAAAGTGGTAAGTTAGTCAAGTGTATTTTCTCAAACTGAAGACCAGTAGGACTCTGCATCATCAAACTGGATTCTGCTAAGGCAGCTGGACAGATGTTTATAACAGTGCTTTGTGAAACATCTGGTACTAATCTAACTAAAGAATTTTTAATTAGCCATTAATTTCCTCAGTAACACCAAAGGTTAGATAACCTTGCAAGACCACAGACAGGTTTAACTAAACCAGCGTCCCTCAGAAAGCATCATGAGCTGTGGACCTAGCCCCTAAAGCTCAAATTTTTATCCCCTTATTCATGTCTTACTCTTCCTCCATCAAAGGCTTAGTAAACAAAGCAAAATGGAATCAGTGTCATGCAGGGATGATGCCTTCAACTAGACCTGACATCCCCACCAAGCACCCTTGGTGGGTGTTTCAGCTAAAAGCAGGTCTAGAACAAAGTGAGGCTGGGACTGGAAGGGCTGATGTAGTGGAGCATGCTGCTTCCTGCAGTCTCTGCTGCAGCAACATTTGTGTCTGGTGGAGGAACAGAGCAGACAGCCACGGATCAGATCGCCTTAAATCACTACAGCTAGGTTTTCCAGAGCTTTCAATTGATGCCCTTGGTGACTCAGACTAGCCCCTCATCAGCACACACAGATGTTAACTGGGCCATGCCCAGTGACCCTGCTTCCAGCATTGGCACTCTCAGTTTCCTTGGCCACCTCTGGTTGCCTCAGTTTCCCTCTCAGAAGAAAGCAGATTGCAGGGATGTTATGAGGCATAACTTCAATTTGCAAAATGCATTGACATCACTAGCTAGAGATCTGTTTTGAATGCTTCATTTTTATTTATCACAGCCTGAACAGAAAACCAGTCAGCAACACACAAATTAAACTGAACCATTAGAGAAGCCTGCAAGAGAAGTGATGTTTAGCTTTTTCATTAAGTAGCAGTGACAGATACAGATTGGGAGCATGTTCCATAGCATGAACATGAAGCCCAGCTGCAGCCTGAGAGTAGTGAAGCCTGGAAGAACCACACTTGTTTGTATGCAAATGACAGAGCTGTCCCCAGAAACATGAATCAATGACAGTACATGTGTGCAGAGATTTGGAAGCACATTGCTCAATCTTCTACAAAGAGGATGGGAATATTTTTCTCTCTTGTACACCTAGTTTGCTCCTGCTGAATAAATTGGCATGCACTGCAAATTGCTCTCATCAATAATCATGCCAGGAGAGGCAAAAATACAGTGACAGGGAGCAGGGATCCAGGGCTCAAGTGGCAAAACAGCTCTAAGGATATTGTGATCAAAAAACCATGATATCAAAACTAGTCACAAGACATAGGCTTGAATAATCACTTTGTGCTGGTTGGGGATGGCCTTGCCCTTCACGGTGTTCCTGGCATGAGTCCTTTCCATCCTCTCCCAAGCAGGTGAGCAGCAGGGTAATAGGATGGTGAGGAGGAATTAGAGCTGCTATGCCCCAGTCACTCACCTGCAAAGCAAGAGGCTCAGGGAGCCAGCACGAGACAGAGTGAATGCGTGCAGGAGCAGGCAGCCCACGGCAGGCACTACAGCATGCCAGCAGGAGGTGGAAATTCAAACTCCTATGTGAAAGGGGACACAGTCACACATCTGAGAGTGACCACAAATAGCAGAGCCCTGTGAAAGGCTCTCGCTAGCAGGACAGGGGAGGTGACGAGGAACACGAGGCAGGCAGCTGCGCTGCGCTGCTCAAGCCAAATGCTGCTGTGTCCTGCATTGTCAGGGAGCTGAAAGGAGCCTCGTCCTTCAGCCGAATGAAAAATTAGTTCATGGATGTATTCATGGGGCAAGGGAGCACAAAGACAATTAGGAGGAAGCTCTCTCAATACTTGCCTGGATAAATGACTCGGAGAACTGTCCAAACAGCTGTGTCCGATACCAAGGTTATCTCAGGCAGCAAAAGGCTCTGTATCAGATGCAAACACTATCTCCACTGTGCAGGCCAGTGCTGGCAGCTCAAGGAAGTGGTGTTCCCTAAGAGACAGCTCTATTTTGAGCATGAGGGGCAGCAATCAAGCAGGCCTGGGTGGGGTAGAGAGGTCTTGATGTACAGATGGGCACGCTTACCCACTTTGCCAGTCACGTACAGAGCACAACGCAGCGCAGTATCAGAACCAGAGGGTGAATTTTGCACAACATCCTTCTTAGGGATCCACTTCTGTCTTTGTCTGATGTTCCCATACATAACCATCAGCATAACTGCAGCCCTCACCTGTCTGAGCTAACGGAGAAGCTTTAGCTGGGAGTTGAAGGAAACAGGAACCCGTAGGAGGACTTGCTCCTTTATCAGCACTTTGTATAAGCAAAAAAGGCCATGTGGAACTAAACAAGCCACTGTAAACAATTCCTTACCTACTCACATACTGTTCCTGTGCTGCAACCTAACTAAATGGCTGTACTGATCAAAGAAAACATGGCTGGCAGTGGGCACACTACAAGATAGCAGGCTTAGACCTCCAAAAGTCCCTGCTCCTAGATGCCCCTTCCAGTCTCTAGAAAAACTGCATCCTTAAAACATCCTGTCTTAAAGGACAATAAAATCTTCTTTATTTTCCCAGGCATAGAAGTCCACAGAGATCAGATGGTGGGGAACACTGCCCACGAGCAAAATGCCCAGCCAAAACCAAGGTGGAGCCTTAATTTCTGAAGCTATACAAGCACATTGATACATACAACATTGATTTCCCTTATAATTCTCAGAGGTATAGGCTGCACTCCATCAGGTTCCTGCTCTATTTACCACCTCTACGGAACTGTTAGATTCTTCAGCATTCTTCAGCCTATGTTGTAAACTCTTTCCCAAAGACATTTCTCCCAGTCCCTTCTTCTAGCCTTTGTATTGTTGTGCCCATTGCATGGCAAGCTACAGATCTCCCGAGCTCTGCTGCTGAATTGTTCTGTAACTTCAGGTAACTGATGAAACTGCTTTGTTACCTCTATCACACAATACTGACAACAGTTGTCAATGCACATGACACCATTGTCACCTGCAAATGCAACAATGCACCTCTCGGGGTGATAGGAAGCATTGGTGGCCATAATTGAGATGATGAGTTAGGCCAGTACAGATCCTCACACATGCTGCCCTACATTAGAGATAAAACCTTTCACTGACAGAGCTGGCATTTAACCCCTTGAGAAAACCCTACTATTAAACCCATTTACTGATGAGCACTCAACAGGACAGGTAATACTGCCATGACTTGCCTGCAGTTCATTACTTGCCTGGGAATGCAAAACCCCAAAGTCAGGTCTGCCACAGGACATATTAAAGGGATGTCAGCAGCTGCCAGGCAAAATTCATTCAGGACAATTAAAAAAAAATGGTTTTAAAATCAATTTATGGTATTTAGTAAGTGATAGAGCAGTATCTCACAGAATTATCAACTGTAATGTAAGCAAAGGTCTATAAAACTAAGCAGCGATGAGTTAAGAGGATCATTTGTGAAGGAACAGAGCCCACGAAGGACATCTTGGGGATTATTTCAGCTAAAAACAGAGATTTACAAATAGATTAATTTTAAATACAGTGGAAAACACAGAACTGATCCATTAAACAAGCGTGGAACTGAAAAGAGGGCTTTGGATTCTGTTCAAGTGGCTGTTTTATGCCCCTTAGAGAGACTCAAAAGGACTAAACACAGCAGATACTTTATAAGTCACTTCCCAGCTCTGTTGTCATGCAGGAGCAGGATGTCTTAGTGGAGCATGACCATCCCCACTTGGCAGAAAATTTGTGAAGACCAGTTGAGAAGTCTCCAAGCCAAGCAGCTGCAGCTGAAGTGCTGCATAGTACCACTCTTGGCTTCCACTCAGGTCACAAGAGCATTTAATTTTAGATAGCAAACAGAACAGAGGAAAAAAAGCACTGATTTCAACTACATTCATAAAGCAGACAGTGATCTAAGCTTTAGAAAAAAACAGAGCTACAACATACTCAGAGAGGTCAAAGATATTTCACTGGAAACATTCTCTTAACATTTGACCTCAATAACAGCAGATAGGAAGGTAAGTTCTTTCAAGATAGGCTTGTTCAGATTCATAAAGACAATCACCATAAATAGGCACGGAACAAAACTGTAAAGGAAAATAGCCTGAATGTAGAGTGAGGTTCTCTGTAAAGCCTCATCCCTCCATACCCCACAATTATTTGGATGGAGCAGGAATGTACCAAAACAATCACAGTACCTCATACTTACAAATCTAGAAAGCACTTCCAGTTCCATCGCTTTCCCTTTTGGTGAATCATGTCACCTCACTGGGCCTCAGTTTCCCCATCTTCAAGCAACATTAATAGTATTTATTTCACACAGCATGGTAGGAGGTTCTGCTTATTACCTGTCTGTATACAGCTCTGACATCTGCATGCAATGAGTTTTTCAGCATGCCAGTTTATACCTGTACCTACTAATCCTACCCATCAGTGTTGTGCCTTGCTGTTGTGTCTTACAGATGTCCATGTCCATGGCTTCCTGTGCACAACTCTGATCACTGCATCATCACCTTAAATTGGAGGAGAGAGGGGAGAAACCCCCACTACAGTTGTCTGGCAAGATTTAGCCACACTGGCTGATTTTTATCAACTCGTATTTCCCCGACTGCTTTGTGCTCTCATCACTAGATTCTTACCATGCCTGACTGAGGTCAGGTTCACTGACCTATAATTTCCTGAGGATGCTTATGCTAAGAAGATAGCTCAGCATCTTTGCAAGTGGGTTAGGGATGGATTTGAAAGGTAATATGTGAGAAACAATGTTAGGTGACGGCATTCATTTAAGACAGCTCTATGCTACAAGCTGCACATGCTGTTGCCCAACTTTCTACCATCTGTGCACCAAACTTTCAGCTTTATGTTAAATAGACATTAATCCCATGCTTGTATACTTAGAAGGAGGCATGAGATAACACATATGTTGCTCTTGAGATGCAGTTCCCTCCTCACAATTTGTGCTTGTGACTGCAATAGAAATATATATTAATATATGTTTCTGTTCTTGTATTTGGCTTTTCAGTGCCACCCACAATTCCCAGTGCCTGCATATTCTTGCTTCTCACATCCCACTTGTCCCCTGTGTTTTGAATGCTGCCTGCTACTTAAAGTCCAGCTGGCCAGAGTTTAACCCTTAACTTTGAAGATCCTCTCTCAGACTCTAAATCAGCCCCACTCAGCTCCCACAACAGACCAGTGTGTGCCTCACGGCCTTCAACACACACAGGTCCAGAGGCCAACAAAGGAGTATGGGTCTCAGTTGGACAAGGATGCTGTACATCATGCTTCAGTCTGCAAATGCTGCATGACTGTATGACAAATCAAGCACATTTGCAAATGGAAGCACAGGGAGCTCTGTGTACTGTGGTTTTGTAAAAGGCTCCACATGTGTGAAATGACTTGACAAGAAATATAACCTCTGCAGTGGTGAATAAAGCTTCATCATTAGGAATTATGGACTAGATTCTCAACTGGCATAAATCAAACACAGCTCAAAGCGACATCAAAGGAACAATATATAGTGGTTGACAAAAGATTGTAATATGAAATCAAAGAAAGAGGCAAATATGTTACCAGAAAACTGGTAATTGTTCAATCTCCTTCCTTATCATCCTTATCACAAACAGATGCCCCAAATACCACCTCCTCTCTTCTTTGAAAGCCATGTACTTGTGTTCTTCCCAGCCTTACCTGCTCCTCCCAAAGAACTGAAGGTTAGCTACCAGGTACCATTCTCCTTAGCTTACAGCTTCTGCTAACTTGCACCTTAACAAGCTAGAAAACAGTATCCTTTTTGCTCAAAACATCATGGAAAGACACAAAAACTTGGATCAATCCCTCCTGTGTGTTTCCAAGCCTGGAGAGCATCACTACTGGAAGAGCTGCATGCCAAGGCCTCTGGCACAGGCAAAGCCACCCAGCCCCACACCAGGCAGCACTGCAGACAAGCCATTTCACACTCCAGAGAGAATTCCTTTCACTTGTTTTATTCTTTTCAAGGGTTCAAAGTCTACTTGGAACATGTGCAGACAGTGTCAATATTATCAAGTTATTTTATTTTAGGAAAACACATGGCAGATTAATTTCCATTAGAAATGCATTAATTTCAATAGATCTTTGGCTGGACTGTCAAATTGTTCTCAATTAATATTCCCTTTGAAATCTATCAACTTCCTTTGCTACTACCTAGCTTTCCTGCATTAGACTAAAAACTAGTATTTCAAAGAAAAGTCACTTTTGCATGTACAGTCATTAGATACCACTTTGTTACCAGGCTCAATTTTTAAGCCAATTTTTTCTCTTCCTCTCTAAAGTACTGTCAGGCCAATAATTTTCTCACCCCTTATCTTCCTATTCATACTGCTCTTTGGCACTAGTGTAATTTCTTTCCCACATTTCTTTACTCCATGGCCTGATAGTTTTTAATGAGCCTTTCATACCTGTGGTTTTATCTAACATTAATTCTGTACCCACTTTTCCTCTCCCTGTTGTACAGATCAGGTTTAAGCACACTGTAATCAGTGGTCCTTCACTAGCACAAAACCAGCACAAAGATTATGGTGCCAGGCTTTGTTTTCAATATAAAACTGTGTCAGTCATAATTAAAAGACAGTGCCTTGGCAACTGGTGCATAAGGTAGTTCAGTGTCTCAATTAGGTTTCTAGCAGACAATTTACCCTAATCACAAACCAACTTCAAAACCTTTTTGTTTGCTGCTGGTGGGAGAGTTGTTGACAGAACAGAACTGGAAACTGGGCTCCTCTTCATGAAGCTGATTCTGGGGCAAAGCTGCTGGGTGTCATGAGGTTAATGCAAAAACCTTTCAGCTACAGCCTGTTGGGCAGGAAGGTCAAATCCACACATCCCTAGCAGCTGAGCTGGTGCTTTTCACAAGCACCATGTTCCAGGGAGTACAATGGAGAAACAGGAACACAACTTTCAGTTTGACAGGGAAGGTGTCTGCTGACAATGAATGAATCTCCCTGTGACTTCAAGCTTTAGTGCTGGGGAGGGGAAGAGACAAATTTTAAGTGTCATGAGAATAAAAATATCCCATCACTTCATTTTATCCTGGCCCTGAACGAATGAGGTGCTTGTTTTTAAGACTACTTTTCAGATGGTCATACCATTTCTGAACAGAAAATCCAGTGCTAAGCACTGACAGAAAAATCACTGCCTCTAGCTATTGTTTAGTCATATGGAAAATATTTGACTGAGGAAATGAAGTCCTTCATTGGAGAGCTTGAGTGATAAGCTGCAGGCAGAAAGAGCAGAATCCAATCAGTGTCAAATCTACATTCACTCCCAAGACATGTGAGCATCCTACTTGAGTTCAGTAAAAGTTGTTTTGCCGACAGGCTTTGAGCCTGTTGAAAAGAAACAGGAAGTACTATGAAAGGAAAAGGAGGATTTTTAAAGCAAGCACTGAAGAGTATCAGAAGATGCCTACAACCTGCCCTGAGACTACAAACTCAGGAACAGCCAGGAAGCAACACAGAGTAATTGTACTCCAGGCTAGTACAACATGGAACATTTGGTTTTGATCATTCCTAACAGGCAGAGTTCTTGGTGGCAAAGTCCTGGAACTTTTGCACTTCCACAGCTACATGTTGCTGCCTAGGATCTCTCACTTTTTCTTCCCCCAGTTCATACTTACAGACCTCACAGCGTTTTAACACATCTCAAAAGTGACTTCATGGAAAATAGCTTTTCTTCTTTTTCAAATTTCCATTGTATTGTGGCTAAACCCAAGTAAAAAGCTACACCCCACATCTTCATGTCTCAACTCCATGCCTGCTTACCAAATTCACTGCAGAGCAAGACCAGACAGATTCTAGGTTCCAAAGGTATCTAGACCATTGCAACATTAACATGCTGTATTTTAAGCAGTGAGCACTGAAGCAGAAAGAAAGAATTTAACTCCAGTTGCAGGCAGTAAAACTACACTACAGACGAATTTGTGCTCCAAGTTTTGAGTTACTACTATCTGAATCCTGCACCTTCCTTCTCTGATTATGAAAGGAAGTTCTTGGTCAGGAGCATCAGTTTATTAAGCAGCACATAATGCTCACTGTAGTATATACAGCAGCACAGTTATCATGCTCTATTTCACAGCATTACAATGAACTATTCCCCAAGCAGGAGAGATCATCTTATCAAAGATTCAAACGTCACATGTCTCAATGCTACCAAAACTCTTAATTTTTTATATGCCTCTGAGTAGTCCAAGACTTTACAAGCTGCAATGGGAAGTGGATCAGACTTTGATTCTTGAAACAGGAAGAAGTCACCAAGAGTCCAAGCAAACAGCAGTTTTGGAAACTTAGCCATGGCAGGCTGTTCACAGAGCCTGGCAGTGAGCTCTGCAGCAGAGAATACATTTCAAATGAATCTGTGCTGCTCTATCTGAATATTGAAATGCAGGAGCAAGAAAGGGAGAGAAAGGATTCCCTGAGACTGACTATGCACATAAAATACCTTTCCAGTTTGAACAAACTCTGAAGATGTAAGACCAAGAACAGTAGAACAAGGGCCACGCACAGAGCAAACACTGCCTTTTACTCTCAGGTACTCATCTGTTCTAAACCTTATTTCTGTTACTGATTTACATTAAGAGGTTTTGTGCTCCCAGGTTGAAACTCTCCACTGGAGCAGGAGACAGAGCCTATTGGCATCCTCTGCTCAGCGAACACCTCCCCAGTTCTGTCCTGGAGCAGCACCAGGAGAAACCCTGAGCAGCATATGCAATGCAGCCCACTTCCCTTGGTGCTGGAGAGCACCACAGCCTCCATCACCAGTTCTTAGGGCATGGAAAGCCTGGGCAGACACTGAATAAAACAGGTACAACAGGTTAAATCAGATACAAAGCTTCCTTAAATTCTTATCAACACAAGATCTAAAAGGTGAGCTCTGTCTAAAACTCTACTGCAGGAAACTGTAGTCCTACAATACAATACATGATGCTGTTCTGCCACTAAGCTTCATCTGATTCCCTAAACTTAATTTCTATCCTTAGCTATAGCCTTGCTCATGCTATGTGTTCACTGCAGAAGCTAAACATAAATCTTGTCAGAGGCTGGCCAGATTGATCTTACTCTCCCAAGACAGTCTCACTGTGCTCTGCCCTCTCAGCATGAAAACAGCTAAGTACAAGCAGTAACCAATACCAGAGTGCCATCTATAGCTATTTTACATGACTTTGCAGCAAAGCAGAGCAGAAAACGTGCACACACACGTGCTCGTTCCCCTTTCTGCCATTAGGAATACCTCTCAAAAGAAACTTCTGTCATTAAGGTCTGGAGAGTAAGACAACTTAATCATAGTGTAAGATGACACAGGGGCTTTACTTCTCCCAAAGTGAAGGGTGGAGCACAGGGAATAAAGCCCCTCTCCCCACTCTCCCCTAAAAAGGAGAGGCAGAGCATATGCATACAGCCCACTGATTTCTGCTGAGATGGCCCAAAGCCAGCTTATAAAAGAGTCTTGTTACAGCTATAAGAATCTATCTTCTCATTTAATACTGTGTGAAAAGATGCTAGAACAGGTTTGTATTTTTAGGGCCAGGAATCAAGCACAAAGCAAAAAGAGATGGAGATGGCATTCTCCCCTCAGCACAAATACCAGGAGAGATAAATGATCCACCTCCATCAGCTCTTTCCAAAGGAAACCAAGTTCCTGGGCATGTTTTTCACAATGGTGCAGCACTGGCCCCTCCAGACAGAAAAGCTTATGGCTAATCCCAGCAGTGCAGTCTGAGGAAATGGGTTTTGAACAGGTGATGTGGCAGATGGCATCCTTGTGCCCTTCAGCTTCTGTCACTGAGTCAACCCATGTAAGCTAGAGCCAGTAAATCTGTAGAGCCACCCCCCTCCTGGGCACACCCAAGCACTGGTGCTGCCAGGCATGGAGAGAGTTGTCAGTGCCCTCTGCCAATTCCCTCCACCACCCCTTTGGGGTCACAACACAACCGTCTCCACATGAACAATTACAGGCTCCACTGCCCACTTGGCTGTAATTGAAAATGGGTCCAAAAAGCCTAGCCAAACAAAACCCCCATCACTTCAGAGTTAGACAAACCCACCTACACATCCCAACCAAGCTAGCAACATGCTATCAGGTGTCTACTGGATTCTAGTGTCAAAAACTGCCAAGGAACAGTTATGCAGCTAATTCCAGGGGATGCATTCAGCATTCCCACCCAGCCATGCTCCACCTAAGAACACAGAGGGGAATCTTCCTGCCAGGACTCAGCTCTTCAGGAAATCTTCTGACCCTGTGCTGACGTAAGTATCTAACAGAGTTCTTCTGTGCCCTTGAAGGAACCACACACATACTTGTTACTAGTTTAGTGAGCCTCTACCAGTTTCTACGGCCTGGCTGTGGGACCACACGCACATCCACCACTGCTGCTGGTGTGAGGCACACACACAGCAGACCACACAGGAGAGGAAGAGGCCTCTCCTCTCCATCACAGGACTGCCTTGTGGGAAGGCTCACCATAAACTCACTAGTTAGCATAAGTGCACTAAGACATGTAAATAGGCTGCTCCTTTCTAGACTTGGCAGCATCTGTTTTGATTAACAAAGGATTTATTAGCATTTGGGGTTTACATGTGCTACTGGTGAGGATCCACAAATGGGTCACTACAGAAACTCAGTTTTGCCTAACTAGAAGGTGAAGAGCAGAGTTTACACGTGTGCAGTGATGCAGAGACATGCAGAGATTGCTGCTTCAGTGAAGACAGTTCACCAGTACTGGCCATGCTTTAGAAAGCTGGTCTGTGAAAATGTCAAAGCAGGCAGTTAAATTAGAGCATGTTGCACACAAAGCTACCAAACATTTTACTTTGGTGGAAAGCCATATTTTTCACTAAGGAGCTGATGAGCAGTTGTGGGTTGATTTTTCTTTTCCTTCTTATAAAAGCAGGTTGATCATAAAAAAAAAAATAAATCTCGGAACAGTGTGACTATCATGAGAATGATTTCTAAAGCAGGAAGCATGACAGCCCCACCCCCTCAACAGCAGAAGCAGCTGCCACATGCAACTTGTCAGCCACACACTGCAGGTCTGATCCTGCAGTACTTAAAGCTACTTGAAGCTTTGACATTGTCTTCAAAGCAGTGAACTGCACAACGCAGAATTCACTACAAGCCTAGCATAAGAGAGGAAAACCAAATCAGAAAGCATTTCAAAGCAGGAACTGCCTGAAAAGAAATACCAGAACGATCACCACTTACAAATAGGTTCTGCAGCATAAGGATCCCACCAATAAGAAATATCAATAATTAAAACAATCTCTAACCTCATCTGAAGTTCCCTGCTATGTTACTTCAGTGCCTCCTGCATTCTGAATGCTGAAAATTTCTTCCTGATGCTAAGGGAGGGGCAGAAAGAGCAGGTTGTTTCATTTTTATCTGCAACATTTCCACCTGCCCACCTCCTTCTTTCTGCAAAAAGCCTTCCCAAGTTCAGTGGAAGTCCTTGCCTGGCTTTAAGGACAGGCAACACAGGTAGCTGCTCAGTGTCAGGAATACGTCCATAGCCCCACTGCCTCTGCTACCACACTGGAAAGCCAGACCTTCTGCTGCCAGCTGCAGGCATCAGAAGGGGCAGCCGACCATAGTTGTGGACCAGCAGTAATCACAGACTCTGAACCTGCTCTTCTTACTCAGAGTAAGGAAACAGCAGGCCCAGCTCTCTCGGAAGGCATCAGTGGCAGCAGGGCCCAGATCGTGGATGCATTTTGCCTGCATTTGGAAAAGCTTGAAGCAACTCTGCCTTACAAAATGGCAGAGAACAACTGCAAGCACCCCACTGTCCCTGAGCAAGGCAGTGGCTCCCTCGCTTCCACGAACTCCTAAGGAGATGAGATCCTTTCTTTCACAGAGGTCAGGGCAGCAAAGCAACTGTTCCCAAAAAAGCAACAACTCATAGCAAAGCCAGAACTCATACAGCCTGTCTCACACCGAATATAGCAAAAGCAGTGCAGGAGGGGAAAACAAGGAATTAAGGATTGCTCCACTTTAGGCACTGCTATGTGCCATAAATTCCCAGTTACAGCTCAGTCATCTCCCATGGCTCTACACAAACAGCCTGGTATGGCACAGAGTCTGGCTGCAGGTAGCTACCCATCAGCATGCTATCTACCTCTAGTGCTATAGAGGTAACCTTGTCACAAGGCTCCAGATTCTTGTCTGAACTAAGGACCTACACAGCATAAAATACGCAAAGATACATTCAGTGCAGAGAGCTTTGAATGCTGTAAGGAACAGCCTTGCTTTCCACACATTAGCACATTGAAATCTGTACAGCAAGCCTGTCAAACAAAGCAGCTGCTCTCTGGCTCTCCTACACCTCTCAGATACAAGAGCTTCAATTATGTGGCATGTCTGCAGGATCCAAGAGTTAAAAGAGCTGCTGATATATCACATAACTTTAACCTTTTGCCTTCCTCTAGGCACTGCATAAGATGATCTGATGCACTAGTTTGTTCATATGGTGGCTTAATGCAAAAGGTTGCCCTCTGAATGGGTGCAGGAGTACAAAACCAGAAAGCTACTTAATTACTGATTCCCTGTCCCTACATTTTCAGGCTGGCAAGATGTTAACTGCAATGTCCAATTTTACTTAATTTTATAGACGATCTCTAAGACATTTACACACTTGAAATCTTTAGACAAACATGACCACATCTCATGAATTTCAGAAGGACGCATGGAACATCCTTCACAAATAAGAACATTTGCAGCTCAACTCAGATGCTGCTTAGATACCACAGTAACGGCCACGCTAAAAGGCCTAATTAACTCCCACTGATTCCAGAGAAGTAACTAAATTAGAGCTAAACCAAGTACATCACCATGTTACCTTAGCTTGCAGTCACCTCCTGCTTTTCTCTCAGTCACTCTAGCAACATATCAATTATCACCATGCTCAGATTAGCTCCTGTTTCTGAACAAATACTGGAAAGGTGATTCTTTTCCCCTAAGAAGATTCTACAGCATAATTAGCAACACGTACTAAACACTTGGAATCCACAGTCATCTTCCAGAAAAAATAAATTTAAGGAGCTGTCTTTTCAAACCATCAAATCTAATTACTCAAGAGTGTATTGAACCTTTAAACTTCTGTTGAAAGCACAGAAAGAGCAGACACACATACAAGCTTGTAATCAGAAATGTCAGACAGTAAGACAGCATAAAGTCTTGTTTTATATGCACCAGAAATACATCAGCACAAGATGCAGAGTGGTGTAAGGTAAGACTTCCTGTAAAACTATTTTAGCTACCTGGAGCCTAATATTTACAATCATCCCAGGTACTTCCATGTAACCTCAACAGATTGTAAGATTAGAGGGCTTGTAGAAATGGTGTTTTAGGTTTTAAAGCATTCACCTGACATGCTTTAAGATATCAGGAACAGGCAAAAAAAAAAATCTAGTTTGGAACTTGAGAAATGATCCTGCTCCAGAGCTAGCAGGATGAGAAAAGAGACAGAAGGTCTAACTCAAGTGCCAGAAGGTACCCTGGTAGCATCACACAGCTTCTGCAAGGTACAACTTACATCAGGAAGCCAGTTAGAAACAGTGCATATGCCATCGAGAGCCAAGGCTAGAAATCAATGTAGGTTAGCTCCACGTTGCACATGAAACCTGCTCACTGCCCCACGTTACTCTGCCTGCTGCAGACTGCTGACATATTGGCTTACATGCTCTTATGGAACAAACTGAGTCATGCTGCTAAGACTTGAAAGTAAAGGTTTTTGAAAGAGCTCTGCCTTCTGCAGGCAGTACCTCCAGTTCCATAAAGCTGAGGCTCACAACACATACACTCTTGCCCATTTTGCCCCCAGGATTACCCTTGTGCACCAACTCATTTCTGCATGCAAAACACAGTTGTGAAACAGATAGCTACATGCACTCAACTTTAAGAAAAGAGTTAAGCCTTTTCTTAAAGGCCTCTTTATTTTTAAATTCCTTCAAAACATAAATTAAACAAATCAGATGCAAAACACCTGCATTTTAAATTAGTATATATTTTACTGTATCAATCACAGCAACCTCATACAGTAAGATACACAAAAATAGAGCATGGTATCACTTCAATTCAACACAGCTTTGTACTACAGTATTCCATAACATATATACATAGGACTTTTCTTTTTCAAAGCAAGTATAGTCCCTGCTATGTTCACCGTAAAAATTACGTGGCATCACAGTTTTAGTTATTCACTGTAGTGTGAGTAGCCAAATGGAAATTGAACTAGTGAACAAGAAGATACACTGTATAGCAGCCAAACAGGCATGACACTTCAAAAGGTGAACAAATCCAAAATAACCACTGAAATGAAAACCACTTAGACTGTATTTTAATAGTAAAATGGTTTTTAAATTCTTCACTATATACATAATGTATATCTACATTTGTGTCGTATTTATATATATATTTATAAAAAAAAACATAGGATTTTGAAAACCTTAAAATCATTCACCTAAACAATATTCACCCCAACCTTCAGGGTCAGCAAGGCAATACTTGCCGATAACATGTTCTGTTGCAGTCACTTGATTCAGAAGTTTCCCTGATTGCTAAACACACACCATTCACTTTGTTTCTTAGTGCAAACTGTACAGTAACTTATTGTTCTCAGCCCTCTGTAAGACTCAGACTTCATCTTATTTTCATAATACTTTTGATACCCATTTATGGCTAAAATTATTTCAGCTATTTTACAACATTAGCCTATATAGTTTCCCCCCTCTACCTACCTCAACCCCTCCCCCCACCCAAAAAATGTAAGACAAAGGATCATTCATGCATGTTTCTGTCACACATGGATCAATGGACATTTAAGATTAGAAGCCTACACTCTAACTGTTTAAAAAAAACCTAAGTGAATAATTTTAGTGCAAAGTGGACTACACAGTTTACATTTCAGCTAGAGTTCTTTACAGATATTTTAAACATTTAATTCTGCACATCAGATTAGGTTGTCTGATACTTCATTCTAACTAGCTAGTTGGAATAAGGAAGTTAGAAGGATTCTTTTGGGTTTCCTTTCAATATAAAACTAAAGCTTATTCTTAATCAGAATAAGAATGTGGGGGCCAAACTGTACAGAGCCTAGCGCAGCAGAGTCCTGGCTCTTGGTTAGGGTTCCTATGTGCTACAGTAATACAGATAAATATCATTATCTGATTCACATCCATAACTGATGGGTTTACTTTAACAGGACTCACAAATGAGCTCTGATTTTTAACCAGGCCAGTGCTTTACCTGCTGGACTACACTACAGACTTCACAGTGAATTTGGAAGCAAGCATAACATTTATAATTTCCGTAACCACAGAGGAAAAGCGTGCACTGAGAACCAAAATCCTGCAATTCTTAGACAATACTCCACTTAGGCTAGTGGTAGCCTTATCAGAGAGAAAAAGTTAGATTAAAAACCAAAAATTGATTAGAGCCAAGAACATCAGTCTGCCACAGTGACTATAATAAGCTATGAAATACAGTACAAGGGAAAACAAAAAGTCATCTGAACAAATAACCCAGAGACTTCATAGTTATAATGATTCTACCACTTTTAAGAACTCAACATATTAAATATTTATTAAAAATAAACTGTTTCCAGATTCCCTATTTACAGTACAAAGAACAGTACTTAATACATGTGCAACAAAAAGTAAAGAAAATCAGTACTCATCTGGAAGGACAAAACTCTAGGTATAATTTAAGTGACATGAATACAGGTTCACCTTTTTAAAATACCATACAATAAAAACCAGTAGGATGATATTGGCAACACCAGAAAATAAAGCATGTGTTGTCGAGATTCAGATTATATAAGCTTGAGATAAACCAGGAGATAAGAGGGAAAGGGAGAAACAAAGACAAAAAGAGATGCTGTGGTATTTGCATTTTGGAGATCAAGAAATGCAGACACACTCCAAAAAATAGTCCTTGTTAGCAAAACAAGCCATTCACGTATTACTTGCACATTTTGAAGTCACACTTTATAAAAAACTGGCAGTAGTTCCATCACTCACAGAAAATAAGAATCTTAATTTTTAGACTTTTTTTTCCAAGCCTTGCATGGTTTTACTTGGGCAAGATGACGACTGCAATGTAATAGAAAGATGTGATGGCATTTTTCTCAAATACAACAGCTGCCAAGTTTTAAAGAAAATGTGCTCTTTACTCACTTAAATTGAAAAGTAATGATCATTTAGGAGTTACCTAAATTACAGCAGCATGAAATCTAATGTATCTGCATCTGTGAAGTCACAAAAACCAAGAACTGGCACCTGATCACTGAACCAATGGTTCAAAATATTTGGACATGTCATTTTGGTAAGAGGGTCAATGTATTTTCTTATCAACAGAGTCAGAACATCAGTTAGGATAGCCCTTTCCCCTCCCCCTTTCTTTCCACTCCAAAACTGGCTAATTAAATCTATCTGTAAACCACATGAGATAGTTGGGATGATTTATAGTTTAACTGATTGTTAGGCATGAATCTGTGAAGCTCGCTTTTTCTACAGCAGGGATCATAATAGTAAGCATTGAGGCAAGTGTCACATGAGACCTTGGAGCAAAACGTGCACGTGTTCGCAGCTCCAGAGCGGTTACAAAAGCCGCAGCGTGAGGTGCCTGAAGGTTTAGATTTTGAAGTGAATTGAGCAGCTCTCTCTTGACTCTGAGTCTGTGATGTGTACTGAGATTTCTCCCTTAAACCAGACGCAGGAGATAAGCCATCATTTGGAAGTGGTTTGATTGAATAGGTGCTCTGTTTCAGTGCTGGGTATTCCTGCCTAGAGTTGAACAGATTGTCACACTTTTGGCAAACAGAAGTGCCACAAGGTACACCACAGTTTTGGCACTTGAGGGAAGCTGTCTCTTTGGCTAGGTGGGTGCGTTTGTGGTAAACGGGGTTGGCATCATTTTTTAACACCCATACATCAGGCTTTATAGCTTCTTGTCTCTTAAAATTTAACATACTTCTAGTCTCAGGATCAGTGTATAAATCTAAGTCCTCTTGAGCAGAAAAATAGGAGCTGTAAGGGACATTTGTTCTTAGCATGCCATTGTGATGAGATGAAGTTGGCAAGAATTCATCTGAACATCCATGTGGAGAGCTCGACATTGTCAGAAGCGAGGGTGATGGACGCATAATTTCATCTTTAATGTCATCTTCCGCATCAACTAAAATTGGTTCTTTCCTGAGACTCAGCGAGCTCATCAAAGGTGGTTTCTTACTTTCCCAATAATTATCATAGGTGTCCACCGATTTAGAAGGCTTGCTCACCTTTGGCTTGAAATAATCTTTAGAGGAGGCCCGTTCACTCGCTGATTTCTGGAGTACCATCCGTGCCATGGAAGTGCTTAAGTTTTCTTTGCACTCTGCACGCCGTTTCATGGATTCTGAGCAGCCTCTAACATCTTCACTGCTGTTTTTTCGTTCGTGTATGACATCAGTCTCTGAATAACCTTTATCCTTCACTTGCAAGTGAATTTCAAGAAGCTGCTCACATTCCACTTTGGCCAAAAAAAGTTCAAATGAAACCATTTTCACTTGAATGGCATCAACCTGCTCCTTGAGCTTATACATTGTTCCCATTTCTTGGACATAGCCCATGTAGTTCAAAATCTGCCTGACATCATCTTCAGTTAGAGCAGACTTTACATAATAAACAAAGGGTCCAGTGTAGGTCTAAGGGGAGTGAAGGGGAAATAAAAGGAAAACTAGGTTACAAACTCAGTGATGGATTATATGTTCAGATAATTCAGTGGCAGATACTACATAATTAAGTAGAACCATAAGGACAGTGAACACATGCAACTCCCATGGCAAGATGAACTCAATTTCTGCATCCCTCCTGTTCAACAGATGGAAATTCCACATGAGGCAAATTCAAAGCAGGAAAGTTTTCATTCAAATTGAAATCCTGATTAGCAGAATGTCCTCCCTGTTGATTTCAATCACTATGCTATACACTGATATTAACTTTTATGTGTACCAGACATGTTTGCATTTACAACCAAGTCCACCACGAAATGTAAAACGGCAAAGATTTCATGTATTGCCCCTAGACAAAGGTTAGCTAAAGATAACGGAAACTGAGAATTACTGCAGGAATACCCAACCTCTCTCCAGTTCAGCTTTAAAGATATTTCACATGCATACTTTGTGTACTATTACTATGCAGTTCTAAATAAATGCTAGTTTAATTTTAAGTTAGGTCAAGAACTTCCACTAAAGCAGTCGTTCCCCCGCAAAAAAGAAAGGAGTTTGTGCAAGCTGAAATATCCTTAGCATAACGTATACCTGAGGTATGTTTTTAATCCAGTTCAAACTGGTTTGAATTGCGGGCCAGAGCAGTCTGCCCACCACATCTTTGTATAGAACAGGTATGGGATCCGCAGTGCACAGCCAAAATCAATACCAGCTGTGCATCAGGAGAGACCCTCGATGGGTCAGTCAACATTTCAAAGGCCAGGACTTATGCATCATGGTGAAGAAGATTTATGGAGAGATCTCAAAAGAAAGTTAGTTCCCCCTTGGGGAAACAACTCTCAAATGTTCAAATAACACCCAAATTCTCTGCTAAATAGTGTCTTTTTAAGAAAGAAACAAAAATACTTATCACTAGAACATACAACCTGTGACTTCAGACATATATACCAGCAGTGTTTTTATACAGCTTTAAAGTCTCAAAACTGTTTTTTTGTAAATCACCTGTAGCATTCATTACTGAAAAGCTACAGCAGTTTTGAGTAAGCATATAAAAACAGGCAAAAGAAAATAGAAAAAAATCAACACCAGAGAACTCACTGTCTGACTTATAACACACAAGCTGAGCAATACAGAAGTTCCTACTCTTCCTTCAGATTCTAGCGTAGGAAAATAATTTGAAAGGACATTAAAATCAAAACTTCATGAATTGAGAACTGGCAAGCAGATAAAAGGTATTCTGGAAACAATTGTTTCAGAGAAGTTCTTTTAGAATTACCATGTAACTTGTGGGAACCTTAGCAAAGCTTCTACCTGAAAGCATGCTTTGCTTCTTAGTACTTGTGCAGCTGTTGGAAGACCAAAATCAAGTAAGCTTAAACACAACTTGACCACTCACCCTAGTGAAAGCATCTCCAAGTATAAGTTAAGATGCTGTAGCAGAGTAGGCTGAACAAAAAACCTTAAATGGGTTCTTCCTCTATTTTATGGTTACATTATAAATAGATAGCAGTTGTACTACTTCTCTCAGGATAGTCTCACCAGCACAAACTTCACTTATTTTACAGAGAAACAAGAAATTACACAGAGATTTACACAGAAATGTGTGAAGTGTGTAAAAAAGAAGTACAAATAATTTTCTCACTATGGTCACATATAATATGCCTTACCTTAATACTTTTGAACTCCTTTTTCCAGGGGTAAAGAAAGAGATTAATTCCAACTGTCTCAAGCATATTGAATGCATTACAGAGAGAATGTAAACTTGAAGTTTTCACAGCTCTCAGTGAGTTTTCAGCCATCTCATAAAATTTGATCAACCGGAATCTATAAAAGGGATCCATCTTGGGAAGGCAAAGTAAGGCTGCCGCTGCCACTCGCAGATACTCATCGTTGATAGGATGCTGCTT
Organism: Bucco capensis; assembly: GCA_013396975.1. Lineage (NCBI taxonomy): Eukaryota > Metazoa > Chordata > Aves > Piciformes > Bucconidae > Bucco > Bucco capensis. Next base: position 1,936,306 of record VWZO01002743.1, on the reverse strand, counting down.
GTTGTCAGAGGCATTCAGTTTGCATTCATGGAACTGTACATACTTCCTAAATAAATCGTCTTTATATTTTGTATCCATTGAAATCAGGTTTCTTTCCTCACACTTGGGCAGCTACCTCCTCTCTTTCATGGTTATTTGGCAGTAGGTTGATTATCTGGCATTAAGAATCTTCAGTAACAGCAACTCTTCTAGAATAAAAATTGAAAACAGAGACAAGTCATCACAGTTGCATAAAATCCCAGATGTCCACAGCACCTATCTGCTTCACAGGATTCTGTAAAATGGTTCACAGAGCAGCAGCTCCCAGAACAGCCTATTTAGGTTTCTGAAAAAGCACAAGAGTCCACAGAAATGCTGCTGTCCTGCTTTTCACTGTCATTCTCTACTCCTCTTCCATTTATTTGCGTAAAACAGCACAACAAACCTACACTGAACAAAGCACTGAGAGTGTCAAACAATAAAGCTAGTGTAGGCTCAAGCCCAGACCGAGGCTTCCTTGACTTAGGGAACCAAGGCAAAAGCAACTTACAACAAAAAACCTGAAAGGATATGCATGAGTTTTTAGGGTCTTTGCATTTTATTTTGCCCTTTCAGTTCAAACAACATACGTAAACACTATTTTAATTAGCCACTGGTGTTTGACTGTGTTTGTTAGTTTGGGTATTTTTGTTGGGTTTTGTTTGGTTTTGTTGTTGGTTTGGGGTTTTTTGGTTCTCCACCCCCACCCCCGCACAGAGATGTAAGGATAAAAAGAATCCCACAATGAAGTTTCATTTTGCTCAGCTTGGGAAAACATCTACTTTTTTTTGTCTTTCCTCTAGTGGCTCAGGACTGCCCCTAGACTAAGCAGATTAATTAACTTTGCCTCTCTATTTCCAATGCTTTCTAGGCTTTTGGCTGCAGCTCACATTGCACCTGAGGCACACCCAAGCCAGCACTCTGCTGGGAGAGCTCTGCAGCCATGCTACAGAGAACACACTCCTCTGACTGCTGCAAACCACAGCCAAAGTTTCAGCCGAATGCTGGCAGTTGCAAAGAAGAATGTAATCTTTTTAGAAAAAAGCTACACCTGCCACTTTTAGCTGCTTTAATAGAACAGGGCACAATAATTTCTGGGCTTACATCATGAATGTTTGTCTTTGAAGGGAGAGTTGCTTCTAGTCATATAGTGATCTACATTTTCACCTCACTGAGCTCACACACTGCACAGAAAAAGAAGGTGACAAAAGAAGCTTCCTAATGCTACATTACCCAAACCAAGGTAATTAACAGGCCAGTGGACTCCATCTTGACTGCCTGAGGAACTTGCCATCACAAAGCAGACCACAGTCTTTTTTTTTTTAAATAAAACCACAATCCAGGCCTTACAGACTTCACAACTGTAAACCAAAGGGAGGGGAGGGGAGGTGGGAGAAATCAGTGCACAGTTTTTGTGGTAGTCAGGCTGAAAAAGCACTTTAGAAAACACTTTCCACCCAGTATCAGTTGCAGCTGCTAGAATAGTGATCAGTGCCCACACACACTCCTGTTAAAATGAAAATTACTGTTAAGAGCAAAATTCACTGAATAAAAAGGAGTCACAACGGAAATACATGGGGAAGGGGGAGAAGGTAGGCAAAAACAAACCTCAAAACAACAACCAAGAGGTCAGGAAAACAAACAAACAAAAAACCCAACAGCCTAGCAATTAATATTATTTGAAGAAAGGCTGTGCTTAATGACAACATCATGTACAAAAAGTTAGCCAGCAGTTTAATTTCTGCTCACAGACACACTACTCTTGGTTCTTCCACAACTAGAAATTGCACCGATGTCAAGAGATAAGCTGTGAATCACAGGAAATGTGGAGTTCTAAATTAACATCTAAGCATAAGGGACATGGTAAACACTTCTCTCTCCTCAAGATCTTTCCTCCTTAAGTTGTACAAGATCAATTCTGTGGCAAAGACAACAGAATGTCTGTTCCTTAGCACCAAGAGCTCCATAAGAGAGTTTCAGAGAAAGATCTTTGTCTGGCACATCAGTAATACACCCCCAGGACAAAGAACGATCCTGTGCTGACAAGGAGCTGGATTAAGTATTACAGTTCTTCCACCTCCACTGTTAATACTGCTAAACAAAAGCCTTTAGTTACATGCAAAAGAAGTCAGGGTTAGGAAAGTCCCCAGCTGAAAGTCCTTCATCAAGGCCCTACAGACTGTGATACTCAAAGCCACTGCCAGCTCTGATTTTGACTTGCTGTTTGTGTACAAGTCAGAGCTCACAGAGTCAAAAGAGAAAGCACGACACACCAAACACCCCAGCAAGCTTCCACAGAGCTTCCAGAAGAAAACATCCCCATTCCAGGCAGCCCACCCAGCTCTGAACAGCTAACAACCATGGTTACAAGGCTCAATAAAAGCCTTAATACAGAAGGCATGGATAAATATAGTTTTAAGAAGCACAGTGGCTAATAGAACAGATAAGGTAACAAGGCCATTTTGCTGCAAATTACTGACTGAACACATGATTTCATGGAGATGCACAAATGATAAGTTCTGATCAGAGTCTAGATACCACTGCTGAGACAAGAAAATGTTTCTGTTTCCTGGGTCAAAACCTCAGCCGAGGGAACCAACCACTTTGCCCAGCCTGGACTGCTAGGCAGGGCCCAGTCACACAAAATCCTTTATAACAGACACTAGACAGGTACAACCGTCTGTTAAGCCACACTATGGAGACCAGAAACTCCAGGTTTTCACCAAACATTCGAAAAGAAAATTATCCCGAATACAAAGGCTATTTAACAGCACAGGAGCACATCGCATCGCTGAGGAATTTCAGACCACTAGACCAGAAGGAAGGAACAAGTCACAACTCCACACTTGCTCGAAGCCGTTTGGCTTCTCGGTTCTCACGGAGACACTTGTTGCCGAGCCGCGGGGCTGGCCGGTGCGAGAAGCCGCAAACATCGCCCTGGGACATTGCCTTTGCCTCCGTAGCGTGAGCGGCACTCACTGACCACCAAGCCGCAGGACCAGCCCCACAAGTGGAGACACCTCTAGCCCCTCGCCAGTGAAGGGGCACAGCGCCCGCCGACGCCCTGCCCCCTCCCCTCAGCCACCAGCGCTACGCCAAGGGCCCGCAGCCCGGCCGGGCCAGGCAGAACCCCTCGGCCCGCGGGTTGGGCCCGTCCCTCACCGCTCCGCTCCGCACTGCCGCCCGGGACCCGCCGCCGCTCAGCCGGAAGCTCCCAGTGACCCGGATGCGGACGGCACGCTCCTGCAACGTCTGAGTAGAGCCCAGCCCCTTCACCCCCGGAAGGGCTGCAGGCTGCCAGCGGAGGGGCACGCCTGCCCTCAAAGCTCTGCCTCCCGGCACCAGCTCGAGAGGTGCCGGCAGCCAGCAGGATGGGACACTTGGTACCGGCGCCCCGGAAGTAGATGACGGGGGCGGGGCAGCACCTAGGCCTGCCGCGGAGAGCGCTTCCGCAGCGAGTTGTCACGGGGGCAGGGCGCAAGGGGGCGGGGCTGGACCCGGCTAGTAGGCACCGCCCAGGCTAGGGACCCAGAGGCTCGGTACCGCTGCAGGCTGGGTAGCTGTGGACTGGGCACCTACGAGACCCGGGCTCAGGCCTGGGAGCGGGACCCGGCGTCTGGTCTCGGCCGCAGAGCCGGGAAGGTGCCGCTCCCTGTTGAAGTCTGTGTGGGAGCAAAGTGCAGCAGCAGACTCCCGCCCGGCCCTCGGGACTGCCCCCAAGCTAAGAATTGAGATTGAATATTAGGAATAATCTGTTTCTTCAACCCAAAGAGTTGTCAGGGTCTGGTACAGGCTGCCCAGGGCAGTAGCCGAGTCACCATCCCTGGAGAGGTTTAAAAGACGTGTAGATGTGGTGCTGAGGGACATGGTTCAGTGGTGGTTAACAGTTGAACTCCATCATCGTAAAGGTGCTTTCCAACCCATTCCATGAATGTATGAGAAGTCAGAGAAAAGGAATGCAGCCAGGCAATGAAATGCCCATTTAATTTCTGCGGGATGTGTTTATGCACCAACTGTAACAGAGATCGATTCTAGATCGTTGTCTTTTATAAACAGCTTTTGCATTGCACTGAAAATCACAGAGAAGAGCCGCACTGTCCTTCCCCTGAGAGTCTTTCCAGAGCCAGAGCATCCCTAAAGGTAAAGGAAGGAGGCAATGCCACTACATCTCGCTGCTCGGCGGTGCGCACCCTGTTTGCAGCAAGCCACGGACCAGGCACACCCGGACCGGGATGAGCCGGGAGCCGGCGGTGGGTCACTCCCTTCCTGCTGCTTCCCACGGCTCTTCCGCCGCGGCGCTTGGCTGCTGTTGAAACAGCTCTCGTTTCGCATCGCTCTCCCTGCCGAGGGCAGCTCCACCTCGGCCCCAAGCCGGGTACCCGCACCCGCGACACGCCAAGTCATCGCCGGCTACCGACCGGCACCCCGGAGTGGAACTGAGACAGAATAGAGAACTAGCCAGAAACAGAAAGTGAAATTAACTGAACTGTCACCTTCACCTTATTGTCCATAATTATCCTTTTCTTGTTGTTTTGCCATCTGCCAAGACACTTTCTTATACACACAATTAATACTAAAAAGCCCAAATTTAGAAAGAGAAAGAAGTGACAGGAAGGAAGCTATACAGGAATTCAAGATGCAGGACATCACACCTGGCAGGGCGATGTGTGGGGACTGGGCGGTGTCCCGGGGAGAAGATGACGTCTGGGGACGGCACGACACCTGGATACGGGACGACGTCTGGATACAGCGTTATGTCTGGGGACTGTGTGATATCCGGAGACGGGGCTGTGCGACGCCTGCGCAACGGCCATTGCCCGGTTGTCAAGTGGGGCGGGGCGCGGCGCGGCGGTTGGAAGATGGCGGTGGCCGGTAGTGGTGGAGGTTCGTCCCGCTCCCCCGAGTGGCGACACGACCCCTTGTCGCGCTTCACCTGCCCGGTGTGCCTGGAGGTGTACGAGAGCCCGGTGCGAGTGCCCTGCGGACACGTGTGAGCGGCTGCTGCCGGCGGCGCGGCAGGGGGCCTGGGGCGGTGGCTTGGGGCCCTCCCGGCGCGAGGGAGGGCTCGGTCTCCAGGGGCCTTGGCCGGTCGGGGAGCTGTGAAGCCCTGGGAGGAGCCGCGTCTCTGCTGGCTCTAGCGTTCACCTTTCGCTCCCTCAAGAGCGGCGGCTCTGGGCCGGGCTGGATCCAGTGGGGAGTGGGGGCTCAGGCAGTGCTGCCTGCAGGTAGGAGGGATTCAGGTAACTCTGCTTCAGCAGCGGCTTGAGGAACATCTGGGGCTTCTGTGAAAGTGGGAGTGGAAGAAGCAGCAGGGAAAAAAGCTGATCTTTTAATTTCTTGCCCCCATGAAAAATGTGAAAGCTGAGGGAGCAGAGCATTGTCCAAAAGCTATTAACACTGAGCATGGCATTCTGCTCCTCCTTTCATGCACAAATGTCAATAAGGTACTGGTTTATTAGATATTATTTCTTGACACTCTGTTGTCGCTTGGGGCAAACGACATGGAAGGGCTCTGAATATTTTTACTTGGTCTCAGGAGGGCTCTTCTCATGCCTACTGTTTCTCTCCCACCTTAGCTTCTGCACTCCATGCCTGCAGGAATGCCTTAAGCCGAAAAAGCCAGTTTGTGGTGTCTGCCGCAGTACCCTGTCACCTGGTAGCAGAGCTCTGGACTTGGAAAAACAAATTGAAATGACAGAAACCACCTGCAATGGCTGCAATAAAAAAGTATGAAAGTATTTGGGAATTTAGTACATGAGGTGTGCCTGCTTGTCTGTATTGCTTAGAGGGAAATAAAGTGCTTGCTTTTCAGCTTTCTGCAGAATCAGATCAAAATGTTTGTTCTGATAAGTGCTAAAGATATTTTATATAGACAGCATCCAATTGTTGATATTATTTCTACAGTTTTTTATTGTTACCTTTTCAAGAAGTGGATTTCAAATGAAATACACTTATTTTAAAATCACGGTAAAATGCTGCTTTAGAAGTTGCTTCTGTGAGCTTGTCTCTGTGGGAGGAATGTTGTAATGAAACAGTGGATGTGGGTTTTAGATAGTGATCTCTCTGGGTCTTGAACAGAAATTTCTTTGCTTTGTTTGAAATAGTCATGAGTCACAGTTTTCTTGTATGGGTGATATGTTCCATAGACTTATTGTTAGTGTCCTGCATATTGAATACCTGCCTGTATGGCATCCTTCCTGTCACCTCCTTTCTCAAGTTGGGCTTCTTAATGTTAATTGTGTCTATAAGAAAATATCTAGGCAGATGACAAAACAACAAGAAAAGTATAATTAGACAACAAGTTGAGGTAATAGTTCATTGATTTTGTTTTCTGTTTCTGGCTAGTGTCTTCATTGTGTCTTAACTCCAGCCAATAGAAAACTGTAGTGCCCTGAATTAGTTTTCTTTATTACAAATTTGAATTTTTATTAATGGGATTGAACAATTAACAATCAATCTACACTAAGATACGTACTAAAAGCCACATTAGTTTCCGTACACTGTCTCTTCTTCTCAATGACTAGGTAAACTGGCTTTATATGAAGCTTTTTTTTTTATACTTTAGTAAAGGTTAAGAAAAGGGAGCTGTCATGAACAGTATTATATTTGTAAAATATTACAGGCAGCAAAATTACAGATCGACTAATCTATAATCTATCTAATCTATAATCTCAAAACTTTCCACTTCATCAGCTGAAGTATTTGGGTTTTTCCTGGTTTGATGCTGTCTGCAGAAAGCTGCTTTGGTATACAGGTTTACTACTTCTGCTTAAAAGTGTTTAAATGGTTTAAGTTAATCTTGCTGTGCAATTGTTGCCTGCAGATGTATCTCTCAAAGATGCGTAGCCATTCAGCTTCTTGTTCAAAGTATCAGAATTATATAATGGAGGGTGTGAAAGCTGTAACTAAAGAACCACTTCACAACACCAGGTAACTAGCTCCTCTCTGGAAATACTTGTCTTTTTTTGTCACAAAAGGAGAAAAAAAAAAAAGATAGTAAAAGCAGGCTTTATCTCTTCACTCAGTTTGGTTATTTTTTTTAATCCTTTCACATGGGTAAAACTAAGTTAAAAACTAAGCCTTAATCCTGCTCTGACTGTGCACAGACAAGCTGTTCTGTGTTCTAGGTAGTCCATATGTGAGACATCTTTAAGATTAGGGTACTCAGTAAAAATAGCTAATTTTTAAATAAAACCTTTATCTTTCTGTTTCTTGATTGCAGTGCCCTGTTTTCAGCTGGTACAGTTAATTTTCTTTCTAGTAGCTGCTACAGTGCTGTATTTTGGATTTGATATGAGAACAATGTTGATAACACACTGATGGTTTAGTTGCTGCTAAGTAGTTCTTATCCTAAATCAAGGATTTTTTAGTTTCCCATGCTCTGCTAGTGAGGAGGTGCACAGAAGCTGTGAAGGAGTATGGCCAGTGCACTCCCCTGCACTGTAGCATACTGGGTGGTACCCTGTGTAATTTAAAAAAAACAAAACAAAAGCTAAAAAGGAAAGTGGTAAATGGCATTTATAACATTTGTAGAACAACCATTCTGTGTGTTTATAAATGATACTAAGAGTTCTTCAAGCTATTGTCAGGAATTCAAGAAATGTTAAAATCAGCTTAATTGCATAGAATAAGGTTATTGCTGTGATAATTTGTATTCTTAAAATCCAATAAGACAGCTTTTGAATATTGAATCTTGAAGTTTTTACTTTTAAATTACAATGTTAAATAACATCTTTTTCTCCCTCCCAACCAGGAACTTCCCAAATCGCTTTACCTTTCCTTGTCCATATTGCAGCGAGAAAAACTTTGATCAAGAAGGACTAGTTGAACACTGCAAAACATTGCACAGCATGGATGCAAAACAAGTGGTAATAAAAAGTCTTGGTGCAAGAATTGCAATGAAGTCTAGTCTTAAATCCCTTTTGAAACAATGAATTAGAGACTTACTCATGAAGTTAAGTACATATTTCTAATTATTCCTGTTAAAGTCAAATGTGGGTATGCTGTTCATGCATTTAACTTCCACATGATTTTGATGCTGGTTTTGGATACATTCTCTGGAGGTGACTCATCTCTATTCCTGTTGCAGCTAGGTCAAATCCTCCTTTTATGTTTGAAAAATGGCAGACATTCAGAGTTAATTAGGCACAGTAACAAACATAAAATTAAAAAAATATATAATTTCCTAAAAGCATCAGACATTTAATTTTCTCTCTGCTATTTTCAGCAAGATGCTAAAATCTATTGGGAGAAATTCTTACAAAAAACAGTGTATCATTCTAGTAATCTTTATCTGCTGATACTCCCTCTCGTGTAAGCAGAAATGCAAAACATGGAACTGAATTTGAAACTTCATTCTTCTGGAAAGTTTTTTGGAATTCCAAATTACTGAGAAAGAAAGTTCCATTTTTCTCTGGAAGAGACATGATCTTTTCAAAAGGAGATCAAGGAAACTTTTTTCTGTTCCTGAGAAGTAAAGACTGAAATCTTCCAAGGCAAGCAGCTGTAGTCAATTCTGATTTTTAGAATGTAAAGAGAAGAATAAGCCATTCCATATCAGAGATCTAAGACATGAATTAAAATTACTCAGACATGTCTGAAGCTTTTGCATGAATTGTCCAGGCAAACCATTTGACATCACTTTGCCTATAGAATAGCTTTTCTCAGAAACCTCAAACTTCAGTCTTCCATGCTGTCTCTGTCCGACTCTTCCTACTGTATGTGTTAAGGCACTTAACAATTGGGGCTTAATTGGCTTTTTTTGGGTCTTTTTTGAAGGTTTGCCCAATTTGTGCCTCAATGCCATGGGGAGATCCAAACTATAGGAGTGCTAACTTCATGGAGCACCTTCAAAGACGACATCGCTTTTCCTATGATACTTTTGTGGTATGTGTATCTTCCCCCTTGGATTACAGTCTGATGACTCAAAATGCAGCTTTTGTATGTAGTCACTATTGTGAAATCTCATCCATGGTGTCGTGATGAGAAATTGAATTATTGGCAAGTCGGAGGAAAAACCAGCTTCTTTCTGTTTGTATTAGATGATGTATTAACCAGCCTTGGCTGTCGCGGTGAAAGAACTTATATACCCTTTGTTCCTAGGATTATGATGCTGATGAAGATGATATGATGGCACAGGTTTTGATGCGTTCTTTGCGGGATAAATGAGCCAACTAGAAGATTAACTGTAAAACCAATCTTCCATGAGGGGGAAATGCCCAGCATCCTTACACTTCTCCCTGTACATCCCAAGATGATCTCAGGCATCCAGAAATAAGGAAGACTTTAATCGCTATCTCAGTTTCAAATCCTGGTTTGATATTTCTGTGCCACTTGTCTTCTGTTAACATAATCTGTGCTATTCAGCCCTATCAGCCTAATTTTCTTAGTTGCATCCTACAAAGCTTAACTCTAGGTCAAAATGGAGGAGACAAATCTGCTCTCCTTAACCTATGCCTATTCTTTGATTTGTTTTGCAGTTGTGTTCATTTGACTACCTAAAAACAAAAATATTGCAAATCCAATTACCTAAACTTGTTAATATCTCTTCCCAATCTCATTTACATACCTTAAATGATAGTGTGAGAGGTCTATTTGTAGTTCTGTTTTCCTTTAGTGAGACCTCTAGGTGCTAACTGTAATTGTCAGACCAGCTCTCATTTAAGTGACCTATGATGCCTGTGATTTCATAATATTTCCCAGTGTTTAAATTCTTAGACACAGCCTCTCAACTATATGGAAAACATGTTTTTAGTATGAGTCTTCAATCTACACACTTTCTTAGCAAATCTTTGCACCTGTGTAAACAACTACTTCAAAATATTTTAGTTCTCTGCATGGTTATTATTTTGTTCCATATTTTGACTGTAATTCCTAGCCTGGAAAATAAACTTTAATATTGGTCTTAGTTAAAATGCATCATTTTTTAACTATCTTAGCAAATATTAACCATACTTTCTGCCTTTATGATTAAATTGGTGATTTTGAAACAGGTTTTCTAATGATTTTAAGCCTTATGCTGATAGGGAAATGCAGAAGTTGGGTTTTTTTCCAATACCTCTACTTTATATTTAAGCTAAATTTTTTGTATATATTCCTAGGTTTTTTCTGTCTCTCAAGAAAAGTTGGTAGCAACACTTACCAATAATTTGTAGCACTTGCATAGCACTGCCTTTCTGCATTACAGATTTTAACAGGTATTTTGAATTCCTGTTCTTCATTTAAGTGTTGCTAAAGTAGCTGAAGCTGTACTTAGATTGTTTTCCATATAATATTATATGTATAGTATGCAGGTATAGCTTTTGAAGAAAAAGTAAAATAAAACCTAGAAAGCAGGCTGATGCTTCCAGTACATGGTAAATGGATATTCTGTATTCAAGTCTACACTTTTTCTAGAGATTCCTTTTTAGTTCAATGTTTTCATTAACTGCACAGTCAAGGTGTAAGACACCTGACCAGAACTTGTAAATCACAGTAGTGTTGAGAATTCTAGTCTAATTTAAGCATGTTTAATAGGAGCAGTGGACTTGCACCACCACTGAATTGAGAACTAATTAATTTATTTGAGCAGTAAACTCAGTATCGTGGCACTCTGCAGACTGTAGCACAGCCTTACAATAAAACAGTGAAATACACCCCAGCTAAGATCTCTTGATTAAACTTTGTGTCCAGTCAGACCTCTAACCTATTTAAGTTGAACTTGGTTTGGGTTTGTTTTCCCCAGCTTGGTATGAGCTATTATAGACTTATCTGTAAGTACCTGCTTGGTGATTGGAAGCTCAGTCTTGAGGGGACAATCTCATGGTGTTATGGAAAAAGTACTTTGTTTGGGGTTGGTGGCTTTTAATGCTTGATCTGCAATGAGTTAGTGGCTGGGTGAGGATTTCTGTGTTCTGGCTAGGACACAGTTTGGTGATACCCATTGATGGGAATCTAGATTTCTGCTACTATTCTAAGTGCACTTCCATGCAATTCTGCTAAAATGTTTAAGGAGTGGTTAGAAGCTTCTAGGCAATTACTTTGTGATGTTTTTGAGTTTTGAAGACAAGTTGCAAATAAAGGACATTTAATTTATAAAATCTTATCTTTGAATCAACTCCTGTCATTTTTTTCTGCATGGTCCATACATTTCATTTCTGCATATGCCCAGAAACATCTCATGCAGTTGTGTAGCACTGCAGGGAGTACAATAGACACTGAGCAATGCAGAGGCTTCAACTTCTAGCTTCCATTAAGTATTTTGTACTGATTGATTGCAACAGTAGAGCATGCAGTTTATGAAAAATTGTTCAGATCAAGTTAGGATAAGTTCTGCTGGAGCTGGCCAGAATACTGCAGGGGCAGCCCTGTATTGTCTGAGTACTCCTGTAAGCCATAGAAACACACCCACACCCACCCCTCAGTTTCTTGTTAAATCAGTGAAGTGTGACTGTCCAGCAGGGCTTGTCTTTTGAAATCTACAGCTCCCAGAGCTTTAACACCTTGGGCTGTCAAGTTTGTGATGTCTATGTCCTTGTGTTGTCCTTAGTTTAGGTAGCCCCAAACAAGTGAAGGATGGCTTGCAGCAACAGCCAATCAGAAATGATTGTACCTCAGCTGTGCAAACCCATTCCTTGGCTATATAACTTGGGTTTGATTTGCATCAAGTTATTATTTGGGACTTACTTCACAGAAGGTACAGACCTAAAATACTGACTAGAGTATGTGTGCTAGTTCTGCTTTAACTTTGATTACATCAGAGTATGAGTAAGAAGCAGCAACGTCCTGGCATTTGCTAGCTTGGTAACAGCAGAATTCTCAGCACTGCTCTTGGTGCTGTGATAAGCATCCACAGAACCATACAGAGGTAAACCTGGCTGTAGGCTTTCCCTTGCTCCAGCTACTGAAGAGCTTTGTGTATCTATGCTGCTGACTTCATCGGCGAGTACAAACACGTTTGCACATTCTGTGGTGCTTCTTACTGGTATTTGTTCGTTGATTTAAAAAGACATTCTGCTGGAGGGGAGTGTGTGTTCTGTGTATAGCCTTGATTCATATCATTTGTGCGCAGAAACTCATGATGAAAAAGAAGCTTTATTATAGAACAAGCTAGCCTGGGCTTCTAAATCCAGTGGCTGTTACTGCAGAAGAGTGAAGTACAAGTACCTTGTCAGAGCAGCTCTCACCTCGTCAGCAGCTGATCTTGTAGCTGCAGCAAATCCCAAGTGCCCATTGTTGGTGATAATGCAATCGAGCCACCTTGAACCTGTGAAATTCCCTGTGTCTGGCACAGGAGTCAGCCTTAGGAGGGTGATTAGCAGAGGAACAGAATGAGAGGAGATGAGCTTGTAGCTGAGCTATTTTTTTTGAATTAATCTGTCTCCAGTCAAAGACTGGCCTTAATAGGAGGTCTGATAAATTGTTGTCTGCATTAATTGCCTAACACAAAGGCATCACTTCATCTGGAATTACATCAGTAAATCCCCCTGGTCTCCTTACACTGCAGGGATGAGATCTTGTAAACGATCCCATCTATAATAAAGCATTAATGGTCAACTGACTGACAAAGGCACAGCAAATTTGCTTGGAGACCTTTGTCAGCTACACTAGATGGTCACTGGTAAGATCAGCAAGAAGGATTAACCTCTCACACAATACCAAGGCAATGTTACCTCAGGGAAAAGCAAATGAAGGATTTTCTCCCAGTTCTAAAGCTTTTCTTTGGTTAGAATGTACTAAAAATTACAACAGGGTATTTGCCTGTTTTGGAGATGGGTTTTTGCTTTTTTTTTTTCCTAACTCAGAGCTTCATGTCACAGTTGCATTGGTCTGTGCTTCGTTCTTCAAAAGCAACTCATTTTTATGGGTAAATTACATAATTCTCCAGATGATATAAAGGAGGACTGCTGAAAACTTCCTCTACTTTCCCCACTCCTTCCCTAAAACTCCAGAAAATACTCAGCACCTAGTGAAACTAAGTGTCATCGCTGCAGGCTTGGGTCTGTCTTCTAGTTCTCGCATTTGTTCTGCCTGTACCTAGTACTCGGGAACTGGATTTTACAAAAAATAGTACAGTGGAGCTTCTGGGACCCGTTTGAGTCCCCCCGTGCAGGAGGGGGAATACCCCTGGCTGGTGGCTGCCGCCGGAGCGTGAGCCGACAGCAGAGGGAGGTAGTGCGTTTCGAGAGACCGGGGCTGGCTGGTCCGTGTCCGCCTCCCCCGGGCTCACGGGCCTGAGGTGGTTTTTAGGGAGCTTCTCCGGTCTCGCCGTAAGGGTGCACACCTCATCCCCACACTTCATGGCCAGAATTTCCCTTCGCCCCGTTACAGCATCCCTTGGTGGCAGGAGCTTTGCTCCGCAGCAGGTTGTTTGAGATGCTTCAAGTAGCCGTGGGGCCAAAGAAGGTAAAAAGAAGAATTAGCAGCAGACGTGGTGCTCTGGAGATGGTTAGTGTGTGCCTGAGAGCTCCTTGGGCCAGTCCTTGTGGGTCTGGGACTGGAGCTGTGTCACAGACTGGTGGCAGGACTGCTTGGACCACCCTGGGGCTCAGCAGCTGCCAAAGTCTGGTGCGGGGTGGGACAGCTGAGAAACCACTGCCATTTCCAGCCTATGAATCATTGCAGAGCTTTCCCCTCCCCTCTGGTCTCCTGCTCTCTGTACCATAGTTTGCTTGCTCATGGGCACTGGCAGGTCAGGTCACTCTCTCCCTTGATCTCGATTTTTCCTCTAGCACATGAGAGGTTTTTTCCACACACAGTGGTTGGAGCAGACCTGATTATTAATACTTCAGAAAAAATAGAGAGGCAGACTTTGCTTCTTGAAAGAAAACCACCTAGTTGGGTTCCTTGTACGAGTGTCCCCAGTGTAACCACATCCGTGGCAGGTGGAGAAGTGCAGGAGGGAGGCACTGGTGAGGTGCTGGGGAAGGACCTGCAGCAGCACCCAGGCTGCTGCCCTCTCTGCACCCCCACAAGAGATGGGGTGGACCTGGCCTCTGTGACTTGCATCCCCCAAGGTCTTCAGGGGGCACATTTTCCTCTGAACTTTAGGCTAATCCAGGGATGAGTTGTGCAGATAAACACCTGGTGAAAGCCACGGACAATACTGCAGCAAAGGAGGGGCTGATCCAGCTCCAGAGCAGGTGGCTGCAGGGAAAGAGTTTGCAGACCATGCGGCTGGTAGTGTGAGCTTTCCAAGCTGCTCCTGCCTGGAGGAAAGACTGACAGTGAGCTCAGCCCCCTGCACTGCAGCTGTGCCAATGGAAAGCTTTGCTCCCCACTTCTGCATTTCATGTGGGTTGTGGCTAAACAGTAACGTGTGGTCAGCAGGGGCTGGCGGGTGTATGATGGGTGAGTCACAAGTGGCCCAGCACCATGGGCCCTTCTTCGAGTGGCAGGGCTGGATGCTGGCTGGGAGCGAGGAGGCATTCCCAGCAGGTCCCGTTCCTCCTCCTGCTGCTGCCAGCAGCTGTCTTGGCCTGGAGCTGAGTGCAGCTCCCACAGCAGGTGCCTGGACCTGTGCCCTGAGCCCTTCCAGTGGGGAAATCCCGTGAGCTGGAGCAGCAGGGTGAGCTGCAAGCCAAGGCTGGGCTTTCTTACTGCCACACTGGGGGAACCACTCTGGTTTCAGTCATTGCTCCCTGAGCATCCGCTAGCAAGGCCTGGGCACCCTACTGTGGGCACACGTGCCTCAGGGAGCTGGAAGCCAAAGAGTGCGTGTGCCTCACTGGGGCTGTTCGATCCACTCTGCTATGCCGCTGGGGAAGGAGTAAGGGAAAGGCAGGAGAGAAGAGAAACAGAGTGCAGCTTGTTAGGGGAGACTACTCTGCCTGAAACCTGCCCAGCAAATGGGAGAAGCAAGTCCGGGCAGGTGCTTCTGACCCTTCCTTGGGGGAGGGAATCAGCAAGGGCTGTGCTGGATCTGTCCTGCTCCTCCACAACTCATTGCCTTTTCTCAGAGAATTGGTAACCTGCGGCAAAACGTGTTCCGGGCTATGTCCCAGCAGAGCTTTGGAGCATAGGGCACAGTGGAGTCTTGTCCTAACCCGCACTGCAGTCACCAGCAGTGGGGCAGCGGCAAGGACAGCTATGCGTGGGTGTCACCATCCTGGCACAGCGCCTTCCTCCAGCCCCTTTCTGCAGCTCTCCCCGGCTCGGCCAGAGGGGCCGTGGGGCTGTCGGATGTCTCCTTGTCCTGCTTCCCTCCGGAGCATAGGCTGGTCCCCGTGGGAAGTGCGGCACGGGGATATACTCCGGAGAGAAGCTAGAAGCTTGTTCACTTTCACCATCATCATCATCACTGGCAGCAATGGTGGTTTCCATGCCGGCACCGAGCAGGCAGCTCGGCCGTCCCGGGGAAACGGAGCTCTGAGCAATCCCCATAGCTCAGCCCAGCCCTCGGCGGCTCCGAGGTCGACACCTGCCGGGCTCCCGCCCTGCCCAGCCCATTGGCTCCGGGGTTCGGGGCGGCCCCGCACCGCCCACCCTCCTCCGGGCCTATATTAAGGGGCGCGGCAGCGCAGCGGTCCCGCAACAGGCGGTGGTACAGGGGTTGCAAGATGCCGCGCTCGTTTCTGGTGAAGAAGCACTTCTCGACTAGCAAGAAGCCAAACTACAGTGAGCTGGAAAGCCAGACTGGTGCGTAGATGGGGCGGGGAACGGAGGGTAGGGGGTTCTCTTTAGAGGCAGGGGGTTCTCTTTAGAGGCAGGGGTGCGGGATCTCCTTATGGCCTCTACGTGGGAGCGGGTGGGTGACTGACTTTTTGCAGGAGCCAGGGGATGATTTCATCAATGTCGTGCATGTCGGGTGTAATGGGGTGCGGGATTCCCCTGTGTCCCTTGATGTGGAGCCACTCCCTGGTATCCCGAGGTGGGCTGAGGCGCTGAGGGCTCCCCAGTAGGATGGGCATGGTTGTACGGGAAGCTCCTTATGCTGTAGGTGGGCGGGGGCGTGGGGTCCCTTTCGTTTCATACCTCACCGTGTTGCAGGGTGGACTGGGGCTCTGGGTGTCCGTGGAGTGGGCTGGGCTCTTTGCTCCTCCGGCTCTGGGGTGGGGCGCAAGGTCCCCAGGGGATGGCTGGGAGACATGGCCCTAGGGTTGCATTGCCCCGGGGATGGCGCGGAGCCCCATGGGGGTGGGTAGGGGCCCCCTTGCTCCCGTTCCCACGAGGAGCAGCGGGGCCCCGCTGAGCGCTGCCACCTCCCGCAGTGCTGGCCGCGCCGCTGATCTACGAGACCTGCCCGCTGCCCGTCATCCCCCCTCCCGAGGTGCTTGGCCCCGGCGCCTACTACCCGCCGCTGGTATGGGACGCGGGGCTGCTCTCCAGCCTCTTCCCGGGCGGCCCGGGCAGCGAGGTAGTGGGTGGCACGGCCCCTGCCCTGGACCTGACGGCACTCTCCAGCGAGGAGGATGAAGGCAAGAGCTCGGGGCCCCCCAGCCCAGCCTCGGCCCCCGCTGCTGCCGAGCGTTTCCGCTGTGCCCAGTGTGCCAAGGCTTACTCCACCTTTGCTGGGCTCTCCAAGCACAAGCAATTGCACTGTGATGCCCAGGCCAGGAAATCCTTCAGCTGCAAGTACTGCGAGAAGGAGTACGTGAGCCTAGGGGCTCTCAAGATGCACATCCGGAGCCACACACTGCCCTGTGTCTGCAAGATGTGCGGCAAGGCCTTCTCCCGGCCCTGGCTGCTGCAGGGCCACATCCGGACGCACACTGGTAACGCTGGCTCTTGCCCCTCGTCCTCCCTTCCCTTATCACATCCCGCTTCCCAGCTCTTTCGTCCCTGGCGAATCGGTGGGCTGGATGTTATCTGGGGTAGATAAGGGCTTCCCAAACCCCCTTGGCACATCTCTCTAAAATGTCCTTTAAATATCCTCTTGACTGGAACTGAGCACGGGGTCAAGGCTTGGCTTGTAAATCTGTGCTGCCACAGTTAGTGCCATGCCTGCCTGCAAGCCAGCCTATCGGCCATGGCCTGACAGCATGCGTTCAGCTCAATATCATAAACTTGGGGCTGAGAGATGGGTGGAGCCCATCCTCCCTGTGCACCACTATGCCCAAGGCATCCCTCCCTGCCCACACCAAGGTCTCCCAGCCAAGACCCCCAGAGCTGGCTGCCCACCACCATGGTCTCCAGCCTGCCACCCTGCTCAGCAGCAATGAGCTTGGCTCAGAGCACACCAAGATACAGCAAGGCTCAGGGAGGCTGGTGGGCAGGTGCTTGGGGCACAGGGCTGGCCACCACAGGCACCTGTTGGTGTGGGTCTGGGTGTCACAGCTGCAGCCCACCCCACCACCGTGGCTGCTGTACAATTCATCTCCCCGAGCATCCTTTGTGGGGCTGCGGGGATAGTGTAATTGTTACTTGGCACTGATTTCACACCCTCTTAACATACTAAAGATGATGGTTGAAGGAAGCAGAGAAGACTTAATTGTGCTTTCCAAATTGAGCATACACGTTTGTTTCCTCCAGAAGAGGCTTTCTGGGAGGAATTCGCCCTGGCCACGTTTTTCAGTGCTGCCGGGCAGAGAAGGGGGGAGTGCGGGGTTCAGCGGAGGAAATAGCTATAGTCACCCTGGGCTGGCGCCTCTGCGCCGCTGCCTGCTATGATATAATTAACACACAGTGCTTGGCTTTCCTGCGTCTCAGCAAACGGCTTGCTTGGCTTCAGGCAGCAGACGAATATCGCCTCTTGGTTTGTATGTGAAACTGCCTTGCTGCTTGCAGATGTTTCCAGCGTTCATTTTCTGTGGCTCATAGGAGAGGTTTTTCTGGGAATAGGAAATTCCCAAGCCCATGCACATACCTCACCAGGCTTTCCCTCCAGACAATAACAGCCAGCACCTCTTTTCACTCTGCTCTTCACAAACTTTGGCTAATGAATGGCTCCTTCTTTGATATTCCCCATGTGTTGATGCACTGGTTAATTGGGAGCGTTTCTCTTTGTCCTATAGGTGAAAAGCCCTTTTCCTGTACACACTGCAACCGGGCCTTTGCTGACCGCTCTAATCTCCGAGCCCACCTGCAGACCCATTCAGATGTAAAGAAGTACCAATGCAAAACCTGCTCCCGGACTTTCTCCCGCATGTCGCTGCTCCACAAGCACGAGGAGACAGGCTGCTCCGGCTCTCGCTGAGGACTCTGCTCCCCGGGGCCTCTCACCACGCAAATCCCTGTATTATAACTAGTTTCTGTAGGAGTTAGTTTCCTCTGTCGCCATCGCAGTGTGCACCAGACTGGATGTAGCTACTCCGGCCCTTGAGACTCTCACACTCCTCGCTTGGTGCCTCCTGTGCAATGTGAAGGTCTGATCCTTCTCCCATCCTGGCGTCTGAGGGTGCAGGATTGGACTCTGGTGCAAAGCATGGGTGTGGGTGAAACTTAGTGGTGCAGCCCTGAGCCTGACCCACAGCCGCTGCCCTCGCTTGTGGAGGCACTGGGCACCTTGGGGGCTGGACCTGCACCCTGGCCCCACTGCCAGTGTCAAACATTGTGACCATGTAGCTTGAGGGGATAGGGGGTTTTGTGTTTGTTTTTTTCTTTTTTCTTTTTTTTTTTTACCATAACCACTTGGTAACTTTTAAGAACCAGTATTTTTTTTTAATGAAGGACAAAATGTTAACCCCCACCCCGAGTGTATATATGCCGCCTGTAGAAGGTGTAACTATGCAATAATACAGTATCCCAGTAGTTGTGAAGCAGCTGCTTCTCCCCAGCACAATGACAATTTGCAATGCCTGTGAGATTAACAGTGTCCATAAAAGGCATGGGTAGCCATTTCAAACACCAACCCTGTTTACAGAGCAGCTATGCACTCAAGCACCTGTTAATATGACTCTTAACAACTGCTTTTCAAGAGAACTGTGACTAATAGCAGGCACTTGTCAGCCGATACAATGGTGGCCTGTCCCAAGGCTGCCCATCGACAGGTGTGTGCCAAAAGCCCTATTTATGGGTATTGACAGGTGCCTCCTGAATGCATCTTTCTTTGGACATTGTTTTCATGGAATCATTTCAAAGAGGATGTTTACATTTCAAAGGTACACTGGTATTTATATTTTTGTGCCACAATTTTGTACTGATGAAACTTTTTATATAATTATATACAGTTTATTGATATTCAATAAAATGGTTAATTTATAATAGAGTTTTGTGGGTGCTATGGGTGAATATGCAACAGTGAGTGTGGGTAGAGAGTGCTGCAGCTCCCTCCTGTGCTGTGGGGGCTGGGCTCAGCTTTCATGCTCCCACACTACACTCCTGGCCTCTGGGTATAGGTGAGCAGCAAGAGTTATTCATAGGAGTGGATCTGCAGAGCAATTGCCCCTCAGGGGAGGAAAAGGTGGATTGAGTCAGTTCCTGCAACAGGGCCTGGGGAAGGGGCAGCTGGGCAGTGGTACAGGCTGAGAAGCACCAGGCTGCTGGGGATGCATCTCCCTGGCTCTATGTGGGAAAGTGCAACGGCTTACCCCGCCCCTCCTAGCTTGCCCGGATGGGTGCTGGCTTCACCCATAGTCTGGCTGTGTCCCTCAGCACAACTTGGGGAGCAGGTCTGTCCTGCAACACCAGGCACTGGGGTGGTGGGGCTGCCTCTGGCTCCTGGCAGGCTCCTGAGCCTCCCTAGGGGTGGCTAAAACACCAGGCACCTCAGTAAGCCAAGCCTCCAGGCGGGTGACCCGATGTGGGTGGTGTGGCAGCAGAGGTGACACATCCTGTTGTCACCACAGAGTCCTGCAGCAAGTGCAGCTGGGGCTGTCCCCTGTGTGCCCACAGCCAGAAGGAGATGAAAGGGCAGGTGCTTCAGGATACTCCAGGTACCTGCCTCTAGGATTTCCATAATGAACCTGTCCTAATGCCCCAAACCACCTGCTTTGCACCTTCCCAGCCATCTCCAAATTTGGGGTGCCTCAGGGACAGTTCAGTTGCTCTGGCTCTGCCTCTCCCAGGGGCTGGGATTTTACCCTTCTCCTCCTCATTTCCTAGGTCCTATCTCCAGCACATTGCTTTTAACCCAGGGAATAAAATTGTGCACCCCCCCCAGTCCTCATCCTGGCTCCAGCCCACTAGCATCCAGCTCTCCCAGGGGCTGTATGGAGCAGGAAGATATGTGTGGCTGTAAAAGGGAGCAGAGCTGCTGCGTGGCCCTTCTTTAATTAAGAGCTCACCCAGTATAAATTGACTTTCCCAGCTGAGTTGGACTCATTACTTGATTATTAAGCATGGCAGGAAGTTTTGGGTTTGCTCTTGTGTGTGCTTTTTTCTTCCTTTTCCCAACAGGAAGTGGGGGAGGGGCACTAATTACTTTCAGCTTTCCATCCATAAAATCCTGGAGCTGCAAAAGCAGCTAAATAGTTAAAAAAAAACAATTTTGAGAGAAGACCACCTGCAGGAGCTGGGTAAGGAGGGAGCAGAAGCCATAGGAGCCCTGCTTGCCAGGGAGCTGGTGCAGGCTGTTCCACCAGCCTGGGTCATTGCTGTCTTTGTGGTTCTGGCGTGCAAGAACCCTTGGTTACTGCCTAAATGTAAGGCCCTGCAGTGTGCATCCAACCACACCACACAGGCAGTGCTTTACCCCATCCATATGTGGCACGGCTGTCACCGATTTGGATGGGGACCCTTTTCCCGCATCATTCAGGCTGTTGCTTTACTCCTGCGCTGGCACCCACAGGGGAGCCCTGCCAGCTCCCTCTCAATGGGTTTCAAGGAATATTGGTTAGGCAGGCAATGAGAATTGTGAGAAATCTCCTCCTTAGCAATCAGTCCTGCTCTCAGTTGTGTTCCTGGCTTTGTCCAGAGCCTGGCTGGGATGCAAGGCTTTTACAGAGAAGGTATAAAATGGGTGGAGGACAGCCTAGGCTCTGACTGACAAATCCTGCTGGCATTCAAACACAAATGCAGCCTTGAAACACTGGAAAAAAAGAAATGCTGCCTGTTCTGAATCACAAAAGTGCAGCCCACTGGCACTTGGGCTGCTTCTGCATCTGGTCCCTTCCCTGTTCTGCCCAAGCACCCTGTACCCTGAGGCCCTGTGTCTGCTCAGAGCATCCTGTGCCCTGGAGACCCAGGGCTGCACAAATTCTGTCCTTGCAGCTTGGGGCAGTGCCTTTAGCCTTCTCAAGTTATGCCCAGATCTGGACCAGCTGCTGTTCAGTCACAGAATGATGGACATGGTCCATATCCCTCTTCTTCTGACCATTGCTCAATTTCCTACTGCAAAAATATGCTGAGCAGAGGGCTGGAGCCCATGACAGGTATACCCTTGTATCCAGCTGAAATCTGCTACAGATACGGGCAATCGCCTGTCTCCGTACACCAACGGGGCTCTGTGATGGAGAATTGCATCCAGAAGCTGGGCCTGAGGATGAGCTGCAGCTGCTTTATCATTTCATTTTTCGGAAGGAAACTGCCTTAGAGCAGCATCCCTGGCAGCAAGGGCAGCTGGCAGCAGTGCCATTGTCCCCTGCACTCAGTCCCCTCTGCTTGCCTAAGCAGCAAGTGCTGCACAACAAAGTCAGAGGGCTCATGGTGAAACTTCAGCAGTTTTAATCCCTGCTTTTCCCCCCTCTCAGTTTTAATGCCACAGGAACTAAACACACTGTAAAGCTGCTGTTTCATCCAGGTAGCACAGGCTGCAGTTTGGGCAGTGGGGGTGGCAGAGCTGGGGGCAGCCAGCGATTAACAGGAGGAACCATTTGGTGACCACCTTGTGTGACCATCTGTAACAGATTACGGTGTCAGCGCTCGTAAAAGCCGGGATTCAATCAAGCGCCCGGCAGGTAGCGGGGGGCCCTTCTGGCAGGGGCCGTGGTGCCGGGGTGCAGGCTGTGCCGGCTCCGGGCTGCCGTGCTCCCCGGGCGGCACACGGCCACGGTGTCGAGCGTTTGAACTCTGCCATTTAATTTCCATGGACCTCCACAGAACCTTTAAATAAGCACGTACGTCCCTTCGGCTCCTGGAGCCCTTTCAAAGGCTCCGGGAAAACCACAAAGTGTCTTTTCTTCCCAGTGAGGACTAGTTTCCTTCCCCCCCTCCACCGATCTAATGCAGAAGTAAGGGTGGCTGGAAACCCACCCTGCCATGGGACCCCATTGGGGCAGAGAACTGGGGCAGACCCACAAGGGACACTGGTTTAAAAAGAGCTTTAAGGCTTTCACACTGCTGTTTGAAATCATCCTGTCTCTGCAGGCATCCGGAGCGTCCCAGAGGGGATGAGAAAGGAAGTGAGTGGATTACAGCCACCTTTGCAAAGGCTAAGCTTCATCTGCTCAATGATTTGGAATCTGCAGTTCCCCAAATTGCGTTTTCTACCCCTTTCTGTCCTCATCTCTCCCAGGAGCAGGCATGAGGCATGTCCGGTCCTGGTGCAGTGAGGGCAAAGAGAAGCTCCAGGGCTGCTCTGCCCTCAGTCCTTGGCAAGTTCCCCATGGGGCATCCATGCACTGGAAAGAGGAAAGAGGGAGAAAGAAACAGGGCTGGAAAGCATCTAAACACAAGGAACATGCCAAGCCCATCTCATACTCAGATGAGCTGGGGGCTCCCTGCAGAGCTCACTTCAAGGTGGGAACCCAGCCGTTGGTAGAGGACAGCCCTGCCAATGGTTCCCAAAAAGCATTCCCACCTCCAGGGCAGTAGGAAGGAAAAAAAATTCCACTTTCTTCTTTTGCTGCAAACCTGTCTGTTAGAAATGTTCTCTTTGTGATGTCCTGGATCCCCCACAGCCTCCAGAGGAGACTTTCTAGCATCTGAGTGTGCAGCCCTGGGATAAGGCAGCCAAAGCTCAGCCCCTGCAAAGTGTAGCAGCCTAATTCTTCTTTTGGCTCTTACCTTACCTAGAAAAAGCTGAATAAACAAACAGAAACCAGTCAGGATCCAGGGAAAGGCCCATTATTAAAGTCAATCTTTGGACGGCTGTTTCTGATTTGGTAGCTTCACAGCAGAAACTGAGATAGCTCATGAGGTGATCAGCAGAGACAACAAGGGTTTCCCACTTGAGATACCTGGGGCTGCAAGAGGCCTAGGAAGATGTGCGAGTTTATTTTTGGCTGGGCAAGAAGGGCAGCAGGTGCTGGTGCAGGGCTCAGGGAGCCCCTGTCAACAGGCTGTCCTGGTGAAAGCTTCCATCCATTAACAGCTTGCCAGAAGGAGCAGGGTTCACAAACAAGCTGCAGGTGTAGCTATTGTTTTTCCAGCTCTGGGCTATTGACAAGAGCAATAATCTCAAATTAATCTTTAATCGGATGATGAACAGATAGCATGGTGCTAGGGAAGTGCATGGCTTCCCATGGAGACAAAGAGCACAGCAAATGCAGGCAGAGGGAGCCAGGGAGACCTGGGGAAGGGACATGAGGCTGGAGGATTAAAATAAAGATTATTTCTCCCTGCAGATGCAGGTGATCTGGGTTGCAGCATCATCATGGTATTGCTGCTGGCTGCACTTACCTCTCCAAGGACATCATCTGTCCCCAGCCATGCTGCCTGTGAATCCCTCCCTGCCTACCCCAGCACCACTGGGGCAAGGGGTGATGCCCATCCCAGGGCTGCACTGTGCCCCGGTGAAACATGAGCCACCTGCCAAAACAGTGGGACCGTGTGCCTCACTGGCTCTGAAATCAGGCTGTAAATCCTCCTGTCAGGCAACAGCTTTCTTCTGGGTGAAGAGAGAACTAACTCCTTGCCCCAGGCACATGGGCCAGCTCTGCTCACCATGCAGGGTTAAGAAACACCTTCCTGGGCTGTGTGACCCTCCAACTATTTATGTTCCCTGTGCAAATGTTGTTGTTGGTGGGAGGATGGGCAGGTGCACCTGCAGGGATTTGGGAGACCACAGAGGGATGAACAAGCCCAATACTGTTGTGGGTTAAGAGGTTGTTTCTCTTCTCCTGCTCTCAGTCAGTCTCAATGATGGATAAAGATTTATGGGCTGCTGGCACTGTTCCCTGGGGTGGATGTGAGCTCGTGTGGGGTGTGAGCAGATATTTGTCTCCGGGTGGGTGCAGGCAGATGGGCAACACTGAGCAAACCACCTGGAGCAGCCATCGAGCCCCTCTGCAGAGACACACTCACCAGAGCCCTGAACACTTCAGAGTCTTCTCTGTTAACAGCAGTGGGTTAAAAATGGAAGCCATAAAGCTGTTCTATTTCATTCCTTCACCTGAGGATGAACACTTTGGCAGAAGGGACACAAGCACATGAACAGCAGCAACCCATGTCCTCCCCACAATGAGAAGCGCAGCAGTTACCAGGCTGCACCGACAGCTTTACAATAGCAACGCTGTGCTGTAACTTATTGGAGATCTGCCTAGAAAATCATCAGAAAGTATTTTAAATCCAGCATAACATACATATTTATGGATCACCTTCTGTTTTACTGGGCTCCCTGAAAGCAATGCAAGGCCTGTTTTACTTTTCTCAATAAAAAGGCTCACATTTCACATGCAAGGAGATTGGCGTCTCCCGAGCTAATTAATCTGGGTTCCCCTCCACCTCCGCATTTTCCACGCAGGGTTATGCTGGCGACACTTTGTCTGTGGCCACTCTGGGGAGCTCGGTGCTGCACATTAAGGCTCCTTTGCCGGCGATGCGCTGGAGGCAGAGCGGGGCACGGCGAGGAAGTGGCAGCGTGTCGCGGCACAGAGTCATGGCCCGTTATAAAGAGCTTCAAGGGCCTGCATTATGTCATTACTCAATTAGCCTGTTGGTAATAGCACTTCATTAGAGAGACAGTTCCTATTCACTGGCCCTAATCCACTTTCTAAAGACAGGGCTGGAGCCATTGATCGTTTTTCCCGCTTTCCCGATGAGGCAGAAAGCAGGTTTGGAGAGTGGCCCAGTGACGGGTAGGGTAGGGGGAGAGATCCCACTGCCACAGCCAGGGCAGTCCCCTGTCACCCTAAAACCAAGACACAGGTGGCAGCACCCAGCCTCGGCATCTTGGAGATATATGGTGGCACAGAGCACCTGCCCTTGTCACCAACCTCAGAAATCAGGCTGTTAACCAGGGAAGGAAAGAGCTTTGGTGTCAAACCATAGGTGACATCAGCCGGGGATGTGATCCCTTCTCTCCTGGCCAGATGCAATGGGTGAGCTGGTGTCAGGGATGCTCTCAGGGGAAGGATTCAGGGGTGGGCACCACTTCCGCAGTTTGCACTTTGCTTCACTCCACATGGGGGCAGAAAGAAAAGCCACTCTTTTTACTTACTTTTTCTTTTTCTTTCCTATTTCGTCTATTTTTCCCCCCCTCCTCCGCACTGTGACATGCTTGGTGGAAACTGAAGTGGGGTAGGAAGTGGCATGAGAGCCGCACGCAGGAAACCGAAGTGTGTCAGGAAAGGATGTCAGCGCAGGCGGTAGGACTGAGGGGAGAACAGCCAGTGCAGGAGCTGTACCTGCCTCACTGGTGACTTGTTGATGAGAGGGACAGGAAACAAAACAGAGCCGTTCCTCTAAAAAGAATGGTTTCTGCTTTCATTCAAGATAGTGACAGAGCAAACCTAGGGGTGCAGGGAGCTCCCAGCCAGTGCAGAAGTGACCAGCCAGTGTAGCACCAAGTGGCTGGGAAGTGTTGCCCATGACCTGTCCACTCCATTGACTTTAAAACCATTTTGCTCCTGTGCCCTGCAAGAACCTGGTTCCCCCAAACCCCTTACCACAATGGCCAGAACATCCTCAGCTACGGCCCCATGTGAGCCTGTCACAAGGTTGGTGCTTGGGGCCTCATTGCGCTGCAGCCCCCAGCTTACCCACTCCACGTCTTCCATCCCCAGGGCTTCCATCAGGCAGATGCCCCCTTAATGCCGTGCTGCCATTGGAGGAGCTGGGCTTGGGGCTTTTCCCTCCCCCATGAAAAGTAACCACTGCTCAGACTTCAGAAAGATGCAGCCTAAGCACAGAAGTTATTTTAGATCAAAAGAAGTACTGGAGTAGGAAAGTTTACTGCCCTGGTTACAGCAGATGCTGTCTGTGATCAGTACCATCCAAATTTCCCCCCCCAAAACCTCACTTGACAGCAATAGCCTTCCATCATCACTTGCACCAGGCTGGAGGGCAGCAACATGGAGCTTCCATTTACTGGAAGAATTAACAGTTATCAGCACTCATGACTCAGGTGAAGACTGAAAGTCCAGTTTTTAAATGCAGATACCATGGTAGATGGTGACTAGTTCCCTTCAAATAGCCTTCCCAGGAGGCAAACAGCAGCTGACATGGGCCTAAGGGACTGAGATTGCAGTCCTTGCTGACTGCAGGGAAGGAAAGGGAAGTCTGGGGCTTCACACACCATCACCCATTGGAAAGTCCAAATCTTCCATGATTTAAGCGAACACCTTGTTTTCATTCAAACCCTTTTGCCATTGCAGAATACTGGCTACTTCTCTCCGAAAGGAAATAGCTGTCCCATAAATAAAGGGAGGTGGGAGGGAGTGTGGGTGAGGCCGCAAGCGCAGTCTAGGCAGACGCACAAAGCTTTTCCCGGTGTGCTCCTGCTCATGGCCAGAGGATAACATCAAAGAGCAGAAGAGCAGAGAGGGGCCACAACACACACATGTGACAATGAGCCACACCTAGGGCACCCTCAGCCCCTCCTTGTCACCCTGTGAGCATCCTCCCAGCCAGCCAGTCTAAAGTGGCAGAGGCATGCTGAGAGAGGTCCCCATGGTGAGCCCCACACACTGAGCCGTGAGCCTGGGCTCCTGGGCACCCAGAGCTTTTCTCCACTGTAGCAGGAGCCAAGGATGGGGGGGACCTGCAAAACCACCTCGTGGCACCAAGTGTGGGCAGGTTAGCAGTGTAGGGGACAGCCAGGCATATGCAGGTATCACATCTCAGCTCTGACACTGACTCTACATCCTCACTTGTGGCACATTATCTCCATATGTGCCATTTTCCATGCACAGTGGGAAATATCATATCACAGCTGCAGCCATAAGAAGCTCTCTGAGCCCAGCAGTGGGGAGCAGGCATGTCCAGCAGAAAAGACAAGACACGGGAAGAGGTACCAGGACCAGCACCCTCCCAGCAAACCATTACTGGCAGCCCCATAAGGAGGCTCAGGACATGCTGGCCCTATGTACTTGTGGGTCAGGGCTCTGCTGGCCTGGCCTTAGCATTGAGCCATTAATAACTAGCACTACATCTGTCTCTCCAGCCTGCAGCTCCTCTTTTCTTTCAAAAGCAAGCTGCAATGGGAATGAATTATCTCTCTTCATTTTCATTTTCTTCTCTGTCTCTGCTGCTGGCAAATTAACAGGTCCTTCAATGCCAAACGGTCTGCAGTTTATCTCCCGAAGCACAAGTTTCACTCCCAATCTGTGCTGAGGAAACTTAATGTAATTGCAGAAAACTATTCTGAAAACAATCCAGCAGCAAAGAAGTCAAATAAATAGGGACCATATGCACCACACCAGTCAGAGGCACCACACAAAGATGCTCTCAGTCGCAGTGCTCGGTCCCAGCCAAGCCAGCAGCATGGCTCGCCTGCCCACACACAGGGCTCTGCTCTGCTCTGCTCCAAAAACCTTCTTGGGGGTGGCTGGCAGTGCTCGATGCTGACAGGGTTTGCAGACTGAGTTCTGCACCCACTCTTACTAGGTGTGTTTTCACCCAATGTTTAGCTGGCTCTAGGAGAGGGATGGAGAAGAGAGCTGGTTGCTAACCAGGGGAACTGCCACCAATGGGTATTTAAACTGGCCTCTGGGGGCAATGCTGTGAGGAGGATTTCCAGTGCACCATTGAAGGACTCTTTGCAAGGCCCTATTTGCTGTTGGGTCTGTGTGAGGTCTTGCCAATATGATCTCATTCTAACGTAGAGACTTGAGCTTTCTTAGCTGTGCCAGGCTTGGCTGCTTAGCTTCCCATGACCCATTTTCCCCCATTTTCCCCCTATTTAAGGGTGCAGACACTGCAAGTTCTGTCAGACCCCAGCCAGGCTCTCAGTGTTGGGCCTGGTGTGCACTGCAGAGCAGGACCTGACCCCTGTTCTGCACCATGAAAGTCTACCATGGTCCTCAGTGACTCTATGAGGAAACACAGAGGTGGATGCAGCAGATCCCTTAAATCAGATGACACGGGGACCTCTGATCCCCATGCCCAACCCTGCCTGGTCACACACATGCATTTCAAGTGCCTCATTGGTCCCTGTTAGCAAGGCCAGCATTGCCTCACTGCTTGATGCTGCTGGGGCAGCCAGCTCTATACCTCCCCAGCTGGAAGAGCCGGCAGCCAAAGGGCTCATCCCTCAGCTGCCTTCACTCAGTCCCTGCTTTATATCAAGGAGCCCTAGCACAGATCAAAGCACTCTGAGGTTTCCCTTGCGCAGACTGAATTGTTCCCAGAGGGTGACAGGCTGCTGCTAGCAACCCCTGGCTGTGGGGACAGGGTTATCCCCACCTTCTCACTGCTTCTTGACAGGCAGGCTCTTGGCCAGGTCTGCAGACCCTCAGCATCGCTCAGCACCAGCACCAAGCTTCTGCACCAACTTCCCACCGTGGTGTCTAGATTTGCAGCACTTCCCTGCCCCTTGCTAAGGCACTGCTGGGGCTCTTCTTGCTTGGCATCATCTATGCTTGCCTGGAGATGGAGGGTGACAGCAGTGCTTGGCATAGCAGTGGTGACCACCACAGGGTGGGAGACATGAAGCACTTGGACACCTGTTAGCACCAAGTGTTGGGGAAAATACTGTGATTAGACAGAAAGAAGGAAAATAATAGTGGCTAATGCTTCTAAAAGTAATTTGGGGAACATCAATTTAGAAAGCCAAAATTGAGCTTTCTTCAAGAGGCTATTTTCCAGAGACTTCTCCAAAATGTCTGGAGGAGCTATCCGTCGTTTGGCACTAGCAGCATTTGCCATTTCTGTGAGCTGTGGCTGGGAATTGCTGGTTAACATGCCTGTCTGGCAGAGGGCTGCCCATCACCTAGTGGTAAGGAGTTGTCTCACAATACACTTGGCTCTTGGATGGGTCAGCCTGTGCCAGTGGTACCAAGCCAACATTACCCTGGGCTTGGGATGTTACCATGAGCAAGGTTTCTGAAAACAGCTCCTGGCAACGCTCCACACTGCCAGGTTGGGTCAAGCATCTCTGAGACTTGCTTCCAGCTTCCCCATAGCCCCAGTGGAAAGAGGAGTCTCTCTCCCTCTGCATTATTTTGCCCCCCCTGTGCTTTGCTCCACCTGCCCAGAGCACATTCCCCCCATCACCCTGCTGCTGCCCAGCCTCACAGCTCTCCCAATGGCTGTGCTGAAGGCAGCCTACATATATAAAATTAGCACCCTCACAGGAGGCTGAGAGGGGAAATGTGCCCTGAGCAGCTGCAATGGGAAGCAGATGCTCTATGATTAAGCCCACATGCGCAGGGCAGCGTGTCCTCCAAGCATGACTGTGGTACCCAGGCCAGGGAAGGAGGGCACATGCTGGAGCAAAGGCTGCTTTGGGCAGGGATGGCTTAGGCTGGGAGCTGGTGGAGGAGCTGGATGCAACCTGGCTGCTGCTGGCCAGGGCTGGGGAGGGCTGGCAAGATGAAGCCAAGGGAATGGTCTCTATGCACCCCATGAATGATGTTCCTGGTGTAAAGAGTCTTTGACACAGCTTGTCTGATGGCAATGCCCCATGCTTATGGGAGCCAAACTGAAATTTTCGACTCCATCAAACTGAAAGGATTGTGTGAGAGGAGGGCCAGCGAGCTGCATCCTGATGGCTTGTGTTGCTGGGAATGAAGCTCTGAGATCAAGAGGGCGAGGAGAGCCATCCCCAGTGCAACTCCATCACAACATCGTCAGTGCAACTCCAGCACAGCATCCCCAGCATCAATGCCATTTGCAGCCTACTCTGGGGAAGAAGTGTCTAGCTCCAGCCAGAAGCTTGACTCCCTACACCTTCCCCCTCCAAGTGGCCTTGGGTCACTGAAATGCCATATCTCTTCCCGACAGAAAAGGATGCAGCAAAGTTTCAAAGTCCAGGGGCCAGTGACCCCAGGCAGGCCTCTCCTGCATGGCTGTGTTGGGAGGTGCAAAGGGAAGAAGCAGGTTTGCTGTCTGCAGTCAAAACCCCATCAAGAATGAACCACGTAACCTGAGAACGATTTTCTAGGTAAGATCTAGGCAAAGTTGGGGGGAGTTTGCAAGGTCAGGTCGTAGGGGACTCAGTGACCCCTCTGAACACCAGCCCAAGATCCCAGGACCAGCTGGTGAGGGAGGGTGCACATCAGTATTGCTAGCTTAACATCTTATTTTCTTCCCTTTCATAGTTTTGTCTCTGAAGGGAAGAAGACCCCATTTATCTCCTGCCCTTTCCAGTCTCCCCAGTGTGGTTTCTCCAGCGTCTCAATAAGGGATGGCCATTTCTGTTTCTTCTCAAGGCATTTTTCCACCCACCCTCTCCTGTCCTGGTGGGAATTGTCAGCTTTGAGATAACGAGAAGGATGAATTATTCGTACAGGATGTTGCATGAAGCCCAAGTGCTATTTGCAGGCAATTTTAATAAGTAATAATAAGGAGAGAGAACTCCAAAGGAAGTAACCTGGTACAGCAGACAAGGCAGATTTATCAAGGCAGGGAGGAAATACTCCCCAGAAATGAATCTGGCATGAGTTCCTGTACACCAGTCCCACGATCCTGTCTGCCACCACAGGCAACTCTTATCTGAAACAGTCCAGTGTTTAAAATAGACTGGAAAATAAATAGTCTTCCAGCGCGACTGATCCTCCAGAGCCTGCAGTTCATCCCAGCAGCATTTACAGTTTTCTCTGGAGTGTTTCCGACATGCACTTCAAGGCCTTCCAACTCTTTTCTCCTCCCCTGTTTGTGACATTAATGAACCTTAAGGGATTCTTAAAGCACGTTTTATGTGGATGTACTTTTAAGCAGGAGAAGCAAAGTGTGGTTCCCAGCTCTCCATGTCCTGGGCTGGATGGAGAGTAGCTTTGCGAGGCGCACTCCGAACAGGAATCCATCAAGCATCAGGGCTAAGTGTTGCTGCAGCAGCTCCACAAGCCGTGAAGTTGTTTAATGTTCATTGTTCACAGCTGTGTCACCCTGATAGAGTATTTTATTGTTTTTCCAGTTGTACTTAAAACCATCATTCATTATCCTGCCCAGCCAGGGAGTGCCTCACCTTTAATTGATGACACCAGACAAAATGCCTGGTTGAAGTTTCCAGTGTTTCCACTACAACTGGGACCGGCTCCCTGCTGCCCCAGACCCTGCCAGCATGGTTCAGCCCCAGTGGGTGACCTGGAGGCTGAGGGGAACATGGCCACGGGAAGCTCTAACCTCCCACGGTGAGGCTATCAGGGGAACAGATGCTGCAGTAGACAGTACAGAGCAGTGGTGGTACCTGGGCTGTGGCATCAGCTTGGTGCAGGAACTCTTAGGAGAGAGCAGGCACCTCAAGGTGCCAGGGATGTTGTGAGTCACCTACTGGGCTCTGATAAAGACAAACCTGGATGGCAGAAAACCCCATAGGGCAGTCCCTGCCCACCTGGAGAGCAGGGCACCTACAGCCATCAACCTGCCCTGATTGAATCAGCCCTGCCCAGGGCCTCTCATCACCTGCAAGGGACAGGCAGACTCAGAGGTGAGATCCAAACAGCCCTGGTGCTGTGCACCCCACTGTGCCCAGCTCTGACATCAGTATCACCTCCTGTGGGTACACCTTACTAGGTCTAACAGCCCCAAAATGCACCTTTTTGTCAAGTAGAGCCATGTCCCGGTGTTGTCCCTGCATGCCCTGGGCTGGCCTGTCCCTCATCCTGCCCTGAGCCACCTCAACACCCACCTGCCTGCGGGCCTGTTAGCTATGACAGCTAACAGCAGTGGCTAACTTTTTTCTGGAAAACAGCTCTTTTCGCAGGCAGGGAAGTCTCTCTGCTCTGTGTAAGTCCTGACAGACTTTCTACAGTAGTTAAAAGGACAGCATTAAAGAAAAAGAACTTAAACAACCCCAAAGTGAAAGGCCTGTAATTTATTTACTCCCCTCAATGAATGCTGGTTGCAAATCACTCTGTGTAAAAATAACTCCTTTCTCCAACTTTTGATCTCTGATATTCCTGTATTTCCCTGGAGAAAATGTAAATCTATGAACTTATTACTAATGTTTCCTGTCCCTGACAGTGGAGCCAGTTGATATTTTACTTGAGAAGCCAGAGGGAAAAAAAAAAAGGCAGCATAAACTTAATGACTGCAGACTGTTTCCAATCTTAGTTTCACTTTTCAGATGGAGAGTTTCCATCTTACAACAGGGAGAGGGACATTTTAAAATAAAACATGATTTAACTTTAGCCAAACTTCCTCCTAGTGTTTATGCTTTTGGCTCAGGACTTGATCCATTTAAAGCTGGTTCCTTTTGAAGCAGCCCCGGCTCATCACCACTCACCGACACAATGGCTTGGAAATTGTCCGTTCCACTTCTGGATCTGAATTCCCCGGCCTCTGCCTGCCTCATTGCCCCCTGCCTTGCCCTGTCTTGGGGAATGGCTCCTGGCTCCTGCTCACCCGTGCAGGCAGCAGGGAGGGCTGGCTGATGGTGGTGTGGTGGCACCTTGCACTGGCTGGGCATCCCCTCAGCACTGCTGCGAGCACCTGCCCTGACCATATAAAGTATGGCCATATAAAGCAGCTCCATGTCACCCCTGTCCCTGGCCATGGTAATTTTGTAGTCCCAAAGCCATGTCCAGTAGTGGCTGGTTGGATGACACAGGGCAGAATCTCAGGGGGTCCAAAAAATATTTGGAAAGTTTATGAATTGTCTTATTTTGGTGTGTGTGTTCCCCAAACTAAATGTGTTTCTGGTTCACAACAGGCTTTGCTACGTAGTGTAAGCTCTTTACTGGGAGGCTCTGCTCAGTCTGCTGTGCTCCTGTCCAGGTACAGCATGATCTCTCTGAGGCTTGTCAGGTTTTTTCCTGAAAAAAGAAAAAAAAACCCAACCCCTAGAGAACCTCAGTGCACAGGAAGATCCTTTCCTGGCAGCACTGGCATCAGGAAGGGGGCTGTATGGAATCATAGAACAGTTACAGCTGGAAGAGACCTTTAAGATCATCGAGTCCAGCCTTTGTCCCAGCCCTATCCACCCACTAAATGATGCCCCCCAGTGCAACATCCACCTGTCTCTTAAACACCTCCAGGGACGGTGATTCACCCACCTCCCTAGGCAGCCTGTTTATAAATACATTAAAAAGAAACAAAAATGGTCTCTTTGGCTTCTTCATCCTGCCTCAGGCTCTTCTCCCCATCCCACAGAGCCCAGGCAGTGCTGAGAGCCCCCATGTTCTGGGATGGCTGGTAGCAAAGGAGAACACCAGCCACTCTGCTGCACGTTCTGCCTACACCTGAAGTCTCCTGTCCTTTGGAGCTGCCCTTCTGGAGTCCTCAGCACAGGAGAGACATGAACCTGTTGAAGCAGGTACAGAGGAGGCCATGGCAATGATCAGGGGGCAGGAGCACCTCCCCTGTGAGCATAGGCTGAGAACATTGGGGTTGTTCAGCCTGGAGAAGGCTCTATAGAGACCTAATTGCAGCCTTTCAGTACTCAAAGGGAGACTATAAGAAAGATGTGACAGTCTTTATCGCAGGACCACTAGTGTCAGGACAAGGAGTGATATTTTTAAATCACAGGAGGGAGATTTAGACTAGATTTAAGGAAGAAATTTTTTACACTGAGGGTAGTGAAGGCATAGGTTGCTCTGAGAGGTGGTAGATGCCCCATCCCTGGTACCATTCCAGGTCAGGTTGTCTGGGGCTCTGAGCAACTTGTGCTAGTTGAAGATGTCCCTGCTCACTGCAGGGGGTTGGACTAGATGACATTTAAAGGTGTCTTCCAACCCAAACCTTTCTGTGGTTCTGTGATTCTATCCATGCCCTGCTCAGCCCCTGCAGCACCAGCTCTGGGCTGGGTGCTGGGGGTGCCTGGGGGTGCAGGGGAGATGGGCAAACAGAGCAGCCCAGCTCCACGGACGCTGGCTGGGGCGAGCAGCAAACCTGACGCCAGGCATGGAAGCTGGCTCCCGCAGGAGCAATTCGGGTGCTGTTTTAAAGTCAGCCAAAACACAGGGAATAAAAGGAACTTTAATGGGGTCTAAGTTGAGCTGTGCACCCTGGAGGATTCCTGGCTGCCTCTGTTCATGTCAGATAAATAGCCCTGTGACTGCAGTAATGTTTGCCATCCCTTCTCATTATCTTGCTGGCATCCCTGGGCTCCTGCAGGGATTGCAGCCAGTCCCTGACCACATCTTCCCCCCAGTCCTGGTCCCACGAGCTGCCCTGCAGCAGCACTTACAAGCATTTCTGAAATTCAGCCTGATTTAGGGCTTAGGAGAAGAGGCTGTGAGCTGAGCTCAGTGCTGCTCTTGCTGTGGGGCTTCTGTTGCCACTAGGAAAGCCCCTACATCCTGTCCCTGCAGGCCAGCCCTCTCCCAGTGCTGCTGGCTGGCCAGATACATGATGCTGGTCTCAGGTCCCTCCTTGCTTCAGTTTTCCCATCTCTAGCACAACCTTAGTGAACCTATTATTTCCTAAAGAGCTTTGAAGTTTAAAGCTGAAAAAAAAAAGC